>OY998246.1:16726170-17104728 GCA_963922005.1 Cornus suecica
TTTACCCTAATTTTGCAATTTGGGGGTTTAATTTGGGGGTTTTGCCCTAATTTTGTAATTAGGGCAATAACCGTGGGTTTAATTGGGTGTTTTACCCTAATATTGCAATTCGTGGGTTTAATTTGGGGGTTTTACTCTAATCTTGCAATTCATGGGTTTAATTTGGGGTTTTGCCCTAATTTTGCAATTAGGGCAATAACCGTGGGTTTAATTTTGGGGTTTTACCCTAATCTTGCAATTCGTGGGTTTAATTTGAGGGTTTTGCCCTAATTTTGCAATTAGGGCAATAACAGTGGGTTTATTTTGGGTGTTTTGCCCTAATTTTGAATCTGATGCATTTTGTATTTTTTATTTCTTTGTTTCTGGACATTTTACAGTGATGGCAGACCCATTTTTTCTCCATGATATACATGTGCAATATGAGTCAATGAGTGTCAGTATTAGGAGAGTAGATCCTGATAAGTATGGGATTTTGGACTTTCTAGAAGATATTAGCATGGCTTTTCTTAGTGATGCTGGGGGTTTGGGGTTTGTTTACACAGTGTATTGTAAGTTACCTGGGTTGAAGGGTAACATGTTAATTGAGACAGACAATCAAGTAATGGATATGTTTTATCAACATGTGGGTGTAAAAGACATCAACTGTTACCTTAAATTGCAAGAAATTGAACCCTTGAATGTTGTAGTTGAAACTAAACCTGTTGATATAGATGATGAAGGGGGGGAGGGAGAACCCACTGAGATAGATGATGAAGGGGGGGAGGGAGAACCTACTGAGATAGATGATGAAGACCATGAAGAGGGTGATATATATGGTTTAAAACAAGAGGAGCAAGACTGAAGGGCACAGGGTGACACCGACATTGTTAAATCTGATGAATCTAGCTCGGAGGATGGAGAATTTAATGAATGTGATGATGTGGCAGATGAGGTTGGTGATGAGGTTTTGTCTAACTATGAGTCGGATGATGAGCCCCATTCTGACTCAAGTGTTGATGTTGGTGAGAGGCCAACAAAGAGGAATAGGTCTAAGAGTGATAGGTGGGAAAGAAGAGTCAAGGGCAAACCATTTCAATACATTAAAGGCCAGCCTATTAAACTAAAAGAAAAACTGTTATTTGAAAATGTTAAAAAATTTAGGGAGGTGGTGTTGGATTATACTGTCCAAGAAGGATTTAACATAACTAAGATGAAGAATGAGTCAACAAGGGTTACTTGGAAGTGTGCTTTTCCTGGCTGTCCATGGAGGATTCATGCATCTCCATTACCGGACGGCGTTACATTCCAAATTAAGAAGTACACTAATGAACACATTTGTGTCAGGGTTAATAAGAACCCAGCAGTTAAATCAACATGGATCGCAAAAAAAAAATTCAAAAAACTTAAGCGAAATCATGAAATGACAGTTGAGAGTATAATGGAATATCTTGATACCAAGTATGGGATTAAAACAGGTTTACAGCAGTGCTATAGGGCCAAAAGAAAGGCAATGGAAGTAATTGAAGGGAGTCATAAAGAGTCCTACAGAATGCTATATCCATATAAAAATGAATTGCAAAGGACTAATAGAGGATGTGTGGTTGAACTTGACTATTATCCCCCTATTTTGAATCAAGAACCCAATTTTAAGAAAATATTTATATCATTTGAGGCTATGAGGTCTGGATTCATCAAAGGATGCAGACCCTTCATTGGTTTAGATGGGTGTTTCTTAAAGGGACCTTGTGGTGGGGTATTGCTGTCTGCAATTGCATTGGATGGGAACAATGGCCTATTTCCTCTTGCTTATGCTGTGGTTCAGAGTGAAGGAAAAGAGACTTGGTCCTTTTTCTTGAACAACTTAAGAGAGATGCTTGGTGCAGATGCTCAACATAGGCCATGGACCATGATGACTGACATGCAGAAAGTAATCTGTTTTATTTTAATATTGTTTACTGTTTTAATATTGTTTGTTGTTTTAATACTGTTTTAATATTGTTTGCTGTTTTAATACTGTTTTAATATTGTTTGCTGTTTTAATACTGTTTTAATATTGTTTGCTGTTTTTTTACTTTTTTAATATTGTTTGCTGTTTTAATACTGTTTTAATATTGTTTGCTGTTTTAATACTGTTTTAATATTATTTGCTGTTTTAATACTGTTTTAATATTGTTTGCTGTTTTTTTACTGTTTTAATATTGTTTGCTGTTTTAATACTGTTTTAATATTGCTTGTTGTTTTAATGCTGTTTTAATATTGTTTGCTGTTTTTTTACTGTTTTAATATTGTTTGTTGTTTTAATACTGTTTTAATATTGTTTACTATTTTAATATTATATTAATCTTTTTATTATTTGCTGTTTTATTTGTTAAATTGCTTAGGGGTTAGAAAGTGCAATACATGAATTTTTCCCTCAAGCCAATCATAGATTCTGTGCAAGGCACCTATTTGCTAGTTTTAAGAAGAAATTCCCTGGTGTACTGTTGAAAAAATAGTTTTGGAAGGCATGTAGAGCCTATAACCAGATTGATTTTGAAGCTGCCATGGGTCTTATTATGGGAATTAGTCCATATGCTCATGCTTATTTAATGGAAAAACCTTTGGAAATATGGAGTAGGGTTGGTTATAGTGAAGGATCAAAGAGTGACCACATCACTAATAACTTGGCAGAATCTTTTAATAATTGGGTAGGTAAACAAAGGAGTAAGCCCATGTGGACCATGCTTGAGTGGATTAGGACCAAACTAATGGTTAAGATCCAAAAGAGATACCATAAATCACAGTCTTGGCAAGGGATAGTGACACCCCAAATTAAGAACAAAATAAACAAGGCCATTTCAGATTCAAGAGTGTGTAGGGTTATGCCAGCTGGTAATGGGGAGTTTGAGGTGCATGAAATGGATGTAGGAGTGACTGTGGTTAATCTTGGCTATGGGATATGCTCATGTAGAGCATGGCAGATATCAGGAGTACCTTGTAAGCATGCTGCTGGGGCCATTTTGTTTAATAGAGATGATGTGGAGAAGTACTGTGATCCATGTTATACAATTGCTTCTTACAAGCTTGCACATAGTGGGGTCATACATCCCATACATGATGACAAGTTGTGGCCCAAAACTCCTGGTATTGCATTGTATCCTCCATTGGCAAAAAGGCAGCCTGGGAGGCCAAGGGTTTATAGGAGGAGAGAAGAAGGTGAGGCAGGAAGGTCTTTAGTTCTTAAGTGCAAGTATTGCAACAAAACAGGGCATAATAGGAGGACTTGCCAAAGAGCTCAAACTGCAAGGGAGGTGGCTGCAGAAGCAAGGCAAGAGAGACAACAGAGAGTTAGAAATCCAGTGAGTTAATTTTCTATTTTTCTGTGTAAACTTACATTAATTAATTAATTAATTTAAATTACATTAATTAATTTATTTTGTTTGTTCAATTAGGAGGCAGCAGGTGGATCTGAAGGAGTAGAAGCTGGAAATAGCACTGTGGCTGGTGGATCTTCTCTGACACAACAGGTATATGACTTGGTATAATGTTAAATGATCGATGTAAAGTTTTGTACATGTTTAGAATGATTTCGTAATCTGTTTTTTTGTTTTTGTTTTTGAAGTCTCAAACTAGTTCTAATGTGGCTGGAACCAGTAGGCCTGCCAGAGCAGAATGAAGGCATGAAGAAGGTTTTTTTGGTTTTTTGAAGTCTCAAATTGGTTCCTAACTTTTTGATTTGTTCACAACTTTTGGGGGGTACATGATAGTAGGGCTGACAATTGGTTTTTTTGGTGGGTATATGCTAACTTGGATTTTCATACTTTTTGGTTGGTAAAGTTGAAAATTGACCAATTTTTTTTGGGGTACATGATGCTGCGAACAAATATGGACATTTGGTTTTTGTTGAATTTGGGATATGTAATAGATATCTACATTTTCAGTTGCAAATGTTGAATGTTTGTATTGTGATGTATTGTATTTAAACATCACAGTTGTTTGTGATGCTTTGATCCGAATTGTTTGTATTGTATTTAAACTTTCAGTTGCAACTTTTTAAATGTTTTTCGATTTCAATAATTTTGACAATAGCAATATTTTGTAGTCTTGAGACATGAACAAATTTGGGGAGAGAGAACTGAGCAGGGGGGTAAAATGAGTGTGTGAAAAATGGTTTTGTTTTACAAAATACAACTTATTTTGAAGCCAAAATTATTTTAAAAATATTGCAATTTAAAAAAAAAAAAATTTATTATAGGGGGTCAAATTGAAAAGTTAAAGTAGAAAAATGGTGGCAAAAATGAAGAAATTGGCGCCAAAAAACCATGAGCTGAATTACTTAAAGAGGGGGTGAAATTGATATAAAAGTAAGTCATTGCTATCCTTGCATCCAAACAGCATCTTGAGGGTAGAATAGGAATTAATAGAAATTATTGGAAGGGGTTAAACTGATAAACTAAAGCAGGGGGTGTAAATGAGTTGAGTTAGGTAAAGCAGGGGGTGTAAATGAAGATATGCAAACCTGAGGGGGTCAAAGTGATGATAGGACAAACCTCAGGGGGTGTAAATGAAGTTAACCCATAAATAAATGTATACAGGGTTAAATTCATTTTTTAGGGTGTGGATCCCACTGGTACTAGGTACTGTGGGTCAATATTAAATGACCTTGATTAATTTGATAATTTGAGTGTTGTACAGGCCCGGCTCAAATGTTGGCTTATAATAATGCATCCCTATGATGCAATATATATAAACGGATCCATATTAATTTTGGAGTCAGTGATCTATATATATAGAATATAGTTTAAGACATGGGGCTATATTTCTGCGAGTATGGATGATATTATTAGCATACCATCATGCTATATTCATGTAAAAAGGTCAGATTAGTTTTACTTTAAAATAAAATATTTTTGCTTCTAATATTGTTCAGGTGAGCCTTTCGGTTGAAGTGGTCATCCAAATGACAATTTTCCTTTAATATGTGTAATGGAATGTAAATTATTTTGATTGCAAAATTTGTCATTTGGTAGTTCAATAATTAATACTTTAAGAAAAAAAGGGTTAGAAAATTTGAAATTATGAGTGTTGTTTGTTGCTGCTATGTTGGAAGCATGGTTCGCGGAATCGGCCGGTTCGCAATGGTTTTTTGGACTGTTGATACCGATACAGGCCGGTACAACTGTCTGCCCCGGTACTCACATAAGAACCGGCCGATTTGTAGTGAACTGACCGTTACCCTAACCGAACTGACCGCTACAAGGATGAAACGGACTGAACCGGTCGATTCAGCAACCTTAAATTAAAGGTCATTATCACTAAACCCCTTATAATTTCAGAATAGATCAACAAACTCTAATGCGGTTCTAAAGGCTCCTTGATTTTAAGGTACCCCTGGGATCTAGAATTTAACTCCCCTATGTTACTGGGGCTCCTCTTTACCAGGAATGCATGAAATTTGGTGCCGGGAATTAAGGCCATTCTAAATGCCTCAACCGCTGACAGCTGATCACATTAGTTAATGGAAGACATCTTACTTGTGAACCTGGATAAGAAGCTCTAAAGGCTTTCTTGTTTCTCCTGGGTCATTGTGAATAGGCTGGAGATAGTTTTCTTATGCCTCTGGTTGCCATAGTAATGTGCTATGAAAAGTTCGCACAACTTCCTCCAACTTCCAATTGACTCTGGCAGCTATTTCCTGAACCATAGGAGAGGTGCCTCAGTCAAGTTGATGGGGAATACATTGCAAATGAGGGCCTCATCTTTCTTCCAGGCGGTCATCTTTGTTTGATATTAGTAAATATGATCTGATGGGTCCTTCATCCCATCATAGAGGGTGAAAGTTGGCAGGCGAAACTTTTTTGGGTACTCTGCTTGGTCTATTTCGATCGTAAAAGGCGATTAATCATGTCAATGGCAGCATGGGCTACTAAGTCCTTCCTTCATGATTTCCAACACTTGCCTCTGGATCTTGGCAGCCATGTCCTCCAAGTCTTTCATGGTTGGAGGTTGCTGAAGTGGCAGGCCCTGGTGCTGGAATAGAGATCTCTTCTTGGTCATCAGTTGCTCTGCTTCCAGTCCCCTCCCGTCTATTATTTTCGCCCTCATCATACCTGGGTGGATCTGGTATTACGCCTTTGTTGTTGACACCGTTGGCTAGGTTGGCGGCATTGGTTGGATCGGGTATCTGACCGAGCCTCTGGCGAAGATCGGCGTTCTGTCGCTCGAGTTCTCCGTTCTTTCTTTCCACCGCCATTACCCTTTGCATGATTGCTTGGGCTATGCTGGCCTGGGCTGCCGCTGCTGCTGTGGAAGATCTAGTATCCACCATGGTTATTCTCACAAAAAAATTTTTTGTAAAGGAAAATAATTGAAAAAGTGAGAAAGAAGATCAATAAAAACCTTCATTCCCATAGACGGCGCCAAAGTGTAAGTGTTATTTTTTGCTTAAACACTCGAATTCATATTATTGAGGCTCTAAGGCCTTATTTATATAAAAGTTTGATGGGTTCCTTTGGCCCATTATGATTAAGATCAAATCCCTTTATTTTAGGAATTTGATTTCCTTTACAATTCAATCTCAATTATCCTTATTTAGTTAGGTTTATGGCTTGATCCCCAAATTCTTTTGGAATGATCCATGGGTTTTAGATTGGGCCCAAGCTTTGTTTGGCTTAGGATATTAGTAGATGGACCAACCACTTTTCTCAAATGAGCCCACATTTATTGGCCTTTACTGAAAGTGGTCGTTGGGTCTGCTTTCTAATGGGCCTGAAATTCTGGCCCTTACATAATTAATTTTATATTTTAAGTTTTGCTTAATATTTAATTTATTAAAAAATGGTTATTATCACTAAACCCCTTGAAGATTGAAAATTGATCAAATAACCCCAACCCCTCAAATTATCTTTACCCTCTTAACCACACGGGGGTATTTGAGAAAACATTAAAAGTAAAGGGGAATTTTATGATAATAACCCTAGTTTTTACTCGACCAGGTGCATTTAAGGGCATTTTGGACAATAAAATAAAGTTAAAACATCAACATGTTTTGTACTTTAACGGAACTGATGGAAATTGAAGGGGAAGGGAGCTTGATCAAATTGAATAGTGCATGGGGTTTGTTAATCTATTTTGAAACCGCATGAGGATTTAGTGATAATATCCCTAAATTAAATATTAAAAAAACAACCCAGAAATGGGTTGAGGCTTGGTGTGATTAAGCCCATGATGAAGCAGATCTACCATTAGTTGTCCAAGATTTGTGTTATTATTGTTTATATAGGCAAGCTATCCTTCCTTCCCGGCCTTCAATTCTTTTCGATGTGGGATAACGAGACTAACACTTTTTTTTAAAGGTAAGAAACTCACACATACTGTTTTTACTGAGAGACTTAAATCATTGAACTCCCATTTGGGAGTAAGGACATGTACTGCTTGGCCATTAGGCCTTCGACACATTATTATACACGATCTACTCCTTTATGCATTAGACTTCGCCGCATTAAATAAACATCCTCATATTTTCACGAGATAATTTTCTATTCTAATCATGTGAAAAGTATTAATTGATATTCAAACAAAATCATTTCCTTTCTAAACCCATCCATGTCTAGACATTTGTTCTTATAATTTTGTCTCAAATATTCATAGAAGTCACCAATTGTATGGGGAAAAAAAGATTTATTTCTAGTATGTGACTTTTTAATTTTTAATTTTGTATATGTTATTTATTTATACTTTCACAATTGAGTTCATTTTCATTGATAATTTTATAAAAATATAAGAAGTGATTTATTAAAACTCACCAAAACTTGTTAAAAATTCGTCATTAACCAAATATGTTAGAAAAAGTCACATATTTTTGCACTTTAATTAGTATGTGTGAGTTTTTTAAAAAATCACGTATGTGATTACCGATACAACCAATAGCGACTGCGAAGTCGAAGCTTGGTTGGAAGTAATAAGTGTTGCATTTACAAGTTGTTAAATGAAAAATGCTTGCATTGAAGAGGATCTCTTTCTTTTCGCATAAATTAAAATTTTTGTATTTAAAATGAAATGTACAAAATAAAAAAGGAAAAATAAGAAAGGATAAGTCGTTCCCCAAAAGTGAAATGTCGGCCAATAAGAAGTCGACAATAGATTATAGAACTATACATTGAAGCAATTTTAAATAAATATTGTGAACTTCTAAACTAAGAATGTAATAAGCATATACCTTAAGGCATTGAATTTCCAATTTGAGAGTTTTACAACATAATGTAATATATTGCACACTTTGGATATAAATATATCATCTCTTTGGGCCTGTTTGGTATGGGATTCTACTTCAGTATTTGTGCTTCTACTTCTTTACTATAAACAAGAATGAGAGCAAAACATATTTGGTGACATGTGTTTTGCTTTCAAAATGATCAAATTTGAAAGTTCCAAATTTGAAACTTTAATGTGTTTTGTTACTGTAGCAATGGGCAATGGGTTAGTGGAAGCAATATTTTGAGCCTAAATAAGCATAAATAAATTAAATTAATATTTGTAAATAATAATGAATAAATTAAATATAATTATAAATTAAATAAAATTAATTAAATAAATGAATAAATAATATTTATAATTTATAAAATAAATTAAATTAAATATAATTATAATTTAAATAAATTAAATAAATCGAATAAATAATAAATATATTAACACATAATAAAAATTTTAAATAGTAATATAATAATAATAAATAATGAAAAAATAAAAAAATAATAATAAATACTAAATAACAAGAAATAAAATATATATATATATATATATATATATATATATTTTTGTAGTAAAAGAATCAATACCAAACATACTTCTAGTTCAGACTAAAAGTACAACACATTCTTTTGTTGTACTTCAACTTTCCTTTTTTTGAGAGCACGAAGCCCGCAACACCTCCCAAACATACCCTTATTCAACAATTTGCCCCACCCCCGCCCCACCCCGTTTATAGCGGTTTGGGGTGTCCCGTTTATACTATATGGATGGGGATGAGGTTGGGAAAAAAAACCGCACATAAACGGGACATGGACTGTTTTAGGTGTCCCTGCCCCGCCCCGCCTCGTTTAGACATATTATAATATATAATATATATATGTAGTAAATAAAAAATAAGTGTAACTCACTAATCCTAAACTTTATTTTTGCTGTTGTCTAAATTGAAGTGAACCTAATATTGTACAATATTCTTTTTTTTTTTTTTTGTTATTTTCGGTAGAATTGTATTGTAATTTGAATTGATGGATAATTTGGTGGTTTATTTAGTTTTTATAATGTTGAATTTTGTATTTTAAGTATGTGATTATATGAAGTTGTTTAATTTTAAAGTGACATATTTGAAAATTTTAACTGTTAACGGGGTATCCGGGAGAACCTAAAGGTTTTAAAAAACCCGATGGGGACGGGGTGACCTCCCACCCCGTTTAATCGGTTTTGGGTGGGGATGAAGTGGGGGTTTCTTAACGATTGTGGGGGCGGGGAAGGGTACACCCGCCCAGAACCACACCCGTGGCCATCCCTATGTATAGGGCTGCATACAAAACCGAAAAAACCGAAGAACCGAACCGGAGCGATCCGAAACCGGCGGTTTGGTTCGGTTTTAAGGTTGTTCGGTTCGGTTCCAGTTCTCAAAATTAAAGAACCGATTTTTTAGGTTCGGTTCCGGTCTTTAACCACATAGAACCCGACTGGAACTGAACCAAACCGGTTATATATATATATATATATATATATTTAAAAGTTATTATTAGATAAATAATGTATAATTTTAAAATTTTAAAATGATATGTATAAATGTATCACTGATTCACTAATATAAGTAACATGTGAATGACACTTTTTGGCCAAGACTTCTAGTAGCTTGGGCTTTAATTATGAAAACCCCATATATTTTCCTCATTATTTGTTGGCCTTTGGCCCATTTCTATTTTATAACAATTTCAATTCTTAACCTAGTGATATCAATGTATCAGGTGCCTCCCATTCTCACTACCTTTCCCATTCTCATTAATTGCACGCACCATACCCCTTCTCACTACTTCTCAAAGCAGATCCGGTTCATTGGTTTGCTTTGCCTGATATTTCTCTCTCTCTATCTCTTTTTCTCTATATATCTTTCTCTCTATTTTCAACTATGAGTTCATGGGATTCATCATCTTCTTCAGTCAAGGTAATAAACCAAAAGAACTTTTTAGATTTGGTATTGTTCGGTGTGTTATTATTGCCGATTGCGTGAAGAAATTGTATCTTTTAGTTTACTCTAATTTAGGCATTAAATGATAGTATAATCAAATCTATCTATTTAGGCCAAGTTTTCGATTTTCATAATGCAAGTGAAGACTGGTAGCCGTACCAACTCAAGGATGTCTTTTTATTTTTTTATTTTTAATCATGAAATGCAATTTTTTGCTTTTTTAGAGGACAAGTTTGAATTCCTGGAATTGTAATTTCAAAATGATTACTTTCATTACACTAACTATCATTTTATTTTGGGTTTGTAATAGACTAATAGTTGAAATACTCTATAATTTGGTTTATAATTATGTTTTGTTTTGAAATTTTTTATGTTTTTTAAAAGTAATAATAGGAACCGGAACCAAACCGAAAAAGATGGTTTGGTTTAGTTGGTTCCTTGTATTAATAGTTCGGTTCGGTTCCGGTTGGAACCGGACCGTGTGCAGCCATACCATACGTATGTATACCACTTGATTAATAAAGTCCTTTAAAGGCCCTTAGTTGGGCTTGAACCCACTGGACCGGTTTGGGCTTGAGTTCACCAGACAATTCGTCAGCTTGGGCCCTCCCCCAATAAGCACAAATCCAGTGTGTACTTCAGAAAAAAAATACTTGTGTTGTTTGATTGACAAAGATACCATGATCTTGGATGGATCTCACCTGGGATCGCAAATTCCAAATTTGTCGGTGAAGAACGGATCTAATTGCATCAGTGTCATTTTCTTGAATTACAACAGTACAAGATTTCATCATCACATTATGTGACATGGAACTGTTGGAATTTTATTGCTTTTATTCAAAGCACAATGTGTCATTATTCAAGAAGCAATAACATTTTCTCATAAGAAAAAAAATCTGGTATACTGAATTCTAACAAAGAAAATCTAAAATCAAATAATTGGACGACCACTGTGGATAGAGGTGCCACCCAAATTTTAATTTATTTAATGAGTGATTTGAGATTCGGGGGTTACTGGATTACTAAGGGCTTGTTTGGTAACGCTCCCGCTTCTTGCTTTTGCTCCTGCTTCTATTACTATTCACAGAGCAGGGTTGTTTGGTTGGTTGCTCCCGCTTCCAAAATCTGGAAGCAGGCTGGAGCAAAACCTCAAATTTGGAAGCAAGGCTCACCTTGCTTCCACTTACTCCCATCACTATTTTTAGTGGGACCCATTATAAGTTGCTCCCAAATTCTTTGCAACATGTTAGGTTTGCTTTAAGGTGTATAAATTTTTTTTTTAAAAAATTATTTCCGAAAATATATATAAAATTAGAAATAAATATATAAAATTCCAAAAAAATATTTTTAATTTCGAAAAATATATAAAATTTGAAAAAAATATATAAATTTTAAAAAATATATAAAATTCGAAAAAAAATATAAAATTCGAAAAAAGTATATAAATTTTGAAATATATAGAAAATTCAAAAATATATATATATAATTCAAAAAAATATATAAAATTCAAAAAATAAAAAATCGAAAAAAATATATAAAATTAGAAATAAATATATAAAATTCCAAAAAAATATTTTAAATTTTGAAATATATATAAAATTCGAAATATATATATAAATTTTTAAAAAATATATAAAATTCGAAAAAAAATATAAAATTCGAAAAAAATATATAAATTTTGAAATATATATATATAAATTTTGAAAATTATATAAGATTCAAAAAATATATATATAATTCAAAATATATATATTTCTAAAAATAAAATTCGTAAAATATATATAAATTTCGAAAAATATATAAAATTTGAAAATTATATATAAATTTTGAATTTTAATTTTTTTTTTGAAATTTAATATATATTTTTTGAATTATATATATATATATATATATTTCAAATTTTACATATTTGTTTCAAATTTTAATTTTTTTCGGAATTTAACATATTGTTTTTGAATTTTACATATATATATTTTTTGAATTTTATATATTTGTTTCGGATTTTAAATTTTTTTTCAAATTTTAATATATTATTTTTCAAATTTTATATATATTAATTGTCTCTTAAAATAATTTATTTTATGTTTTTAAAGGTAAAATTGTAATTTTGCAATAGAAATGGAGTAAATTGCACCCAATTAGGATAGTTGAGGGATTTTTTTTGCACCTTTTGTAGTTGAGGGGGGTTTTGTGCTCATGGGGCAATAGTTGATGAGGGTTTTATGCACTTTACCCAAAATAAAATATTATAACCAAAGGTCTTGTGTAATACAATATTATAATTTAGAATTTATCTACAAATTTTTTTTATAGTTTACACAAAATAAAAAATTTATTTACAATATCCAAATGAGAGGCCTTGTGCAATACAATTTTTATTTTTTTTAATTGTAGAACTTATTAATTTCTTATATTCAATCTAAAATTCAAAAAAAAAAAACAGAATCTCAAATTATTTAAATTCACCAAACATATTTTGCTTTCACATTTTAGGAAATCAGCAGTTCCACCAAACATGCTCTGCATGTTTCAGCTTTTATTTTTTTCATATCAGACTTATCAGCACCAAACATGCTTTCGCTTCAGAAAAAACTTGTTTCGCTACGCTTCATCCAAACCCATTTAAAAGCAGGAGCGGGAACGTTTCCAAACAAGGACCTAACACTCCCGATTTTACGAATCGTTAGCGGATTGGGTGAGGTTACCGTGTCCAACAAACTCTAAATCGACCCTCTCTTGTTCAAACCAGCGTCGTCTCTCTCAGCTCCTTAGCGCCCTTCTCTCTCTCTCTCCCTTCACAGGTTCGGCTATTTTTCGTTTCTCTCGCAGATCATATATTGGCCTTTTCTTCCATCTCTTTCTATATGTTGAAGAAAACTCTTGGATATATATACATATATATATATATATACACACGTATGGGGTGAAGTCTTATATATATATATGTGTGTGTGAATGAATGCATGTATTAATTACGTTCAGTGATTTTTTATTTGAGCAACCCAAATCAAGATCTAATTAGGTTTTTATGGAAGTTTAGTTTTTGGTACATATATATATATATATATAGAGAGAGAGAGAGAGAGAGGATCTATGCTTTAAATATGACTAAAATATTTAATTCAATTTTGTTTTATCAACTTGATAGATGGAAAATTAATTAGTCTGTATCTTCTCTTTCAAATTGGGTTTTGGCAGCACTTTTATCAGTATAGAAAACATCAAGTATGTTTTTCTCTCCTCCCTCTCTCATTCTTTTCCCGAGCCTTCAACCCAACCTCTTCCACCATTTTTCCCTCTCCGGTTAACCTCTTTCTAGCTCATTTTCTTTCTCCTCTTTCCATCCCTTTCCTTTGTTCCCATGGATACTCATGTTCAGTCTATCTCTAGGCCTCTTGAAGGAAGCACTGTCTTGGCATCTGATAATGCAAAGGCATCTGCCTTTACCAGGGAGGAGCTCAACACAGCAAAAGAAGAACTCAACACATGCAGCTAGGGGTAAAATTGCTGCCATTGAGAAAAACCGGCAAAAATACCAGAAACCTGGTGATAAACCAAACCATGGGGCTCAAATAAGTAGCGCCCATGAAGGATCTTACAGAGGCAGAGGTCGAGCCTATGGTGGCAGAGGCTCAGGTATGAGGAACTCTGAAGGAGGCTTCCAACCAGTCATGGCACCATTGCCTCCACTTGCAAGTGAGGAAGGTGAAATCCAGGAGATGTCACAACCCACCAACTCTGGCAAACAGCCCACAAGGTCAAATGTAGAGAATGCTTTTCCTTCATTTCAGGACAAAGGTAAGGAACAACTTTCCCTTGCATGTGACTCTTCACTAGTTCCAACAAATGGTACTGTAGCTAAGCATGGGTCAACCTCATGGGCTGCAATAGCAGCTGCACCTAGTACTGAGGTCACTGGGATGAAACTTGAATACCATGAACACAATTTACCCACTGGTCAACCAATTATTATTGAACCCCCTTTGGACATTGCTGATGAGGGAGCAAAGCAATGGCAGAGCTGTCTTGAAAGGCATTTTTTGCAAAAGAAACTACCTTACTCTCTTGTCCAACCAACTGTCATGAAACTATGGGGCACAAAAGGTTTGGAGGAGGTGTTAGCTGATGATAAATGTTTTTACATTTTTAGATTCACTAATGAGGATGCTTGTTCAACCATTCTCTCTGCTGGACCATGTATGATCATGGGGAGACCTCTACTTCTTCAGAAATGGTACCAAGGTTTTGAATTCACAAAGGAGGCCTGTAGACGTATTCCTCTGTGGGTAAAACTGCACAACATACCTCTTGAGTTCTGGACTGGTAGAGGAATAGGTTTACTTGCCAGTTGTGTGGGTAGACCTCTCACTGAAACTAAGAAAAGGATAAGTTATGCTAGGGTTTGCATCGAGTTGGATGCATCTAAACCTTTTGTTGAAAGCTTTATGATTGTGAAAAGGAATGGAAAGCTCACTGGGATTAAAGCTGAATTTCAATGGAAGCCACAAGTGTGTGCTTCATGCTCAAATTTTGGACACCTTTGCCCTGCTATGGGTGGCACTAGCAGGAATGAGGATGTTGTGAAGACTATCTCTTCATCTGATCATGCTGCTGAGGTGCAAAACACTGTCACCCCTAGTGTTTGTCCTGATAGTGAAACAACCAAAGGAAATGAATGGATTGTGGTTGGTAAAGGAAAGAACAGAACTACTCCAGTTCCTAATGCCCTTGATCCTAGCTTCAATGATGATCAACATGCCAACTGCAATGGTCCTGCTGCTAGCACTCAATTACCTTCTATGAATGGGACCACCACAAGCATTTGTGCCTCAACTTGACATTACCACAACTGATGTTGAAGGGGTCTCAAAAGTCAACACTTTTGAACGAGTTGATACTGCTACCATTTCTACATTGCCTCTCATTACTGAGAAAGAAATGAATAGCAATGAACCAGGAAATGTTTCTATCAGTACCAATACTCATAGCTCTATTGGGACTGAATCTACTCAATCCTCTGGGTGCTCCACTAATGCCTCTCCAAATTGTACCTCTATCACTAGCAATAACACTAGTGGGAAGAAAAATAAGAAGAAGAAGGGCGACTCTGGACCCAAAGCTCCTATTCTGGGACTTAGTGGTTTGCTCCCTCTGTCTCTTGTCCAATGATCATAAGAACTTGGAACATAAGGGGGCTCAATTCACCTGAGAAAAAAAATTGCAATAAAAAAGCTTATTGCTGATCAAAACCTCCAAATCATTGTTGTGCTGGAAACTAAGGTTCAAGGGGACAATGTTGACTCCATTCATCAAGCCATTGCCTCTAGCTGGAATATCATCCACAACTATACCCATTCATGCTTGGGAAGAGTTTGGATTTTGTACAACCCTTGTTGGCTCAGAGTTGTGGTGAATAAAAGCTCTGCTCATGGCATTCACATTGGTGTTACTGAGGTGCTTTCTCAAAACCTTTTTAACTTGTCTTTCATTTATGTTTACAACACTGTTGCACAAAGAGTTCATCTTTGGAGGGAACTTCTATCTATTGCTTCCTCTTCCACACATACCCCTTGGCTTGCTATTGGGGATTTCAACACTATCACACACCCTAGTGAAAATTTTGGAGGTTCTGATGCTTGGAACACTGGCATGCAAGAGTTTAGAGATTGTTTGCATCAGGTTGAGCTAACTGATCTTAGATATACTGGTATTTTTCACTCATGGACTAATAAAAGTAGTGGAAATGCTAATATATCTAGGAAATTGGATAGAGCCTTAGTCAATGATAGATAGCTTGCAAATCTTCCCATTTCTGAATGTTCTTTCCTTCCTTATGGTGTATCTGACAATACTCTTCTCATTGTCAAAATTGGGAACATTGTGCCCAAGAAAAACATACCTTTTAAGTTTTTCAATTTTATTGCTGATCACCATGACTTTATTGCTACTGTTAATGGTGTGTGGAAACAAAGTATTCCTGGTACTTCAATGTATTAGGTTAACCAGAAGCTTAGACTCCTCAAAAGCAAACTGAAATTACTCAATAGAAAGGAGTATAGTGACTTAACCAACAGAGTTTTGGTTTCAAAGGATGCTCTTGATAGCTGCTAAAAGAGACTTGATCAGAATCCAACTGATGATAGTGTCAAAGAGGAAGAGAAAAACCTTCTATGTGAGTACAACAAAGTTATTATTACTGAAGAAACTTTGTTCATGCAGAAAGCAAGGATCAGGTGACTTAGTGATGGTGAAAAGAATACAAAATTCTTTATGAAATCTTTCAACTCAAGGTGTAACAGAAAAAGGATTTGCTCTCTTAAGCTTAGTGGTGGTACCACTTCTGAATCATTGCCTTCCATCAAACAAGAAGCTGTTGATCACTTCAAACTTCTTCTTGGCACTTCTTCTTTCTCGTACCCTGGTATTGATGCCATTAGAGAGGTCTATACCAAGATTATTCATGAGGAAGCTTTTGCCTCCCTCATTGAAATTCTTAACCCTGAAACCATCCAGAAATGCTTCTCTGACCTTAACTCCTCTAGAGCCCCAGGTCCTGATGGCTATAATGCCCTATTCTTCAAAAAAGCCTGGCCTGTGATTGGTACAGATGTCACCAAAGCCATACAATATTTCTTTTTAACTGGTCAGTTTCTTAGAATGATCAATTCCACTTCTATCACTCTTGTTTCTAAATGCCCCAACCCTTCTTCAATGAATGATTTTAGATCCATTGCTTGTTGCAATACTTTTTATAAGGTCATTTCCAAACTTCTTGCTATGAAGCTGCAAACCCTTCTCCCTACCTTCATTGATAAACCTCAAAATGCTTTCATTAAGGGGAGAAGACTCAGTGTATGGTTATCACCTTAACACCTCTATTCCTATGTGCACTATGAAAATAGATTTGCACAAGGCTTATGACACTGTCAACTGGCAATTCCTCCTTGATACTTTAAAGGTTCACAGATTTCCTAGTATCTTCATCAAATGGATTGAGGCATGTGTCTGCACAATTGCGTTCTCTGTATCTATTAATGGGGAGTTGGATGGGTTATTTAAAGGGGCTAAAGGGCTCAGATAAGGAGACCCTTTATCACCTTTCCTATTTATCATTGTTATGGATGTGTTATCAGCAACTCTGCAAAATGCTACTGAAAATGATCCTGAATTCATGTTTCATTGGAAGTGTTAGAAAACAAAGCTTACCCATCTCAGTTTTGCAGATGACCTTATGGTCTTCTGTCATGGTGACTTGCACTTTCTTAGAATTGTTCATGGAAGAATTCAGAAATTTTCTATTATGTCTGGCCTTACTCCTAACAAGCTAAGAGTTCCATTTTCTGTTCTGGTATTTCTGATGATGTTAGAGCCTGTATGGTCAATGAGGTTTGCTTTTATCAAAGAAGTTTCCCTTTCAGATATTTGGGGCTCCCCTTGTCTTCTTCAAGACTCAAAACAAATGAGATAAGAACTATGGTGGAAAAAATTACTTGTAGAATTTCCTCTTGGCCTGTTAAGTTTTTGACATATGCTGGAAGGCTTCAGTTAATTAAAGCTATCCTTGTCAACATTTATACTTTCTGGAGCTCTCATATGGTTTTGCCCCTTCATGCCATCAAGTCTATAAAATTTATTCTGAGTAAATTCCTTTGGACTAGAAGGGACATGAAACTTGGAGGTGCCAAAGTGAGCTGGGCTTTAGTATGCAAGGCTAAGGAGAATGGTGGTCTGGGCATACCTAATCTAATTAATCTCAACAAAGTGGCAACTTTGAAGCATTTATGGCATTTGGTTAGTGATGATGAGCAATCTGTTTGGTATGACTGGGTCCAAGCTAATCTAATCAAGTAAGAGTGTTTATGGAATGTCAAAGCTTCTACCTTGAGCTCTTGGAATTGGAGAAGACTTCTCAAACTCAGAAATTTAGCCAAACTCTTCATTCACCACAAAATTGTTGATGGTAAATCCTCTTTCCTGTGGATTGATTACTGGTTGCCTAATGGTGCTTTTTTTCCTAATCAATAGATTTTCCATAGATAAAACCTTGCTATCAATAGGTGGCCTGTTAATTCTAAGGTTTCCAAACTCATTCGGAACAACCAATGGAGAATCCCCCCTTCCCTTGTTAGACATATTCCTCCCAATTGGTTTGAGTCCCTCCCAAACATTCATCAAGGTATCAAAGATAGAATCTCTTGGACCCTCTCTTCTACTAGATGTTTCAATTTCAAACAGACTTTTATGGCTCTTTTTCCTCCTACTATCTTATGTAATTGGCAGCATTCTATTTGGTTCCAACATCATATCCCCAAACATGCATTCATTGCATGACTTGCTATTCTAAAAAGACTCATGACCAAAGATAAACCAGGAATTCCTCCAAACTTGTCTCCTTTATGCTATTTATGTGGGCTGATTAATGAATCCCATGACCATCTATTTTTCTCTTGTACTTACTCTCAAAGAGTTTGGCTTTGGCTTCAAGACAGATGTGGAGTCTACTTGGGCAAGTCTTGCATTGGAGACATCATTGAATGGGCATCTACAATATGGGATAAGAGAACTTCTGACACTAGAGAAACTGTCTTCAGATTGTGTTTTGCAGCCTCTGTATATTTTTTATGGAGGGAGAGAAATTTCAGAGTTTTTGCTTCCAAGTACTCTTCATCTAGAAGTTTGATAAAGAGAATTAAGGATCACATTAGGCTCAAGCTATCTTCTATGAAGTTTAAGAACACAAGACTCAACAGGGAAACTGTTGCAACTTGGTCTCTTCCTAGCTCTACTATAATGACTTTCTAAGGCTCTATCTTTGCCCTGGTCCAGCTTTGTTTCCTATTGCTCAGGCCTGTGTTGGTTCAGAGTTTAAGCTCTGTTTTCTCTTCTGTTTTGCTTTGCCAGCTTTGTTTCAAAGTTTGGCTGTTGTCCTTTGCTTTGCTAGGGTTTCTGTTTTGCCTTGTTAGGGTCTTGGTCCTAAGCTTGGTTGTAAATCTTTTTCTATTCTTTTGGTTTAATAATATTTGAATTACCAAAAAAAAAATTGGGTTTTGGCTTTTTTATTCTCCCTCTTTGTTTCGTGACTTTCCAACACTAACACAATTTCCTCTGTTCTTCTTTGTGAACTTGTAATTTTGAAGCTTTATTGTTATAAATCACTAAATTGGGGTGTCAGTAGTATGTGAATTAAATTTTAGAATACATTTATTTATTTTTTAAAAAAAAAATAAAAGGGAAAAAATTGAGGGTCGAGTCAACCCGCGGGTTTACTCAGCCCGTTTGTGACCTAGCCCATTATTGACCGGTCATTGCAAGTTGAAAATGGGTCATTGATTCGTTAATGACCCGCTCGCTTGCAACCCAACCCAAACCCGCCCATTTGCCACCTCTAATTGTGAACATAGTCTGAATTCATACCTGATACTTGATTTCTGTGAGAGGTGGGTTTGCACTGAGTCTTGTAGATTAATTGGGAAGAAAGCTTTGAACACGTGCTTATAAAAAAAAAAAAAGAAAAACAAAAATAGAGAGAAAGAAAAAAGGAAAAAGAATGTCGTAACAGATCAGCACTAGAATCCAAATTCAGCTCTAACAATTTTTGGGACACTAGCGAATTTAACGGGTTTCAAAAATATTATGAATTCCGGTCTTTAAGAAATCAAAAAAATGTCTCGAACCACTTCAATGATAGAAATTTTGACTATAATAATCCATAAACCTCGACTAATTCATGGGGTCCTGAAGTTAACGACCGGTTCAACCCTCTAGTGGCCCAAACAATTTGTAGCCAGCGGGAATCAAATATGGGACCTAATGCTTCTTGAGACACTAAGTCTCTATCTTTTTCCAACTGGTCTACCCATTCGGGTTCCATATGTCCAATATTGTTATAAGTAAACATGTCAGGGAGATTGGATGCATAGCCATGATCATATATTTATATAAGAATGCAAAAACTTAATGATCAGATATAAATTAATTATTTTTATCTGTCTTTACGAAATCATAAAAATGTTTCCAACCATTTCAAGATAGAAATTTTTACCATAATAATCCACTAATTC
This sequence comes from Cornus suecica, assembly GCA_963922005.1. Taxonomy (NCBI): domain Eukaryota; kingdom Viridiplantae; phylum Streptophyta; class Magnoliopsida; order Cornales; family Cornaceae; genus Cornus; species Cornus suecica. The sequence continues at coordinate 16,746,415 of OY998246.1, forward strand.
ATTGGGCCTTGAAGTTAAGGATCGGTTCAACCCTCCAGTGATCCAAATTTTATGTAACCAGCGGGAATTAAATCTAGGACTTAATACTTTTTTAGGCACTAAATCCCTGTCTTTTCTTAACTGATCTACCCATTCAGGTTCGATATGTCCAATATTATTATAAGTAAACATGCCAGTACTAGGGAGATCGGATGCATATAGCCATGATCATATCTATATAAGAATGCGAAAACTTAATGATCAGATATAAATTAATTGTTTTAATCTTTTTTTACAAATGGTGGTAGTTATATTTTTGTATGAATCTGATCCATCGTTGAATACTTTAGACTTAGTTGAATAAATAGGTGAATATTGACCATTTCACATAGTACAGAGTGATACCCTCATCGCATTGCATCCTTAATTTTTTAAACTATTATTAGCTTAAATTTAAATAAATAAATAAAATATTTGGAATAAATTTGTTAAGCAAAACACATGATATATGAAAGAGCAAAAGAGAAACTGTATAGGTATTGGAGGTTGTTATAAGTTTTATTTTTCTATAATAATTTGTCTTCCGACATTAAAGTAGAACTAACATTTATTTTTTTTATAGGGTAATTTGCACTCAAACTCCCTAAACTTTCAGTAAATTCCATTCAAAAAGTGGTCAACACATGTTTTGTCCAACCGTCCCCTGAACTTTCAATTTTCTTGCAATGACACTTCCCTGAAGCTGTGAAAAGTCCAGAATGCCCTTGTGTTGTCTCATTTATTACATGAGCCAAATATGTGGAGTGCGAAATTACCCATAACCCTACAACCTTCCTTCCTTCTTTCCCAAAACCCTCCCGATCCTCTTCTTCTACCTATCACCACTCTCCCAAACCTAGAAAATTGTCCGTACACCTTCACCCAACCTCGGCTCATCATCCACCCTAATCCGATTACCGACAAGCTTTGAATCATCGACTACATCGATGACAAAACCATAGAAGAATCAAACAAAACCCTAATTGTCAAATGAAATTACCAAGACGATGGTGAAAATAGCCTGGGGGGGGGGGGGGGGGTGAATAGACTTTTTGTGGATTTATTGACAAATTAATATTTAATTGCGGAAAAGTCAAGTTTAATCCAATCACAAAACCCTAATTCTCAAATCACATCATTCAAGAAATATCAAACAAACATTAATACAGTGCATAAAATAAAGCAAGAGACGACACAGAGAATTATACATGGAAAAACTAAGAAAAAGTTCCAAGGAAAAAAACCACGGGTACACTCAGGTACCGATGCATTATGAATCAATAAGTACAAACTCTATGAGAGTTTTAGACTTACAATCACTCCTGATATGCCTTCCTCTACTCGTGCTCTAAAACCCTTGAATCACTCGTATTTCACGAAGCACGCTTGCTCCGCCAGACACTATGAAAGACTCACAAATCACGTATGATTTGCCTTTCTCTACTCGCAGTCTGAAATCCTCAAATCGCTCCGTACTCGGACGGATCAAAGCAACCTCGTTGCAATGGACGGTGTGATGATTTTTCAGCAATCATTCATCCAATCGTGTATAGAGAACCTCGATGTAGAAGCACGATTGCAGAAATACAACACAAGAGAAAACACCAATATGTATGATCACTCAATAATCACCTTTCTATATGTATCACTCTATTGAAGAATAAGAACGATAGAATATTGCAGAGCTCTCACTAAAAACACTCTTAAAAAATCGTCGTAAAAAACCATAGCCTCTTCTATTGTAAAACCTTGGTATTTATAGACCAAGTCATAGAAAACCCTAACCTTGCCCTCTTACGTAATTGCATAATACCTTGATAAATCTTCTAAAATCTGATGTAAATATGTCTATACACCAATACATAGAGGTCTGAAATAGGCGATCACTTAAAAACTTGAAGTAGGGACCAAACTGGAAAAATCCGAAAGCACCCCGAAACAAATCCTACATAACAAGTGATCACGTGACCAAACATTGGGACCTACGCTTGAGTGTAGGTCTAGGGCGTAGGGTCCCCTCCCAGCTCCAAAACCATAGTGTAGGTCAGAGCCAATTTATCCTGTTTCAGCCTCTGTCAACGTAGATAAGTTGCATCTTTTGTAGTTTTTTCATATTTGAGCTAAACTGGTCATCTTGAAATCCCGATGCTTTTGGTTGAAGTCATACTATCTGGAAATGACATTTTTGCCATTCGGTGAAGTGACGATGTCTGAAAATGACTATTTTGCCCTCCGGTAGCTTTATTTACTTTGACACACTCCTTGATTTCTTTCTCTAGATAGAAACGAACATACTGAAATCTTATAATAAGAATGATAGAATATTGCAGAGCTCTCACCAAAAAACCCTCTTAAAAAATTGTAGCCTCTTATCTTATAGAACCTTGGTATTTATAGACCAAGTCATAGAAAACCTTAACCTTACCCTTTTACGTAATTTCACAATACCTTGATAAATCCTCTAAAATCTTATATAAATATGTGTATACGCCAATACATAGAAGTCGTCGATCACATAAAAACTTAAAGTAGGGACCAAACTGGAAAAATCTGAAAGCACCTCGAAACAAATCCTGCATAACAAATGATCACGTGACCAAGCATTGAGACCTATGCTTGGGTGTAATTCTAGGGCGTAGGGTCCCCTCCTAGCTTTAAAACCACAACGTAGGTCAGAGCCAATTTGTCTTGTTTCAACCTCTGCCAACGTAGGTATGTTGCATCTTTTGCAATTTTTTCATATTTGAGCTAGACTGGTCATCTCGAACTCCCGATACTTTTGGTTGAAGTCATACTATCTGGAAATGACATTTTTGCCCTCCGGTGAAGTGACGATGTTTGAAAATGATGATTTTGCCCTCCGGTAGCTTTCTTTGCTTTGGCACACTCCTTGACTTATTTCTCGAGATAAAAACGAACATACTAACAACTTGATTACAAATACACAAAACTTTCAACATGACAATTCACTCAACATGGTTATTGTCTAGAACATGTCAAACATAAATAATATTATAAATGTTCTTACATCAAATATTAACCATACCTTCTCATATATATATATATATATATATATATATATATCTTCATTCATCTGACTACTCACTTTGCAAATTAGAGTACTAAATGTCTTCCCTATTTCCCTTAAATCACTTAATCTTCAATTTTTTCTAAAATTTTCAAACCAACCTCATATAACCCCTCTTCAAGGTACTGGAGGGTGATGCACTTGTCGTCCTGAGCTCCGCGCGCGAAAATGCGGCTATCGGGGGAAATATGGGTGGATAAGGGGGTTGGAGCCATTTAGCGGGCATGGCGGGAATGGAGTCGAGGTGGGAGTTGAGGAGGGAGGGGTTGGAGCCGGGCTAGGGGAGGAGAAGGAGGAGGGGGTGGGAGTATTAATTTCTCTACTAATTTTCAAACATGATTACGGGTTAGTTGGGATCATGGCATGAGTATTGCAATTTATGCAAAATTGGTACTACCAACATATGTTATTTTTGGTTGTTCAAATTATTTGTTTCTCTCTTTGTTTGTTTTGCAGATATGGAGATTGGGCTTTGTGTGTATGCATATATGAAATATATATATATGTTTTTGTGTATCGAGGGTTATGGGTGTGTTTGTATATATGAATATGTGCGTATCTATACAGATAGAGAAACTTATGTATTTTGGGTAAAGATGAGGAAGTCCAGTTATGGAGATTGGGTGTATATATATATCAATATATGTGTGTCTATATAGAGAATTTGTCTTCCCTTTCAAAAAAAAAATTGTCTAAAAAGTGAGGGTATTAGGTTTTGAATTTTTTTGATAGCATGGGAACTCAAACCATTGAAACCCATGAGAAGAGAGGAATTGGAGGTGTGATTGGGAAGGAAATTAGGGTCACAAGTGAAAAAGGGTTTGTACCAGTCTGTTTCAAGCATGGTTGTGGTTGGGTAGTGGGGATGAAGTGTAGGGTTTGGTGTTGGGGCATGGAGGTCATTTCACATGCTAAATCTTTATCTTAAGGGTATTCTGGTTATTTTATTGCACTAGGGATTCTCATTGCAAGAAAATTGAAAGTTCAGGGGGCGGTTGGACAAAACTCGCGTTGGCCACTTTTTGAGTGGAATTGACAGAAAGTTCAGGGGGTCTGAATGGAAATTACCCTTTTATATATATATATATATATATGGGCGCGGGGCGTATATGGCATAGTATTAGCCTGTTTGGGAAGTGTTTTTTTGTCTTTTGTTTTTTGGGGAAAAAACAGAAAAAACGTGTTTTTGTTTTATTATTTTTTCAAAATTTTTGAGAATAGAAACATAAAAACATGTTTAGCAGAGTTTATTTTTTTATGAATTTCTGAGAACAAAAAAAAGAAAAACACGTTTGGTGACTTCAAATGTTTTTTTTTTTTAATTCTAAGTAAAAATTTTAATCAAGGCAAATCTTTGGCAATTGAAAGACACTTCTTTACCCAATGTCTTTTGTTCATCACAAACACATTGAAGTCAATAATATTATTGAAATATTGGTATGTATTGAAAATGAAAAAAATTCGGCAACACCTCCCTATCAAAATGACAAGTCAAATTTAATTTTCACCTGATAGCAAGAAATATCATAAGACATATCTAAAAAATAACTCAATTTCAAAGCCATCCAAACACCGATGTAGTACGCATAAACATCAATTACATATGAAAAATGGTACTACCTCTGTCCCAAATTATATATTCATTTTGGGGAATCTAACTTTTTGAAATGATGACTTTTATTGGTGTGATAGTAAATGAAAAATCAATTTTACCCTTGGTCTCACCAAGTGATGTAATGTTTGTAGTTTAAATATTTTATAATTTGAATGATTGAAGGGTAAATTGGTAAATTGACCAAATAAAGAGGCATTGAATTTTCTTATTTTGGAATGGGTTGAATAGTGAATGTGGACACTTAAATTGGGACGGAGGGAGTATTACATATTGGAAATGCTATTACTTATCATACATAATAGATTACATAAAATAATGAGAAAATGTTATTACATCAATATCATTTACTTTACACCAAATAGCTCAACATAAACATCCGCTAACTCGAACATCCTCTAATTATGACTTCAACTCGAACATCTTCCAAGTAGCTCCATCACATGTATCATTGGAAAAAAAAATACTATATTAATTGATTTCATAAATAGTCCAAAACATATTACATTTTCATGATTAATAAGAAAAAAATTATCACATTTTTTGGGGTCGAATCACACGGTTTGCAATTAAGATCCTTGACTCGAATCAACAATGCCTCATCCACGTATATACCAAAAAAAATGATGATGCATCTCAATGCTTCATCCTGATGATGAAGTATTATTCATCCAACCTAAATCACCTTTTGATACCAAAATCACCAAAATCACACAAGGTACAGCTAGAGGTGGACACGAGCAATATGAGCTCTGCCATCTTAAACACAACAATATCATTGTTACCAATGCTTTAGACTATAACATCTTTATGCCAAACAAAAACATTGTCTTGTTCATTTATCTCTTGTATCCTAAAATTGCTCAATACACACAGTGTTCACTTCAATTTTCTAGTATGAGGCTTATTTGAAGCTTCTTCATGTATTATTTCCACCAAACATTGATTCTATCAACCAAATCACTTCAAAATAGAAGTGTTCCAATAACATGTATCTTCTCTCAACTTCTTCTACAAACTCTATCAATGGTAACTCCAAATTCTTCACTTAAACTACAACTAGAATAATGTCTAAAAGAACCATATATAAATTAGCTATTGACATTTCCCACTACCAAGTAAGGCAGATCACACATTCAATCAGTTACTAGAAAAACCTAGTGATCGGTTCTAGACGTGTAAAAATAATAGTGTTAAAAATAAGGAATTAACACGATCTAGTTTTAACCTCCTAGTTGCAAGTACGCAAATAGTATATAGTATAGTTGGGTAGAGAGAATATTGAATCACAGAGATCAAAGTCATATTTTAAATAATTATAAAGTAGCAAATTGAAATATATTTATAAAATTTGTTTGATTGGTTTGTTGTATTAAACTACTACACATAAAATAAAATAAAGATAAATATTTTTGGTTTCACTCAAGATAAACAAGTTTAGGGTTGAATTCCAACTCCACCATTAGCCTTATAACATAGTCCTTTAATTATATTATTGCAAGAGGGCGGTATAGCTCATATGAATTAGACTAGTAATGCTATAAGCAGTTGCCTAGTCAGAAAAAGGATGTAATCAGTCCGTATTCGCTACAATCCATCTTCGATTAATATGACCGTTGTATGAATCTATACTACAACTACTCCTATAATATGAAATTAAAAAACACGCTAACAATCATCTTCTCTAGGCATGGACTGTGTAAACCTAAGACTTTATCATACCAAATAAGTACCATTACGTAGAAATCATTATTAAATCACAGAATTTCTTGCCCCGTTGATAAAATACAGTTGTTCAAGATAAATCATTAATTCAGTCTCAGCTTAAGTTAAGAATTAATAAATAAATCTTATTTAGGTGGTCTTGTTCGTTCTCTCACTGCATAATCATCATATGAGTGCCCTTTAACAGATTCCCCTCTTTGCAATAAAAATAAATAAAATACTACATTACTCGGCTAGGGTTTCATTGGAAACCCTAGATACCAGCTAGCCACTCATGGAAATGGGAGACTCCATTGTTGATGAAGCCACCGTCTTCATGATTAGATGGTTGGTTCTTGATGAAGGGAACCTTTCTCAAAGAGAGAAGTTTTTTTATGAACAATGATACGTTTTTGAGAGAATACAAAGATATTTTCATGATGTCAAAGATACATTTTATTCATGACTTCTACCCGTATTTATAGACAAAAGTTGGTGCAAATATGGAATGTTCCTTTTTTGCACTCCAAGAGAACTTAAGGGCTAAGAAATGACGTTAAATGGACGATTCTGCCCCACTATATACTTGTACACAAAATCAGAATTCTGCAGTATATGTTCGCACAGATTCCAAGACGGCGTATTCCGAACGATCAAAAAGCCTCACCGATTGATCGGTGACTCCTGAATTTTAATATTTATTTAATCCGCAAATTTTATGCTTCACTGACTTGTACCTTGCTTCACTGACTTGTACTTTGCTGATTTTTAAGTGCAAATATCTTCTAAGTGTTGCTTTGAATTCCGCATACTTGCTAAAAATCCCGAATTAATACACTTTTGCATTAAGGCCCTCAATTTTTGCATTAATTATAGTGTAAGAGTCAAATTGAAAAAATACTAAAATTCTCTCAGTCAAGCTTGCCTATTCCCCATGTTCCTCAATTTCTGCATTAATTATCAAATTCTCAACGTAATAACTACGGATTCTCTATAACTTCTGAAAAAAATTAAGATTGAAGAGCAAACATACAATCCCTGAAGATTTAGACAAAATAATTCCACATAAATTACAAGTAATTGTCAAAGTAAGTGAAGGGTTTAGTCAATTTAAAGAATTAAATGAACAATAATGGGGATATTATTTATATAAAATAATGGAACAAATATTTTGTTTTTCTATCTTCATGTACCACCACACTACTCACTACAACCATACTGCAACCACCATCTTAAAAATTCAAAACCACTGGTTCCATCTTTTATATTACGCACAGACACATACACAGAAATTAAAAAGCACACACGCACAGACACATACACAGTAATTAAAAAGCACACACATATGCAAGCACACGATTTTTGAGTAGATCAATATTCCCCGACACACACAAACACACATACAAACACACACACAGACACACACAAGGCCGACCCTGAAATCTCAAAAATGCGTTGAGGTCCTAGGCAAGATCAAATGTGAGGCCCCTTATACATAAGGCTTCACGAATTTAAAAAGTTAGGTTTGTGCTCCTTTTTTAGTATCAATAAACTTATCGAAAAAAAACTTAAAAAATGATAATTGTGAGAAAAAATATTAAAAAAATACATTAAATATACTAATATTTAAAAATTTGAAAACAATCTCCATCTTGGTGTTGTCATGAAAAGTTGTTGTTGTGTGTGTGAATGCGACATGCGAGAAAGCTCAAGTATAGCCGCGTAAAAAATTATTATCGTTGAGCGAGTGTGGCAGTTGCGAGTGTAGTCGTTAAACGTTGTGCGAATTTGACAAGAATTTTCTAGCCCTAATTAAAATAATGGTTTGATTTAAATTAGACTTTAATTTGAAAAAATATAGATTTTTGTTTTGAGTATATAGTAATAATAAGTGAAATATAAAATTTTGGGGGCTTACCTTATGAAATTGGTTTTGGATTTATTAAAAATTGGGTTGTTAAATAAATTTTGAAAAAATATTAAGGTTAATGCCCTAAATTGTGTAATTATATTAGGCTTTATTTTGAATTGGATTAAAAAATTAATTAATTTTCTTAACGGCTATAAAAATATTAAATTTTATTAAATTAAAAATACTAAAAAAAAAAAATTGGGCCCCCTTGGACTGGAGCCCTAGACGACTGCCTAGGTCGCCCTATGGTTAGAACGGCCCTGCATACACTTACACACATACACACACACACATATATACATACACAGAAGAAAGGACCGAATCTGATTTGAGCTTTAGTTGGAAGATAATCATAGTTGTTGCGATTCCCAAATCAAAGCCCTAGCTGTCGTGAAATGGCCCCAATCGAAGCCCTAGAACTGTCACGAGCTAGAAGAGGAAGATAATGAGTATAATCGAACAAGAGAAACCCTAGAAGGTGATCGATGAAACCATAAAAGGGGATTGAAAGCTTCTCGCCTCTGTATCGCCTTTTCCAGCACAAGCCCTAGAAACACATGTTTGGTAATTTGGAGAAACACATTTTTGGCTTGTTTGTTTTGGTGTTTTTTTTAGTGGCGAGAAGTTCTCCGTGTTTTCCACAAACAGTGATTAAACACCAAATCGTGTTTCTCAAGTTGGGCTAAAGATTTCCAAAATGTGGTTTTTGAGAGTGATGCTCAAACGATTGTTCACGTAGTAAACGACAATCTTTGTGCCCATCCTATTGATTATGTTATTGTGGAAGACATTAAAAATTTGTTATCTACTCATGAAGGTTTTCGGATATCTTTCTCTCCAAGAACTGCCAATAAAGCGGCTCATGAGTTGGGAAAATTTGCTCTTCTCAATCAAAAGTCTAGTGTGGTTCATTGTACTAATGATGATAGATGTGTTGCTTAATGGAAGGGGATTGTAAATTCAAAATGTACTTACTGATTTTGAGTAATAGAAGCTTGCTTGCCAGGTTAAAAAAAAAAGTTGGGCTAAAAATTGGCAAATATTTTTTTACTGTTCGAAAACAACTTTGACAAAAAACACTTAACCAAACAGGTTTTAAAAACACTATTGGGTCCAAAAACACAAACAAAAACAGAAACAAGCCCAACCAAACACGAGTATTTGAAATTTTGTTATATTTGGCATTGTTTTATACATATATAAACTGTCACAAGGAATGTCTGACTTATAACAGTTAAAGATTTTAGATGACATTAATTTGAAATATTTTTATAAAAGATTGGTGTAGTTTAATAATATACTAGCATATAAAAATATATCAAGAGAAAAAAGAAGAAGAAAATCTACTACAAAAAAAGGGGCAGGTTGGGTAGTGGGCTGGTGGACTCAAGTCCAACCCATTCTTGTATCCACGGGCTGAGATGGTGCAAACTCTTTGGGCCGAATTGAAGCCTGACAAGTTTGGGCTAGGTGAGTCTGGACTTTTTTTTTTTTTTTTTTTTTTTTTTTTGGCATAATTAGGTTAATATACTTCTGATTTTGGAAACCTTTTAACTTTTGGAAATTTCGGGCGGCTATTTTTTTTTTTAACATGGCAACTATTGTTTTTCATTTGTGAATTATTCACTATTCAAATTTCAGTGATCTACAATGCAGTATATATATAATTATATATATAGTGTACTATTGAATTTTGAGAAGCTAATAATTTTTAGGGCAAATGTAATACACCCACTCGCAAAAGGTGTAAGATATTGAAAGCAAAATTTTTTAAAAATGTACCGGTGGAAATTTGGAAGTTAATGTTTCTGTTGTCTCTGAATTTTGTCAATAACGCAGACGTGTCAGATTCGTTTAAGAATCAAGCGAAACGAATGATAGCTGATATCCTTTTCGAAAATGGATCAGGTGATTGAATAAGAGAAAGATACTAAACTTTCAATTAGGTTCTTTCTTACCTTAATGAAAAGGACTTTTTGTGTGGAAATTACTATAACTAGTGAATTGAAATTGCAGTGCATGAATTGGAATGCAGAAAAAATGAATTGAAATGCAACGAAAGTAATTGCAAGAAGAATAATAAATTGAAAGACTGATCTGTATTAAAATTGCAAGGAATTGAAGATACAAAATATGTAGTTTGTGTTTGTGCTGCTGGAGAGTTTGCAAACTTGTCTTAAACTAACTATATATATACTTTAGATACAAAAGGTAACTTTTGAATTCTATTCTAAAAGAAAACGCCAAGTGTCCTTCTTAGGTCGAGACTGCCATCTACCACTTCTTTCACAACTGCTCCATTACTCATGTCTCCTTTGTATAACCAACTTCTCCAATATGCATCTGAACGTGTCTTCAAGATCGGTTGTGATCCATGTTCCTATTTTCTTGCTAACAAACCTATCCATAATCCATAGAGATAGGAGTTGTGTTCTTGAGGGAGACTTTACCCCTCTTAGCTTGCTACGTGTCTTTTTCCATTTTCAAAGTTGAGCCAATCAACATCTGCCACATGGAATAATATTTTTGGGTGTCAACATTTGCCCCCCAAATATGTGAAGTCTTTTATCCCAAACAAGACTTTACAAATTTTGAAATTCCAATTCTGTTTAATTTTTGGCCAAAAATCTTCTTTTCTTCTTTCAAAAATTTAAAATTTAAAAATTGAATTTTTTGCCGATGAAACTCCTACACGTGACAGATATCCTTAACCTCATCCACCTCTTTTGAAGTTTCAAATATACTTGAATTCTGGTAGATGGCTAACAACAAATTGTCATCCTTGGGATCTTCTTTTCTCTATCTTCCAGCTAACTAACAACAAACACAACTTTTGCCAACATAGTTAAATAAAACTTGTTGGCCTAAGGATCAATCAAAGAACAATTATCCATTTTGATGATAACAAAATGTTAGCACGCGTTTAGTACTAATGATGTTATCTAGTTTAGTACTTCAAAGCTACAGGACAAAAACCGGAAATTAAAACGAAAAGCTTAAAGGAAGGATAAAAAGGCCATTTCACAAATAAAGTGCTTCAAAGATTGAAAAATCAAGACTTGGAGTAGATAGGATGGTGAGTGACTTGTATCAAAGAGTTTATGCTAAGTTTTCACATTTTTATAAGCTCAAGAATTAAAATTGAAAATGAAAACAAAAATGAACCGTCAGCCCACTAATTGTCTGAATTAGTCGATTGCCCGCTTGGTCAATCGACTGAAATTGAAGCATCAGCCGACCGAACCATTAAGAGAGTTTAGACATATTTTCTAGTCGACTGATACGCCTGTCACTCGACTGAAATTTGGACCGTCATCTGATCGAAGCAAACAGACTTTTTGAACCTATTTGTTAGTCGACTGACTCCCATTTGTCAGTCAATCGACTGAATTCAAATTTCAGTCGACTAAAATGGACAGAAGTTTTTAAAAAAATTTCAAGTTATTTGTCAGCCGACTGATAAAACATTTTCAATCGATTGATGGTAGACTTTTAGCCGACTGACAGAAACATATCAGTTGACTGACAGAGTAAAAAATGGCTAGTTTAGAGTATTTAATGGTTTCAACTACCACCCAGCTACCACCACTCTCAACTCATTCTCTTGAAGTGGATTTCATTCTCTTGGCTTTTGACTTAAGTATATATATGATGGTATAGCTCTTGAGAAGATAACAACTTTTATTAGTCTTGCATTGAAAGCTCTTTGCTCTCAATCATCCATCATCTTGTGTAAGAAAAAGCTTGAGTGTTGAAAGTTAGCCCCCTCTCATTCAATTCTAATCATTGTGAGAAGCTAGATAGAAAAGATCTTTTGTTCATTCTCTTGAAGACAACTCTCATTTATTGTTAAGAGATTCAAAGATCTAGAGATAACCAAACATATCACTAAAAACACTTGAACTTATACTTTGTGTATCTTTCATAAACTGATCGGTTTCAGACGTGTGAAAATAATAGTGTTAAAAATAAGGAATTAACACGATCTAGTTTTAACCTCTTAGTCACAAGTACGCGAATAATATATAGTATAGTTGGGTAGAGAGAGTATCGAACCACAAAGATCAAAGTCGTATTTCAAATAATTATAAAGCAGCAAATTGAATTATATTTATAAAAGTTGTTTGATTGGTTTGTTGTATTAATCTACTACACCTAAAATAAAATAAAGATAAATATTTTTGGTTTCACTCAAGATAAACAAGTCTAGGGTTGAATTCCAACTCCACCACTAGCCTTATAACATAGTCCTTTAATTATATTATTGCAAGAGGGCGGTACAACTCATATGAATCAGACTAGTAATGCTACAAACAGTTGTCTAGTCCCAGAAAGGATGCAATCGGTCCGTATTCGCTACAATCCATCTTCGATTAGTATGACCGTTATATGCATCTATACTATAACTACTCCTAAAACATAAAATTAAAAAGCACGCTAACAATCATCTTCTCTAGGCATGGACTGTGTAAAACTAAGACTTTATCATGCCAAATAAGTACCATTATGTAGAAACCGTTATTAAATCACGGAATTTCTTGCTCCGTTGATAAAACACAGTTGTTTAAGATAAATCATTAATTCAGTCTCAACTTAAGTAAAGAATTAATAAATAAATCTTATTTAGGTGGTCTTGTTCATTCTCTCACTACATAATCATCATATGAGTGCCCATCAACATATTCCCCTCTTTGCAATAAAAATAAATAAAAGACTACATTACTCGACTAGGGTTTCGTTAGAAACCCTAGATACCGACTAGCTGCTCATGGAAATGGGAGACTCCATTGTTGATGAATCCACCATTTTCATGATTGGATGGTTAGTTATTGAGGAAGAGAACCTCTCTCAAATTTTATGAACAATGATACTTAGTTAATCTTTACTTTTAGAGCCAACAATCTTTTGTGTTTTGTGAACTTTCTCTATAGCACATTTACTCTCATTTATAGTATTTCTCTCTATATATATTTTTTATTTTGAATGAGGCTTGCCTCTTTTTTGTTTTTTCTTTTTCCTCACATATATATATTTTTTCTTTCTTTTCTTGGAGAAGGCTTTCTTATCCTATTTGTTTTTTCCACTCTATCTTTTCTTTTTAGTACGCCATTCTCCACATTTTCATATTTGATTTGTGGATTGAGGAGAATGTTTACGCACTTCTATACATTTCTTTTTTTTCCTCAATATATATATTTTTTCGAGATAATACCTTATATGCTCATAAATGAAACTATAGAGATCATGTGTATGTGTTTATAGGTCAAGATCGTCTTATCTATTTTTAATTTCACCAAATTTATTCACCTATGGAGAATCACATCTTTCCATTTATCTAATTTAACAATTATTCAGAAAAGCAGAAAATAATCATAGACATCTATTTTCTAAATTTGTCTCATGTCTTAATAAATTCACAAATTTAATCAAGAATATGTTAAAATCAAAGTAAATATAACTTAAATTAATTTTTAGAATATACTATAACAAATATATATTTTACATAGATCAATATATAATTATGTAAATATATAAAATATATATAATATATTATTATATATATTTTTTCTGAATGATTGCAACACAATTCGATCAATCGAGACATGCTTTTTACGTTTTCAACAGTGGCCTCCAGTAGCCTACTACAGTTTTTCATAATTTTTTTTTCTTAATTTTTCAAAAATTCTCATTCCTCTATATCCATGTCTATATTACTCCACCCCCCAAAATTTAATTGAACCATCTCCTCATGTTTGTAATAATCATAGAAATATAGGGATAGAACAATATTACCATTGATTTGAGCAAGATTTCCAAATGGTGACAAAATCTCCCCCAAATTTAGTGTGTATCATAATCTGTATTCTAATTAGGACTAAAACAAGATCATAGTATATGTATTGCATTTAGACAAAGATTATAAAAGAATGGAATTTTCATTAAATGGCAGAAAATTAAAAATAGCTTGGCCAAAGGCCTACATATAATTAAAATTGCATGAAAATAAAACAACCTAATCCTAGAACTTGAAATAATGCAAAAATAAAAATAAACTAATTCCATCCCTAGTAGTAACATTCATCACTCACTCTATAGCCACTTTATTTACTCTCTTCATTATGAAATTGCTCCATATGATGTCCCCATCTATTCATATCCCCTCGTTTATAATTGTCAAGAAACTTCCACGAATCATATTTAGTAGGGTACCAATAACAAGATGGTATATGAGAATTAACTTGATCACCCACTTGATCTTGAAGGAGTGCACTAATTAAGCACGGATAGGGTAACTTAATAAATCCTATTGTTGACCCCTTGATAATAGCGCGCCAGTGAGTAATTATACTATTGAAGATGATATCGGGGAAAAAAACCCAATAATTATTTTTCAGACAATAAATTATTTTTACCATAGTATAATCACACTTGTATTTTGCTACTTCTGGACAAAGTTGCCTCAACATGTTAACCGACATCTAATAGCATGGAACAACTCTAATACTTGGAATCACACAAGCTCTAGATTTTACTCTAAACCCACCACATATATCTTGAACCGTAGTTTTAAATGAAGGAGATGGTGAAGAGAAAGGTTTCTCTACTCCACTGGGACTAAGAGGCAATTTACAAACTTTAGCAATAATTTCCGGTGAGATTTTGATAACGTAGATTGGGTTGACAGTGGTAATCATGGCTCTCTTTCCGAAATTCTTCTCAAACTCCATATTCTGAGAGGCTTCATCTATGATAGAAGTAAAGATAAGATCAGTAGCAGTAGAAAAGATTCCTTCCAACTGCCTCTTGCGAAACATCTGCGCACAATGCTCAATAGTAGGCTCAAGGAAGGCCTCATGAAAGAAAACACATTTATATTTGAATTTTGGGGTGAAGTCAAGAAGAGAATAATCAGAAGCATAAGAGATCGCCCCATTGTATATCATTAATGGGGCTAGGGTTATTAAGGCTAAAGTAATATATTTATAAGAATCATAAAAACTAATAAAGGTAAAGTCATACTTGGGTAAAAAGAAATTATATATTATAGAATAAGTATATAACTGTAGTTAAAATTGTATAGACCAATATCAGTCTTTCCTAAACATATAATATTATAATTTTCATAAGTTAGACTAATAATGGAACTAGATGGGTCCTAAAAAGGCAAAAATCAAAATTTTCCCGAAAATATAAATTATGCAAAGTCACAGCCTACCGATCGATCGTTATATTACTCGATCCTCGATCGATCGATGACTTTTAATTTGTATTTTCTAGTAAATATATAAATAAAAGTATATATACATATATATATATACAATATAGATTTTGTTAGACTACTAAAAAATAAATATAAAAATTCCTCCCCCAAACTTATTTATTTCATAAATGATAAAATAATTTATTTTCATAACATTAGACAACTATTATTTATATAATAACACAAAATGTCAAAATTTTCATAAATATTAATTCAAAATTTTCAATAACATAATAAACCAGAATGTAAAACATTTATGACACAAAATATAAGAGAGAAAACACGAGTGGGTGGCCAATGATGACTAATGTCATCGCTCACACTCATGCTCTCCTCACCTAACTACTGAACAGGTGGATCCTAGGGCTGACAGGGTCGTGCCTCCCTAGATAGGCGCATCTCCTCGGCAAGTGTATCGATACACTCTTACTCCCTCCCACTCAGTCCTCCGGACAACGACTATCTCCTCAAAGACGGTTGGATCCACTGCTGGGGCTGGTGGTGGTGTTGGCGGCGGTGGTGGTGCAGCTGTCGATCCTCGCCGGCTCCGAGGAATGAGATGACTACAGGATCGTGTCCAATCATGTGGACCAAAATGCACTCTGGCCGTAACGATCGCGTCATCATCCTCGAGCCTGATACCCCCATCCCATATCAGGCTCATCGCTAGTGCAGGGAAAGGAATCCCATAGCTCTTCTTCTTGATGGCCGACTTCTTCATCATCTTCCGCATCGCCCACCGTATCTGCTAAAAAATAATATGGGGAATGGAGATCCAAAACCCCTGCTGGAAAGCATAAAGAGCTAGGTTGAGTAATCCTCACCGCTCAACCTTGTGCCCTTGTGGGTTCACTTGTGCTCTAAACACCTCATCAATAAACCAAATCCTGGAAGGCCAATTATCCTTTGTGGTACAAGTCTTGGCGTTATCGCCGAACTTGTTGCCACATCAACCTAGGGAAATGCGATCAATCGATGGCTCTTGTGTCGGTAGAGAGGGATAGGTCCCCTAAAGATTGGGAAGGCACTAAATCAGTGACCCCCAAGTCTGGGAAATTGACTCATGAGTAACCTCGAGCTCCTGATATCGGACAGAAGTAAAGAGTCAGACTTGGTCCTCCTCCACCCATATCTCCATTCGGAGCCAAAACTCCTGGACCATCCTCTCATAAATCAACTCACAGGGGCCCGATAATAATGGCCCCAACCCTCGAGATATGAAATCTTGGACTGCCCAGGAGGTCATCTCATCACCCATAAAGTACTCTACATTGTATGTATGCTCGTGGCGTAGTGGCTTCCGGATAGCCTGATGGACGATAACCTTGACCTCTTGTAGGGTTGGTGAGCATCCTCTCTTCTGCCCGGCAGTGCTAGAATCCACCTCGGATGCTTTCTTTGCACGCACCATTATTATTTTGAAGAAAAAGTATAGATAAATGTTTTCGAACGATCAAAGTACTAAAAGATCGATCGCTGGAAGCTATCGCTCGATCAAAGGAATTGGGGATCGATCGCTCAAAATAAATTGAATGATCACAATAATAATCGATCAATCGCTCGCAGAATTTCTCGAAAGAATATAAGATCGATCTCTCAAAACAAAGTATGAATATTTTGGAATGAGTTTATAGTTCTTATATATGTAATTGTTATTTTTATTCATTATAACCTAATTTAAAAGTGAACGTTAATTTTCGCTAGCCACCTACCTTAATCGATCGAGGTAGTCATCGATCGATCAGTAAAATAAAATTTTATAATTTTTTGAAATTTCAAAAAGTTAAATAAATAAAACAAAGCATAATTAAAATCCTAATTAATACACTCGGTTAAAGCCTTAGGTAACTTTTAAACCAAGACCATTGTGTAATGTCAATGGCACGACAACTTTAGTGTGGCTAACTGGGCTTCTCCATGACATCTATCATATTGATAGATGTGCTAGTACACCGAACTTTTAATTTGTTTTCCTTAATACGATTCTTATTTTATTTAATCAGTTTTAATTGAAATTCCCACCACCGACCCATTTCTTCGTAACTTAGGGTATTGAAAAATTTCCAATGGTCATAGTCTTTACTAACAAAAATACCAGTTTCTGATGGAATTTCAAAGTTGTGCTCTAACTGATCTCTTATCATAACTTGAACTAAGAAAGGAAAAGGAATTTTCCATTTCTTATCGAAAGGAATTTCATAATCTGTTACGGCTACCAAAAATGTTTCCATATGATCGTAAATTATCTCGGGAATTGAAATCCAATATCCCCTAGTAAAATAATAAAACATTTTGATAAGTGATTGCCCTCGTATATTACCAAAATTTAGACCAACTTGTCTTGAAATAATCATATCTAAGAATCATAGTTCAGGTTTAATTCTAGCTTTTGTAATACCTCCCATGCTTAATTTAATATTATCATCTCCACATATTCTTCTAGTCATATTAAGAGTTGTGGGACTAGGAGTGATTATTTTTCGGAAAGCATTTTCTAAATCCGAGGGTATTGTATTGGGAATTTGCCATGCTCTTACGATAGTGCTAGGGGATATTTCTATCTTATGTCCCTGCACTATAGTATGTAATATTTTATTCATCTCTGGATCTTTTAAGTATATATTTTGATAAAACTCCCGAACTAAATTGGGATAAGCCACAAACAAAGTAGGATGTAAAAGATTTTCTAATCTTTGTTTCTTAAGCTCTGTTATAACTTTCTCAATTGCTAATTCAGAATATTCATCCTCAAAGAAAACGCATTCATATTTTAAGAGATGATTTGTAAGATAATTGTCTTTTGTAGGTTGCGGATGCAATTTTGGTAAAGTAGGTTTGGGTTTCATCGCATCCTTTCTATTCGTTTCTTCTAACTCAACTATGTGTTGATTTCGAATTGCTTCAAAATAGAAATCTAGGACACTTAAAGAGTTAGATATCGGAGTATTTATTGTCTTGCCTTTTTTAGACAGTTGTCTATCCTCCGGTGTGTCTAGTGAATATGCTAAGCATTTTCTCGGTAGTCTATCTACTGGTTGAGGTATTAGCTTTGAGGTTTAACAAAGGTGTTGATCACGAAACATTCCCCATTATTATTGAACTGATAACCGGTTTCAAAAACATTATTCCTCATTTTCATATTTCCAAAGGATAGATCCATAACTCCAGTTCTACAGTTAATAGATGTATTAGCAGTTGCTAAGAAAGGTCTTCCAAGGATTACGAGTATTTTCTTATTAGGGTCATACACCGGTTCGGTGTCTAAAACAACAAAATCCACAAGAAAGTAGAATTTATCAATTTGAACAATAACATCCTCTACAATTCCTCTAGGTGCTTTGGTTGATCTATCAACAAGTTGTAGAATGATAGGAGTGGGAGTTAATTCTCCAAAGCCTAGTTGTTGATAAACAAAATATGGTAGTAGATTAAAACTAGCTCCTAAATCAAGAAGAGCTTTCCAAATTTCTTGATCTTCAATTACATAGGAAATAGTTGGGGCTCCAGGGTCTTCATATTTTAGAGGAGTGGTGTTTGATATTATTGAACTCACATGATTGGTCGATACTATTTTCTTAGTATTGTGAGTTTGATTCTTCTTTTTTTATGTACATAGATCTTTTAGGAATTTAGCATAGCCAGAAACTTGCTTAATAACATCAAGAAGAGGAAGATTAATTTTTGCTTGTTAGAAAGTTTCCAACATTTCTTGAATCTTTTCTCCTTGTTTACCATACGGAACATGATCTTTTAAGCATTGTGGAAAAGGTGTTTTTGATTCATAGCTTGGTTCTCCTATTTCTGTAAGTGGTGTTGAATTGTTCTGTGTTTATTTAATAGGTTCTTTTCCTTTAAAGATTAATTCCTCAAACATAGGATCTTTTTCTTTTTCTTCATTTGTTTCTTCATTAATATTTCGTTTCTTCGCTCGTTCCTCAAATTGCTCTTTAGCCTTATTGTCTATGACCTTTCCATTTCTAAGAGTAGTTATTTAATGGCTGGTTCTCCTACAGGAATGACATGCTCTATCATATGTTGCCCTTTAGGGTTTATTAATGGTTGACTATGCAGTTTTCCTTCTTCCCTTTTATTCATAGAGTTAGCTATTTTCCCAATTTGGGTCTCTAGTTTAGAAATAGTTTGGGAATGTGTATATAGGAGTTAGGTAGCATTTTTGAATTCGTTTAAGACACTCCTGATTTCTTGTTCGAAACCAGGTGACCTCTTAGGTTGTGTATTGTTTGGATTTCTAGAAGGTTGTTGGTTAGGATTTTGATTAAATGGTCAGAATTGATTTGGTTGTTGTGTAGGGTTTTAGTTAAATGGACTGAATTGGTTAGATGGTTGATTAAAGCTTTGGTTAAATGTATTATTTTGAGTCTTGTATGAGAAGTTAGGATGATTTCGCCAACCGGGATTATAGGTATTTGAAAATGAGTCGTTATTCGGGTTGGTGAAAGTAGCATTAACATCCTCAGTGATAAACTCTGACTCTTGTTGTGTATAAGGACAAGTATTAGCAAAGTGCGAAGGATTAACGCACACTGAGCAGATTTCTTGGATATTATTAGATTGAGTATTTCTCATTAACATATCAAACTTTTTATTTAACTCATCTACTTTTGAGGTTACTTCGTTTATTTGACTGATTTCAAATGCACTATCCATTCTTTTAGGATCAGACAGAAAAGTTCGTGGTGCTCTAATGTCCGACATATTTTGACGAAAATCTTCACTGAGATTCTTCAAAAGATTTTATAGAAAGTCTACAGGTTTTTGTGTAAAGGTACCTTCGCAAGCTGCGTCAATTGTATTTTTATGTCCCTCCCCTAGTCCTATATAGAAACTATGGACTAACTCATGTGTTGGGAATCCGTGGTGAGGGCATTTTAGTAATATTTCATTAAATCGTTCACAAGTTTCATAGAATTGCTCACCAGGTAATTGTGTAAACATTAGAATCGTTCGTCTAGTTTCATGAGTTTTTCCTATTGGGAAGAATTTATGCAACAATTTTTTTTCAAGTTTCTTCTAATCAGTTTTAGTATTGGTTGGTATAGTTCCGTACCATACCTTAGCTTTATCTTTTAGGGAATAAGAGAATAATCGAGTTTTAAATAAATCATCAGTTTGTCCTCTCACACGTATGGTAGAACAAACCTCTAAAAATTCATCTATATCTTGATACGGGTCTTCATGAGCATTTCCATGAAATTTAGATAACATATTAATTATTTTTGGTTTTATTTCGAAGTTTTTCGCTCCATCAGGTAGGGAGATTTCTAAAGGTGATGTATAGTCCTGAGGTGTATAGAAATCTTGAAAAACTGCGGTCGGTGCCGCGAATACATTTTCAGCCATGTTTAAATTATTTCTATTATTTATTAAATTATTATTTTTATTTATTCGGTACGCTCGGTCAATTTCAGGATCAAAAGTCACAAAGGGACTATTAATTGAGTGACGTCCAAGCATAAACAATCAATAATAATATCGAATAATATGTACTAAATTGCAATAATTGAATAAGGAATTAAAATGAAAAATATTATTATTTATTATTTATTTTTATCTATTTAAATAAATATTATTTATTTATTTATTATTATTTTTTAATTATTTATTTTATATATCAATATATATGTATGTATATATCATATATATAATTCTTTTTTTTTTTATGTTAATTGGATATAAGGGTAAGTAAATCTAATCAAAATCGAAATATATATTTTATTTTTGGAAAATATTTTATTTTAATTTTTTTTCTTTTTATGAAAATAAGATATTTAGATATGTAAATATGTAAATATAGAAAAGATTATATTTATATATTTTTTATGATACTGTTGAGATATGGTTCAATGTATCTGTCCTGTTTTTAATTTTTTGTACGAACAACAATATTTCAAACGATCAGAAAGACAATCGATCGATCAGTGATAATACTGAACAATCAAAGAGTTCTTTGATCAATCGTTAGTACTTACCAAACGATCGCGGAAGGAGCCGATCGATCGAAGACTAGAGTCCGTGAATTTTTTGGATCATTTGCAGTTTCGGCAGAAGCTATATCTGCAACAGAAAATGCGAAAAAATAAAAATAAAAATTAAAAATTGATACAATAATTCAAAAAACTGCAATATAACAATCTGAAATATCCGTTTGATCCCCGGCAACAGCGCCAAAAACTTGTGATCGGTTCCAGATGTGTGAAAATAATAGTGTTAAAAATAAAGAATTAACATGATCTAATTTTAACCTCTCAGTCATAAGTATGCGAGTAGTATATAGTATAGTTGGGTAGAGAGGGTATCAAATCACAGAGATCAAAGTCGTATTTCAAATAATTATAAAGTAGAAAATTGAATTATATTTATAAATGTTTTTTGATTGGTTTGTTGTATTAAACTACTAAACATAAAATAAAATAAAGATAAATATTTTTGGTTTCACTCAAGATAAACAAGTCTTGGGTTGAATTCCAACTCCACCACTAGCCTTTTAACATAGTCCTTTAACTATATTATTGCAAAAGGGCGGTACAACTCATATGAATTAGACTAGTAACACTACAAGCAGTTGCCTAGTCCCAAAAAGGATGCAATTGGTCCGTATTTGCTACAGTTCATCTTCGATTAGTATGATCGTTGTATGCATCTATACTACAACTACTCCTAAAACATGAAATTAAAAAGCACGCTAACAATCATCTTTTCTAGGCATGGACTGTGTAAACCTAAGACTTTATCATGCCAAATAAGTACTATTAAACCGTTATTAAATCACATAATTTCTTTCCCCGTTGATAAAACATAGTTATTCAAGATAAATCATTAATTCAGTCTCAGCTTAAGTAAAGAATTAATAAATAAATTTTATTTAAGTAGTCTTGTTTGTTCTCTCATTACATAATCATCATATGAGTGCCCTTCAACAAATTCCCCTATTTGCAATAAAAATAAATAAAAGACTACATTACTCGGCTAGGGTTTTGTTGGAAACCCTATATACCGACTAACCGCTCATGGAAATGGGAGACTCCATTGTTGATGAAGCCATCGTCTTTATGATTGGATGGTTGGTTCTTGAGTTCTTGAGGAAGGGAACCTTTCTCAAAAAGAGAGGTTTTTTTATGAACAATGATACGTTCTTGAGAGAATACAAAGATATTTTTAAGATGTCAAAGATATATTTTCTTCATGACTTCTACCCGTATTTATAAACAAAAGTTGGTGTAGATATGGTATGTTCTTTGCTTGCACTCCAAGAGAACTTAAGGGCTAAGAAATGCCGTTGAATGGACGGTTCTACCCTGCTCTATACTTGTACACAAAGTTAGAATTCTGCAGTATATGTTTGCACATATTCCAAGACGGCGTATTCCAAACGGTCAAAAAGCCTCACCGATCGATCGGTGGGTCCTAAATTTTATTATTTATTTAATCTGCGAATTTTATGCTTCCGCTATTTGTACCTTGCTTTATTGACTTGTACTTTACTGATTTTTCAAGTACAAATATCTTCTAAGTGTTGCTCCAAATTCCGTATACTTGCTAAAAACCCCGAATTAACACACTTTTGCATTAAGGCTATGGAAACACACTTAACACGTAACTTCCATAAAAATACTAAATTAATAGAATAAAGAGACTAACAAGAGGTATATTAATGCCCAGAATACCAACTATTTTTGTCTAATCATAAACCCTAAGGGTTTTTGAGTGTTTATTGAGTGATACATTTCTTTATAAAAGGATTGTGATATTTGAGTGAGTGAAGCTCATTAATCTTCAAGAGGGGTTTGTTCTCTTGTTTGCATGACGGGGCTCATTAGCTTGTGTGTAAAGGTTTGTTATTCCACCTGCAAGGAAAAGCCTAAGTGTGAGCATTAGGAAAGTCTTAAGGGGGGATCCTTAAGCCGAGAAATAGCAGTTACCGAACCTCATTGAAATTACCTAGATGATCAATGAAAATAGCCTAGAGGGGGGGGGGGGTGAATAGGCTTTTTGTGGATTTATTGACAAATTAAAATTAATTACGGAAAATAAAGCAATAGAGACACAAGATATTTTTATGTGGAAAACCTTGGAAAAACTCCAAGTAAAAACCATGGATACGCTCGAGTATCGATACATTATGAAATAAAGAATTTGTATAGACTCTATGAAAACAGTACTTACAACCAATGTAATATGCTATTCTTCACTTGACGTCTAAAAGTCTAGATTCACTCGCGCTCCATAAAGTTCCTACTTCACTCCGTACTCCGACGGCTCTGTTTCTCAACAGATCAACTAACCACAGAGCTTTTTGCTCTAATCTCCGCACTCAGACGGCTTCATTTTTCAACAGATCAATGCAACCTCATTGCAATAGATATGGTGATGATTTTTCAGCAACTCATCCAATTATACATAAAGATCTCCGGTGTAGAAGCACAATTGGAAAAACTAAAACCAAGAGAGACTATAAGGTAGATAATCACTCAATGATCTTCTCTCACCATAAATATTTATAGAAGAATATGAATGATAGAATACTACAGAGATCTCCCTCAAAAACCCTAGCCTCCTCTCTTGTTGACCTTGGTATTTATAGACAATGATGAAGTAAACCCTAAGTTCGCCCTTTCTTATAATTTCACATCCAACTAAGAAAAACTCTAATATCTGATGTATATCATGTGTATTGCACGTATACCATAGTATAGGAGTCGTCCATGCATCATAGAATCAAAACGGGGGCATAACGGATAACACAGTAGAAAGTTGCAAAAATTCTGCCGCCGCTACGCTCCAAGCATAGCTTGATTTTCTCCAAACGTAGGATGAAACGTAATTTTACAGTTTTTGGCCACTTTTTGAGTCTGAAAGCGTAGGATAAAACGTAGGGATTTTGGTGAAAATCACTTTTTTTCTGCAACTGAATCAGAATGACCATCTTGAACCCACGATACTTTTTGATTGAAGTGACGACTTCAGGAAATGACATTTTTGCCCTCCGGGAGCCATTTTTCCTCAATACACTCTCTTTTGTGCTTCACTTGTATTCTTCACTACTTCAATGCTTGATTTCGCCTTTGTCGAAGTTTGTAGATATCATTAAAACCAAAATGACCTATCTAACATTCAACATGGTTATTGACTAGAACATGCCATACATAAACAATTACAAAAAATATTTTTACAATCTCCGCCTTGACATTTCTGAGACAAAATCATGTTTTACAATGTAGCCTCACAAATATCAACATAACATCTATACCTATGAACACATACCAACAAACGTAGATATAAACTGTCGCATTGCCTTCATAACGATCTACCAATCCTGTAATCACAACACTAATCAAACCATTAAACGCAAGTGTGGAAAACATATATAAAATGATCATAAGAAAAACACAATATCCAAGTAGCATAATGATCGTAACACACACTCCTTCTCCCCCTCAAATCATTACTCCCCCTTACTTAATACTTCCCCCCCTAAAACCATTACTCCCCCTTACTCAATATTTCTCTCCCTTTTTGTCACTAAAATGATAAGGAATAATAAAAACAATCAAAGCTCATGAGGGAAACAAGGAAAGGCCTCAAGATTAAAATCACAGGGAAAGAAACACAAAGGAGACTCTAGAGAATCTAAGCCAAGCACTAAATACTAAGATAAAGTACTCTATAAGATTATATTCAGATTCTCAAGTAACAAAAATTTCTACAATGCATGAACTCAAGACTAATGCATCAATGCAAAATGCAAAACAAAAATATTTTTGTTCTTAGACACATGTGAGAAAGGCAGCAGAGACAAAGAGCTAATCATTAACACATCATATTCACAAATTTGACTTAGCTATTATATACATGATAGTGAAAAAAATCAGCACAATATCTTTTTAGATAATAGCAGTCACAAGGCACGCTTTACATAATATTTGTATATATGAAAAATATTCAAGTATAAGCAAACAACTAAGATGAAAACAATACATGTTAATTCTAACAATTTCCTCACTAATCGTGATGATACTTCAGTTCAAAACCCAAACTATAAGTCAAATATTTAGCTCAGACCTTATTGCTAAATAAAAAATCACAATTTAATCTTTTCAACTTTTTCACCATATCTCTTTTTGTCTTTTGAAACTCTGGACTTTCCAGTGAATATTTTTAGTCCCAACCAACTAGGCCCGAGCTTCTTTCATGGGATTTATACTTATTAGTCTTCTCTCATTTTTACATAAACATTCAATTCTTTTTGAAGTAAGAGGCCCGATTACTCAGATCGAAGAACTACTTTATGCATTTTTATATTTTAAATATCTCATCCTTTCCTTTTTTCAACATCACCACAACATTCATAAGCATGCAAAAGGTATTTAAAAGCATAGATCAATCTAGCATAGCTCATGAACCTATATATCACTTCGGATTAGATGAGAAAGACTAAAAGTTTCAACAAGTATTATAGTCATCTCCGAAGTAAAACAAATACCCAAAGTTGATGAGTTCAAAAAATAATACTTGATGTCCGTTAGAGTGTACTAAAAATATGTGTTAAAAATAACTCTTTAATGATGGTCTGGTTTTACCCTACGCAAGCGCACATATCGATTATAAAACAACAATGGCTTCAGTAAGGGATATCGATCCCACAGAGACTAAGATTGTTCACTTTAGCAATTCAAAAACACTGAATTATATTTTCTGAAAATGATTGTTTAGGTGGTCAAAGATCAAATTATTTAAATTAACTAAAATTATCTAGAAAGCAAAGTAAATTGATTGTGATTCAGATGAGAGAGAAAACTAGGGTTTTCATCACTCTAACAATAACATCATAATATAGTTCCTTACCGTATCAACTGTAAGAGGGTGATCCATAACAGTGAATCAGGTCATACCGCAAATAGCTAAATACGATCCTAAAAAAGAGTATCATTAATCGGATTACGATAACCCGTCTCATGACTGACCTAACTAGTACATGCCAATTATATTACTCTAATCTACTCCTACAACATGAAAATAAACTAAATAATGTCTATATTAAATCACCAAGGCACGACCTGTGTCAACCTAGGATTTCAAGTTTCATTACCACTATTGTGTAGAAAACCATAATTAAGCATCCGAGTTCCTGCTCATATTGAATAATCATAGTTGTGAAAAATAATACATTCATTCCATCTAAGATAAGAATTTAGAATAAACATATAATTTTATATTGCAAATCAGTACGGTCTGTTAACTACTACAATCATCACAGTATGGTTAACAGTTTCCCCTCGTTACAATTGAAAACAATGAAAGAACTACATTATTTGGTTAGGGTTTTGCTAAAAATCCTTAGATACCGAGTTAGTTGGCCATGGTAGAAGGTGACTGCATTGATGATGTAGAAACGCTCTCCATGGTCTTCTTCTCCGGATCTCTAGGTCGGAACATAGCTCTCAACAGCAACAAGTTTGAATGAATGAACCTCTAGAACCAATAACACCCAAAGAACTTACCCCAAAACTCATGATTAAACCCCCTACACTGATATATAGGCAATGGTATAGAGAGACCCTTTTCAGTATTTTCACTCCTCACCTCATGCAAACCCTAACTTCTGATATATATATAGGTATAAATACATGTATATGGAGGTCTGGAGTCATAGACACATCTTCAAATCGAACCGGGGGTAAAATAGGCAAAAACCATAAAAAACCACAAAACTTACCGCAGATACGCTTCAAGCGTAGGTCCAAGCATACCTTTAAGCGTAGGTCCAAGTGTAAAAATGTGATTTCCCGCTATTTTTTGAAACTGAAAGCGTAGGCACAAGCGTAGGTGTTGTTTTGGAAACAAAATTTCTCCGTGAATGCATTGAAACAATTGCCTTGAACTCACGGTACATTTTGCTTTAGGTGACGGCTTCGGAAAATGCCATTTTTGCCCTTCGGGAGCCATTTTTGTCTCAAAATTCCTCTTTGACTCTCCTCTTTGAATAGAAAGAACATGCACTTCAGTTAATTCGCTGAAGTTAGCTCAATTTATTTGTTAAGCTCTTAAAACATGCTTTAACACACAAACAACATAAATAATGGAATGAAATGACATAACAATATTGAGCTAAGGGGTAAAAATATCTAATATTTGACACTTATCACACCCCCAAACTTACATATTTCAAGTCTCTTAGCAATAAACTCAGGAAACTTTCTTGTGATGATTATAATCTATCTACTTTAACTAATCTAACCTACTCCCTTGCTTTCGTAAGGATCGACGATTACACTTAGCATGTGTAACAAGCCTTTTAAACCCTTAGGTTACCCCTAGTGCACGAGTGAAGTCTTGTGAAGGTTTCCAGTGATGGTACCTACAAACATCTCAATTCTCTTATAATCATGCAGTCATGAGGCCACACATAAGTTCAATTAAGTCATGATATAACGCAAAAGACAACATGTATGCGAATACTCTCACTCACTACTGAACAATAATTATATCGAGATTCGTGTCATGAATGGTTCCCACTAAAGTGATTGATTTCGCTACTTTTTACTCTCAATCAAGACAACCTTCCGTGATCTTGTGAACATTCGACTATGATATTTCAATTTCTCTTCTCCTACTTCATTGATCAAATTTTTGCCATTTTTTTTTTATAAAAACATATCCTTCCATCTTTCGACTTTTATCCCTTTTTGTCTTTCTAAGTCTCCATACTTTTCAGCGGGGATTTTTAGTCCTGACCAACTGAGCCTGAGCTTCTTCCATGCGATTTATGCTCATTAGTCTTTTCCCCTTTAAACGCGAACAGTGATATTGGTGATACCAAAGCCCAGTTACTCAGATTGAAAAACTGCTTTTTGCATTTTATTTTCTCAAAAGTTTTTCAATTTTCTCTTTCTCAACCATACATCTCCCCATCTCACCTTTTATTGTAGCAAAATTATTTTTTTCAACTACATAGTCAAAGATCAACTTATTTCTCCTAGTGAATGTGTGTTTGTGCTTATAGGTCAATGTCGTCTTTCTTGATTTCAACTTCACGCATGTAAAACCACATCCCTTCACTAACTCGATCTAATCATTACTCTCATAAATGAGAATATCACATCACATACTACTCATACATCATAAACATGAACTTAATCAAATTTTAATGCAAAACATTCATGCTTGAAAACAAAGAACTGCTCCAAAAATTTTAAAATTTCAATTTTTTTTCAAAAATTTTAATTCCTTGCAACTATATACCCTCACCTCCAAAATTTAATGAGACCATGTCCTCATGGTAAAAAACGAAAGTAGGAGAATAGATATAGTTAGCTTTGAAGCTTAATTTTCGATTCACATTGAAGCACTTGATCTTCTCCCCTAAACTTGATTTAGATCACCTGTAGATATATGCAACAAAGCACAAATACCCACAATCATAGC
Organism: Cornus suecica; assembly: GCA_963922005.1. Taxonomy (NCBI): domain Eukaryota; kingdom Viridiplantae; phylum Streptophyta; class Magnoliopsida; order Cornales; family Cornaceae; genus Cornus; species Cornus suecica. The sequence continues at coordinate 16,775,453 of OY998246.1, forward strand.
AAGGGAAAAGAAATTTCAAAAATATCCAGAAATTCACACAAAATTTTCAAAGAATTAAAAATTCTCTCTTTCTTTTAAATGATTTGGCTTTGAGGGCCTACAATCCTATGAAATTAAAATATAATCTGCAAAGATTTGGCCTTAAGGGCATACAATCTCTAAAAATTGAAATTTCGAAGACACGACCTCAAGGGTCTATCATCTCTAAGAATTTAAAAATTGCATAAATTAAATGACCTATTATTCCACAAACCTAGGCTAGAAACTAACTTTCACAGCCTAGGACTAATGTTTAACATCATCGGCACGACAAGGCCACTAAAAGGGTTATCCAACACCCTTTCTCTCTGCAACACTTTTCTTACTTGTAGGACAAAATATAGGAAGTAACTCTCTCAGTGCTCTCACATGTGAACAATTAGTATTATCCATGACATCAAATGTAGAACAATAATCACCATATAAAGTACATCCTCTGTCACGTTCTAATTTCAGCCCATGTACAGGCAATGTGTCCAACAGATCTTCCTTCAACATCTTATGTAAGGTTCTCTCCACCAATTCATCATTTTCCATTAAACTGACAGATGCCATAAAGTTCGATCTCGGATCAATCTCCTCATAAAACTTTAGCCGCTGACCACGCCTCTTTATCCTCTTATTTCCAAAACCTACCTATCCGCATGGGTAAACCAATTTACCTCTAAATGGTTTGTCCTTTCTTAACTGGATCTTACCTGGAAACAATTTCAGTTTCGAATTACGCCGCCATTCCTTTTGGTCGAGCTTAAGGAACTTAAGACGAACATGCTTAGCATGATGTACTCTTGTCCGAGCTATGTAAATTCGAACATCCTCACACGCACAATTTTGTATCCCCTCACACTCATTTCTTAATCATGGATCTTCCCAGGCATACAACTTGTCTACCATGTTTATACTCATCACTCGCTCATCTGGAAAGGGATCCTTAAGAGGGATGTCATCCTTGGTAGGCTCTATGATAATTCATGGTAAATGATTAGCTCTCATAATCTTCACACCCTTTTTATCTTTTAATACACCATCCTTTTGATCCTCAATTGATCAACACAACACTATTTCTTGAAGTGTACTCTCAGGCATCAACTCTTATGGAAAAATGAGTTGAGGTCTAGCCGACTCTCTTGGTGCTCTCTCTGGTTACGAGTACAAAACAACTTTCAATACCGTGATAACTTCCAAATTTGATTGCTATAGATCCTCCAAGTTTTCAAACTTTGCCTCCACATCTTGCTTATTCGTCACTAAGATTTTCTCTTGACCTTCAGTACCATCTATAACCTAATCTTATAAAGTGAGTTGTCAGGCACCAATGCCGCTGGTGACATAAATGGAGGTTCATGTGAATCTCTCGGCTCCTCCCTTGGTTGCAAACCTAAAGCTTTTTCAAATACAGTGATCACTTCTAAATTAGAGCGGTGTTGATCCTCCCATGTGTTAAACTTTGAATTTGACATTTCAATCACAACATCCAGGTCATTTCTTACTTAACTCTGAGGAACCGATTCTTTACAAGTCTTATTGACTTTTTTGACATTAAAGCACTCGATTGGTGTATTGATTTGATGACCTGTATCAAAAACATTCATCCTCACCTTCATATTCCTGAAAGATAAATCCATTGCCCCTGTCCTGCAATCGATATGCGCACTAGCTGTGGCCAAGAACGGTCTTCCTAATATCACCGGGATATGTTTTTTCAAGTTTTTAACAGGTTCCATGTCTAAAACCACAAAGCCTACAGGATAGTAGAACTTACCCACTTGAACAATTACATCCTCCAGAATTCTTCTTGGTTGTCTAGTTAATCTATCTGTTAATTAAAGCACCACCGAGGCATGATTGAGCTCTCTCAACCCTAGTTATTTATAGACTGAGTAAGGTAATAAATTAACATTCGCACTTAGGTCAAGAAGAACTCTACCAATCTTTTGGTCATGAATGACACAAGAAATAATGGGAGCACCAGGATCTTTCCTCTTAGGTGGAGTTTCACTCAGTAAGATTGAACTTGTTCAGTCAACAAAATCTTCTTCGGGACCTTAGTTCTGCTTTTATGCTTTTAGGTATAGAGGTTCTTTAAAAACTTAGCATAGGGTGGTATTTGGTCTATAATGTCTAAGAAAGGTAGATTAATATCGACTTGTCGGAATGTCTTCAACATGTTTGATTATTTATTCTTACTACCTTTGGTCGGCTCTCTAAGACGTTGAGGAAACGGTGTTTCCTGCTTATATGGTGCCCTTTCTAGCTCTTTATCTTCCACTGATGGTTCATCTTTCTGAACTCTTTCAGCCTCTTTTCTTTTTTCAACGTCTCTTCATGTTCATCCTCAACTCTACTCTCCACTTCCCTTATACTTCTCAGAGTCGTAATGGCTTGGATTATTTAATAATTATGCTCAACAAATGAATCACGATCCTCTACTTGTTGACTCTTTAGATTAACCACTGGTTGCCTAAGCAATCTTTCATCTTGAAGCCTATTCAGCACATTAGCTATTTGCCCCATTTGGGTTTCTATCTGAGCAATGGATTGGGATTTAGAGTTCATCGATTGGATAGCTGCCTGAAAATGATTAGATTGATTTTTTAACTCCTTAAAGGCGCTCATCACCTCTTTTTCAAAGCCAAGTGGTCTTGGTGGTGGATTTTGAGTTGGATTTTGATGTTGGAGATGATTTTGAGGATATGGAGGGTAAAATTGATTTGGATTGAATCTCTGGGTTTGGTTTCCTTGAGGCTAGTTTTAGTAGTTATAAGATTAGACAGCCTGATTATTATTGAATGGCTGAAGAGCTTGGGAATTATTGAATGGCTATTTGGATTGGTAATTTGACTGAGGATTTTAAGCCATGATTGTTGGTTGGGAGTCGAATGATTGTTGACTCTGTTAGAACCTTGGCTGTGGACTCTCCACATTTATAGATTCATAGGACAGAAGTGGGTGATTTCTGACATTTGAGGTGTATGAATTAGTGAAAAGAGCATTATTTGAATAGTTCCACAATGCCTTGGCATCGGCAGCCATTATGTCCTGACACTCATTTTGAGAATACTCAGTTTCTACTTCTAACCTCTCTCTCGTAGGAGAATGACTTCGCTGAAGAAACTTGTCAATTCTTTCTAATTTATCTCCTATCAATGCCACTAACTTTCTAACATCCTCATCCGGCCTTCCTTCTATGACAAATGCTTTGCTGGATCCTCTCTCATGCTTATCTCTAGCCCGCAACTCAGATTCATATTGAATTATATTTTCACTAATATTACCAAACAAATCTAAGAGTTCTTTTGTTGGCTTTAAGATAAATTGACCTTGTGTTGACGCATCTATCAAAGTTTTATATACATCTCCAAGTCCCATGTAAAAATCCTTAGCTACATTATGTTCAGAGAACCTATGGTGGGGACACTTATACAAGATTTCACTATATCTCTCCCAAGCATCATGAAACTTCTCACCAGGTAACTCTCTAAAACTTTTGATCGCATCTTGGGCTTCTGAGGTCTTTCCTATGGGATAATGTTTTTTTTATGAATTCTCTTTTAAGGGCTTCCCAATCAATTTTAATCACTTTAGCCAATTTGATATACCATCTTTTGGCTCTTTCCCTCAACGACCAAGGAAATAGATGCACTCGCAAATCATTTTTAGACAGATTATCATACCTAAAAGTCAAGGAAACCTCTAAGAAATCATTTATATGTTGGTATGGATCCTCTATTCTAAGGCCATAAAATTTTGGAAGCATATTTATAAAGCTTGACTTTATCTCGAAGTACTTTGCGCCTTCTTCCTTTAGGAACTCAGCATAGGAATCATACGCATATGGTGTGTAGTATCCTTTAAAAGATGTGATTGGAGCATTCCTTGTATCAACATCACGGTCGGCCATCTTCTCGAAATCCAAAACTTCTTTTTTTATGATAATCACAAAATCCCAGTTTTGAGGTCCTAACCAACGTATTTATGCCTAAAATCAACAGGGCACACTATGTAAGTTTTGTTCAATGGACCTTTTACACTCAAAAACCTCACTTAGTTTGCAAAAATAAGAGTTTATGGCAGTTTATACAAAAACTACAGAATTTTTGTTTTTTTTTTTCCAGAAAATAAAACTAACTACTTCTAAACTCTTGTAACTATTAACAGAAATAAATCTAAAACTACGTGTAAAATTAAGATAAACTAAAACTCACAAGAGGTCCGACGACGCAACTTTTACTGCTCCGCCAAATCCCGTTGTACTCCTCAGTGTACCTCACAAAAATACAAAAATTCCAACTTTAAATACAATACAATAATGCAATATAAATAAACTAGTAAAATGATTGAACAATGCTTAGTCCCCGGCAATGGTGCCAAAAACTTGATGTCTGTCAGAGTGTACTAAAAATATGTGTTAAAAACAACTATTTAATGACGGTCTAGTTTTACCCTACGCAAGCGCACATATCAATTATAGAACAACAATGGCTTGAGTAAGGGATATCGATCCCACAGAGACTAAGATTGTTCACTTTAGCAATTCAAAAACACTGAATTATATTTTCTGAAAATGATTTGTTTGGGTGGTCAAAGACTAAAATATTTAAATTAACTAAAATTATCTATAAAGTGAAGTAAATTAGTTATGATTCAGATGAGAGAGAAAACTAGGGATTTCATCGCATAATATAGTTCCTCACTGTATCAACTGTAAGAGGGCAATCCATAACTGTGAATCAGGTCATACTGCAAATAGCTAAATACGACCCCAAAAAGGAGTACCATCAACCGGATTGCGATAACCCGTCTAATGACTGACCTAACTAGTACATTCCAATTATATTACTCTAATCTACTCCTACTATATGAAAATAAACTGAAGAATGTCTATATTAAATCGCCAAGGCACGACCTGTGTTAACCTAGGGTTTCAAGTTTCATTACCACCATTGTGTAAAAAAACCATAATTAAGCATCCGAGTTCCTACTCATATTGAATAATCATAGTTGTGCAAAATAATACATTCATTCCATCTAAGACAAGAATTTAGAATAAACATATAATTTTATATTGTAAATCAGTACGGTCTTTTAACTACTACAATCATCACAGTATGGTCAATAGTTTCCCCTCATTATAATTGAAAATAATGAAAGAACTACATTACTTGGCTAGGGTTTTGCTAGAAAACCCTAGATATTGAGTTTGTTGGCCATGATGGAAGGTGACTGCATCGATGATGTAGAAACGCTCTCCATGGTCTTCTTCTCCGTATCTCTAGGTCAGAATATGGCTCTCAACAGCAGCAAGTTTGAATGAATGAATCTCCAGAACCAGCAACACCCAATGAACTTACCCCAAAACTCATGATTGAACCCCCCTACACTGATATATATGATCGTGTATATATAGGAAATGGTATAGAGAGACCCTTTTCAGTCTTTTCACACCTCACCTCATACAAAATCTAACTTTTAATATATATAGGTGTATATACATGTATATAGAGGTCTAGAGTCACATGCACGTCTTCAAATTGAACCGGGGGTAAAACAGGCAAAAACCATCAAAAAACCACAAAACTTGCCGTAGATATGCTTCAAGCGTAGCTGGCATACGCTTCAAGCGTAGCTCTAAGTGTACCTCCAAACGTAGGTCCAAGCATAAAAATGTGATTTCCAGCCACTTTTTGAAACTTAAAGCGTAGGCACAAGCGTATGTATTTTCTTTAAAACCAATTTTCTCCGTGAATGCACCAAAACGACAGTCTTGAACCCATGATACTTTTTGCTTTAGGTGACGGCTCCGAAAAATTCCATTTTTGCTCTCTGGGAGCCATTTTTGTCTTGAAATGCCTCTTTGACTCTCCTTTTTTAATAGAAAGAACATACACTTTAGTTAATTCACCGAAGTTAGCTCCATTTCTTCGTTAAACTCCTGAAACATGCTTTAACACACAAATAAGATAAAAATATCAAATAATTGAATGAAATAACATAACAATATTGAGTTAAGGGGTCAAAATGTCTAATATTTGACACCTATCAATACTTAAACATGTCAAGTGAATAACTTATAACCTCAGGTCAAACTAATAACTCCAATTATATGACAACCATTTATACCCTTAGCCAAGCTAAACATGCTAAGATTTTTTTTTATAATTTTTATGACATTTTTTTTCATAATGATGCATGCATTATAATAAAAATAATAAAAAAATAAACATGCAAGTAAAAGAAAAAAAATGCATGATAATTTATCAATTCTAGGATAAAAGATAATTCAAGATATTCCTAGAACGATACATATGAAGACATCTATCCTAATGATAACATGTCATTAGATTTTCTAAGATGCATGCTTTTGAAAATCTAATGATTCTGTAAAGATGTCTGTTGACCGAGACTCTTTAGATATATACTCAAGACCTTTCTCAGTACTAGAGTCACATGCTAAACATGCAGTATGAGCAACCAAACAATGAAATTCATCTTTTCTAACACACACTTGTTTAATTTTCGGTGCTCTATTTGCTAGCCTTGACAACCTCTTCACCTCTTCACTCAACACCCAAATTTGATTTTCAACATTGGGTCTTTTTTTAGTTTTACGCTTCCACTCGGATTTCAAAGTTTCTCCTCTTAACTTTGAACACACAGGTCCAATGTGACCTTTCACTCCATAATGATGACATATTGGGATAAACATTTTAAAACCATTGTTCGAACCCACATGGAATTTAGAGATAAAGGAAAGCTTACTCTCAACTTGTTTTCTGACATAACATTGAGCATTAAGATTCCTATTAGACTTACCATGAAAATGTTGTTTTGGAAATGATGTTTGAATAACTCAATGTTCCTTGAATCCCAGCCCCTTTGTATTTCCTACAGATTTTTTCACACTCAACATATGATTCAACTTAAGTGTTCTACTATACCATTTATGGATAGTTGAATCAATTCCTTTTCCAATCCCCCAATCCTTGTAGATTTCTCACTTAATTCCAATATAAGAATCCTTAATTCCTCATTGAGACCATTTACCCTCTTCAAAGCTTGAGTCTTTTCTTGTTCAGACTTGGTCAACTATTCTCTTAAGGACTGTCTCACCTTATCAACATTGTTGAATTGAACCAAAAATTTTGAGTACACTTTGCTAACATGTACGGATTTTTCATACAATTTATTATATGCATAGTCATACGAGTCCCCACGATCTTCATTATCCGCAGAATATTCATCTCCTGACATCGCCCAACTTGTAGCAATTTCACCTACCTCCTTACTCTGTGCAGGAAACATGGTGAAATTCTCAGATACATCAGCCATATCAGAATCAGCAGAGTCATCATCATCATTTAATCCATCACTCAAAGTACCAGTTAGACCTTTTACCTTTTTCTTCTTATTGGCGCACTAATATGTGTCAAATATTAGACATTTTGACCCATTAACTCATTTTTTTTATGTCCTTTCATTCAATTATTTGGTATTTTTATGTTGTTTGCGTGTTAAAGCATTTTTCAAGAGCTCGATGAAGAAATTGAGCTAACTTCGGTGAATAAATTGAAGAGTGGTTCTTTCTATCCAAGAGGAGAGTTAAAGTGGCAATTAGAGACAAAAATGGCTCCCGGAGGGTAAAAATGACATTTTCAAAAGCCGTCATCTCAACAAAAAGTATCGTGGGTTCAAGACGGTCATTTTGATGCATGCATAGAGAAAAGTGGTTTTTCATAAAATACCTACGCTTTTGGTTTCAAAAAGTGGCTAGAAAACACATTTTTATACTTGGAGATACGCTTAGACCTACGATTGAAGCGTAGATTAGCTATGCTTGAAGCATAGGCCATGTACACTTAAAACATATCTGCGACAAGTTTTATGGTTTTTCAATGGTTTCTACCTGTTCTACCCTTGTTTCGACTCCAGACCTCTATATACATGTATATATATATCAGATTTTGGGATTTGTATGAGGAAAGTGAAAAGACTGTAAATGAGCTCTCTATATCTTTGTCTATATATACACGATCATATATCAGAGTTCAAAAGTCATTAATTTTGAGGTTGTTCAGTCGTGAGTTTTGGAGGTTCACGTTCATTCAGATAGGTTTATTCATTCAGACTTGCTGTTGTTGAGAGCCGTATTCAAACCTAGAGATCCGGAGAAGAAGACCATAGAGATCGTTTCTACATCACCAATGCAGTCACTTTCCACCATAGCCAACTAACACGGTATCTAGGGTTTTCTAGTAAAACCCTAGCTAAGTAATATAGTTCTTTCATTTTTTTAATTGTAACGAGGGAAAACTATTAACCATACTATGATGATTGTAGTAGTTAAGAGACCATACTGATTTGTAATATAAAATTATATGTTTGATCTAAATTTTTGTCTTTGATGGATTGAATGTATTATTTTGCACAACTATGATTATTCACTATAGGCTAGAACTCGGATGCTTAATTATGGTTTTCTACACAATGGTGGTAATGAAACTTGAAACTCTAGGTTGACACAAGTCGTGCCTTGGTATTTTAATATAGACATTCTTTAGTTTATTTTCATGCAGTAGGAGTAGATTATAGTAATATAATTGGCATGTACTAGTTAGGTCAGTCATGAGACGGGTTATCACAATCCGGTTGATGGTACTCCTTTTTAGGGTCGTATTGAGCTATTTACGGTACGACCTGATTCACAGTTATGGATCGCCTTCTTGTAGTCGATATAGTGAGGAACTATATTATGCAGTCAGTGGTGGTACGATGAAACCCTAGTTTTCTCTCTCATCTGAATCATAACCAATTTACTTTGCTTCCTAGATAATTTTAGTTAAAATAGATAATTTGGTCTTTGACCACCCAAACAAACCATTTTCAGAAAATATAACTCAGTGTTTTTTAATTACTAAAGTGAATAATATCAGTCTCTATGGGATCGATATCCTTTACTCAAGCCATTGTTATTTTACAATCGATACGTGCGCTTGTATAGGAGAAAACCTAGCATCATTAAGGTGTCATTTTTAACCATATATTTTTACACACCTGACGTTACATCAATTTTTTGGCACCAATGCCGGGGACTGAAGCATTGTTCAAATAGCTTTAGTAATTTATTTGCATTGCGTTATTATAGTTGTAACTAAAATTAGAATTGTGTGATTGACAGGTATTCTGAGAAGCATAAAAGGGAAAAAGTGAAACTTCTAAAGTTGCGTTTGGATCTTTTATGAGTTTTAGTGTTGCCTTGATTTTTTTTTTATATTAATTCTAGCTTTATTTTCTGTTTATAGTTAAAGTAGTTTAGAAGTAGTTAATTTAGTTAATTTTTATTTCACAAAATTTCAAAAAAAAAATATATATATATATAAAATAAAATAATCCTTTGAGTAGCGTATGACCGATAGATTAACCCGGTCTAATTTAAGCACTACGTTAGTCGAGTAAGATCCTGAGATTGAAAAGACTCTCTGTCGTTTACATCAAGCTATTGAAGAGCGCCAATTAGAAGAAGAAGCAATGGGTGACCAAAGAGCCTACCTGCCAAGGGCACCAAAGACGTCCTCGAAAGGATATTATGCACCCGATGCGTACGATTCCTATGCTAATTTTCTGGAGTAAGGAGTGAAACACTTTAAGATCAAGACAAACATGATTAATATGCTTCCAAAATTTTTAGGCCTTAGAATAGAGGACCCATACCAACATATTAATGATTTCCTAGAAGTAGCCTCTACTGTTAGGTATGACAATCTATCCAAAAAAACCTTGCGAGTGAGATTATTCCCTTGATCATTAAAAAAGAAAGCTAAAAGATAATACATCAAATTAGCAAAAGAAATTAAAATTGATTGGGAAGCCCTTAAAAAATAATTCATTGAAAAGCATTATCCCATAGGAAAGACTTCAAAAGCATAAGATGTAATCAAAAGCTTTAAGCAGATACCTGGTGAACATTTTCATGATGCTTAAGAGAGGTATAATGAAATTTTGTATAAGTGTCTTCACTATAGCTTTTCTGAAAAGGATATTGCTAAAATTTCTATATGGGACTTGGTGATGTGCATAAGACTTTAATAGATGCAGCAACACAGGGTCAGTTTATCTTGAAGCCAGCTAAAGAACTTTTGGAGATATTTAATAATATCAGTGAAAACATAATTCAATATCAATCTTAGTTGAGGTCTAGAGGTGGACAACAGGATAGGAAATCTGAGAAATCTTATGTTGTAGAGCATGATGATGTGAGAGATACCATGGCATGGCATCCCAAGCTCTCCAGCCTTTCAATAATTTCCAAGATCTTCAGCCACTCAAAAACAATCAGGCGGTACAACCATATAACTACAAAACCCAACCTCAAAGAAGCTAAATTCCTCTATCCGGTTTCCAGACTAGTAGGTTAGAGCAGGTCATACTGGACATTCATAATAAACTAGGCATTCATACCCAATCATTAGCGTAACTGCACAAGCAGATGGGCCAAATGGATAATAAGAGGAATGTAAGAGAACCATGAAGATTGCCTAGTCAGCCTGTCGTTAACCTAAGGCCACAACAAGCATTAGAGCTTGATCATTTGTCAATGAACCTAATGAGACGATTCAAGAAATCATGACTATGAGAAGTGGAAAGGAAGTAGAGAGTAGAGTTGAGGAGGAACATGAAGAGAGGTTGCAGAAAAGAAAGGAAGCCGAACGAGCCCAAAGGAAGAAAGCTGAAGAAGAACAAAGAAAGGAGGCTGAAAGAGTTCAGAAGGATCAACCATCAGTGAAAGATAATGTTGATCAAACATTACTTAAAGAGCCAAAAAGGGCAAGCTATGAGGAGGCAACGCCATTTCCTCAGCGTCTGAGAGAGCCGACTAAGTATGGAAAGCTGAAAGAATCTGATATGCTGGAAACATTCTGAGAAATCAAGATTAATTTACCTCTCTTAGATGTAATCGCCCAGATACCTCCTTACGCTAAGTTTTTCAAGGATCTTTACACCCAGAAGCGAAAGAGCAGAGCAAAGAATCCAAAAAAAATACTCTTGATTGAGCAAGTAAGTTCATTGCTTTTAAGCGATATTCCACCAAACAGGAAAGATCCCGGTGCTCCCACTATTCCATGTGTCATAGGTGACCATAAAATTGGTAAAACTCTTCTTGATCTAGGTACGAGTATTAACATGCTTCCTTATTCAGTCTACTAATAGCTAGGGTTGGGTGAGCTCAGTCCCACATCGATTATACTGCAATTCACCGATCGATCAATCAAACAGGCAAGAAGAGTGCTTGAAGATGTCATTATTCAAGTGGACAAGTTCTATTTTCCGGTTGATTTTGTAGTCCTGGATATAGAACCTGTCCCTAACTCAAAGAAACACATTCCAATGATATTAGGAAGACCATTCTTGGCCACGGCAAATGCATGCATTAACTGCAGAACCGGAGCCATGGATCTGATTTTTAGAAATATGAAGGTCTGGATGAATGTGTTCAAAGAAAGCCATCAATTGCCTGAATTGGGGGAATGTTTCCAGATTAATGAGTGCGATGAACTGGATGATATCATAGCAGATTTTACGACTCAAATCCTGGAGAAGGATGAGCTAGAGTCATTTATGACTAGAGAATGACCGGATGAGGAAGTTGTTGATTGGGAATCATATTGGAAGCTGCAAAATACAGAGCTGGATGAGATAGAGAATGCATTATACACTCAACCATAGCGGGAGCCGGTTGAGCCACTTTTGCTAGTTTCAAATACTCCACCAATTCTATCCTTAACTACTCCTCCTATATTGGAACTCAAGAAACTGCCTAAAAAGCTGAAATATGTTTTCTTGGGACCCGATGAGACTCTTTCTGTTATTATCTCTTTAAAACTGACAGAAAAATAAGAATCGAGTCTAGTCGAAGTCTTGACTAAGAACAAAGAGGCAATAGGATGAAGTGTTGTTGACTTAAAAGGCATAGACCCCTTGATTTGCATGCATTGCATACATCTTGAGGAGGATGCAAAGCCATCGAGAAAATTACAACGAAGGCTGAATCCAAATATGAAAGAGGTGGTGATGAAAGAAATGGTGAAATTTCTAGATACGGGTATCATCTACCCCATTTCTGATAGCACATGGGTAAGTCTAACTCAGGTGGTGCCAAAGAAGTTAGGCATCACAGTGGTGCCAAACTAAAAAGGTGAGCTAATTCTACAGTGCATGACCACGGGGTGGTATGTGTGCATTGACTACAAGAAGCTCAACCTGAACAAAAAGAAGGATAATTTTCCATTGCCATTCATTGATCAGATCCTGGAAAGGTTAGCCGGGTAGAGCTATTACTGCTTTCTGGATGGATATTCTGGCTACAATCAAATGGCGATTGATCCGGTTGATTAGGAGAAAATCATTTTTACTTGTCCGTATAACACTTTTACTTATAGACGAATGTCTTTCGGTTTATGTAATGCGCCAGCAACATTCCAAAGGTGTATGATGTCTATTTTCTTTGACATGGTAGAGAAATTTATTGAAGTGTTCAAGGATGACTTCTTAATTTTTGGTGAAACCTTTGAGGATTGTTTAAAACATTTAGAACTAGTGCTTAAGAGATACAAGGAGACGAATCTAATCCTAAGTTGGGAAAAGAGTCATTTTATGGTTCAAGAGGGGATAGTATCGGGCCATATCATATCAAAGCGAGGGATAGAGGTAGATAAAGAAAAAGTTGAATTAATTTTAAAATTGCCTCCTCCCACATCTGTTAAACATATACGCTCTTTTCTGGGCCATGCCGGGTTTTACCGAAGGTTTATTAAATATTTTAGTAAGATTGTCCGACCGTTATGCAACTTATTGGCTAAGGATGTGACATTCATCTTTGATGAAGAGTGTCTTCATGCCTTTGAGAAGCTACGTACTCAACTCTCAACATCCCCAATTATTCGTTCACCGGATTGGTCTCTACTATTTGAGCTCATGTGTGACGCATCTGACTATGCCATAGGAGCTATGTTGGCTCAGAGAAAAGATAAACTGCTGTATATGATTTACTATGCCAGTAGGACTCTAAATGAAGCTCAGATGAACTATATAACTACCAAGAAGGAGTTGTTGTCAGTTATGTTTACCTTGGATAAATTCTGATCATATATATTGGGCACTAAGGTTGTTGTTTACTCGAATCATGCGGCTTTGAGGCATTTGCTAACCAAGAAGGAATCTAAACCCAGACTGATCTGTTGGATTCTGCTATTATAATAATTCAACATGGAAATCAAAGATAAGAAGGGTTTAGATAATGTTGTTGCGAATCATTTATCAAGGATTATAGTTGAGTCCACAAAGGAAACTACTCATCTTAAGGATTCATTCCCGGATGAACATCTGTTCAATGCGACTGTTGTGGAATAAATACCGTGGTATGCTGACATTGTCAATTATAAAGCTATAGGTCGAATTCCAAAATGATAGTCCAAAAATGAGAGGGACCGATGCTTTAGCCAAGTTAAATTTTATATCTGGGATAATCCGTGGCTATACAAGTATTTCTCTAATCAGATTATCAAAAAATGCATCCCTGAGAGTGAAGTGCAGAGCATACTGACATTTTGTCACACGCTGGAGTGTGGAGGGAATTTTGGAGCTCAGAAGATAGCTCATAAGGAGCTGCAGAGTGGATTTTACTGGCCTTCCATATTCAAAGATGCTTTTGAGTACTGCAAAGTGTGCTAGCGATGTTAAAAGTTGGGATCCATATCTCGACAAGACATGATGCCTCTAACCCCAATTTTGATTGTGGAATTATTTGATGTATGGGGTATTGATTTTATGGGACCATTTCCGAAAGCAAATAAGAAAGAGCACATACTTGTGGGGGTTGATTATGTTTTGAAATAGGTAGAAGCTATAGCCACCAAACGTGCAGACCATGAGGTTGTGGAAGAGTTTGTGAAATTGAACATTTTCTCAAATTTTGGTATACCACGAGTGTTCATTAGTGATAGTGGAAGCTACTTTGACAATCAGTTTCTTCCTGCTTTATATGCAAAGTATGGTGTCACTCATAGAATTGATACGCCTTATCACCCCTAATCACAAGGGCAAATGGAGGTTTCAAACAGGGAGATCAAAAATATTTTGGAAAAGACAGTGCGTCCAGATTTGAAATATTGGCCGAGAAAGTTGAATGATGCACTATGGGCATACAGGACTGCATTTAAAAAGCCAATTGGTACGACACCATACAGACTGTATATGGTAAAGTGTGTCATCTCCCTGTAGAGCCGGAATACCAAGATTATTGGGTTGTTCGAAGTTTAAATTTCTATATAAAGAAGGTCGGCGCGCAACAGAAACTCCAACTTCAAGAGCTTGAGAAATTGAGAAATGATGCCTATGAAAACTCTCAGATTTATAAGGATCGAACAAAAGCATTTCATGATAAGCATATTAGAAAGAAAGTTTTTTAGCCGAGCCAAAAGGTTTGACTATTTAATTTAAGACTCAAGTTGTTTCCTGGTAAGCTCTAATTGAGATGGGATGGGCCATACAAGATTACAAAGGTTTTCCCCCATGGAGCCGTGGAGCTTGATGATTTTGACACTGGAAAGAAATTTGTTATAAATGGGCAAAGATTGAAGCACTACATAAAAGTTTAACCAGCTGAGTGTGTGGTAGAAACGGTTGATATAACTGAACCACCACCCGGACTGGATAAGTTTGATCCGGAGTATTGAGAAGCAGCAACGTCGCACTAACAACGTTAAATATTGGTACTAGGTGATTGAGAGTAGCTTTTGATCCTAATTTATACTTGTAGACAATAATTTAGTCATTTATGTATTTCTAGTTCGTAAGATCGAGTTTGTACAATCGAGTCGTGAAACCATCATCATCTGAGTAGGAAGGGTAAATTGAGCCAATAGGATAGATAATGGTGTGTAGGAAGCCTTGAGAGTGTATGGGGTTGAATACAACATTTGAAGACAAAGAAAATTATTTTGGGCCATGTGGACCTACACTTCAAGCGTAGTGACGGGCCTGTTATAAAACAGACCCGTCAGGCCATTCCCTCATTTTCCATTCAAACTCCTCTCTCTCCCTGATTTCTCCACCAATCTTCATGAGGCTTATTTATACTATTTATTCATCCGATTCTTCATCATTCCTTGCCAGCGGATTGTCAGATTAGTTGGTGATTCGTCCGGATTCGTGTAAAGAACTCGAAAGTCTCTAAAATTCAATTTTTGGAAAATCATCGTTTCACTCGATTTAGTGAGTCTTGTTCCATTATTTTGGATTTCAAATGACTTATTTAACTATTCTAAACTAGTTTTGACGAAATAGTCCGATCAAAGTCATGTTTTGATCCGTTTTCCAAAAAGTTAAGTTTTTCGACTTTGAAAGTGGATTGAATATCGAATTTTTGGGATAAAGACTTGTTTAATCATCATATTAGGTATATTTAGATATAGTTTGAGTTTTATTCGGTGTCCAGAATAGTATCTTTCACTTTTCAAAAATTCTATAATATAGGCATGGCTAGATTGAACGGTGCGACGAGGCGAGTAGCCGAGGTGGCCAGACCAGTAGAGCATGATGTTAGGCAGAGGTCAAGATCATTATCTCCTGACCGAACACTTATTCATCGTCAGAGTACACATGCCTCGAGACCATAGTATATCGACTCGACATCATCATCTTTTGAGACAGAGAGGCCAAAGACCTCTACACAGGGCCGTGATCTTCACCTGCTATATGTTAGGCTTATAGTGGATCCAGTTTTCCCATGTATACCATCGTCGCCACCTGTGCCTGAGCTAAGTAGATGGATGAGGATACCGAGAGTAATAGTGGTGCATAGAAGAATGATGCTGATCAGGGAGATGATATCGGTCATCCAGATGAGAGGATACCTGAACAACCAGTTGAAGGTGACCTGAATGTTTTAAGTACTTTTCTACCAGTTGCTCGAACAACATCGTTTAAGGATTTGCTAGATCGAGCTATCCGAAAGAAGTATCAACAGAACCGTGCCTATTTGGGGGCTGTGTTTGAGAGGCTACAGCCAGTACCTGCTTAGATGATAGGCCGACTAAGGGCCCGCCGCTTACTACGTATTCTTGCTCCGGTCACCCCGTATATTTATAAGGACATGATCCAGGAGTTTTGGCTACACATGCAACATTACAACAGAAGGAGAAGGCTACGGGCAGTGGTCCGAGGTACTGAATTTGAGATTACTCCCTAGACTATTGCTGATGCATGGGATATTCCAGATGAGTGTCCGTCTGAGTTACCTACTGAGTTCCCACCTATGCCCGAGATACTCCCGTCTATTACCGATCTTGTTATACTTTAGATTGAGGGGGAATGGGCTGATGAACAGAGGAACTGCACAAAGAAGTCAAACTATCACCCGAGGCTTTGGTTTTGGGACGTGATAGTCCATTCACAGATTTTTCCGCATAACCACATGACTATGTGCTATGAGCCATTTTTGGCCCTCCACTATGCTTACAAGTTCGAGCGGTGGATTTTTATTCCACAGATTTTATGGGGGTACTTGTATGTGCATTACATCCACTTATGCAAAGAGTCAAAAGTTTGACAACGAACATTCAAGGTCCGATTCTCGTGCTTAGTGATGAAGTTGATATTTGATGCCGAGATCGAGATGGATGCGAGTGAGCCGAATCGATTCAGGAATGCATCTCTGTATTCTAGAGGGATTTGGACAGGTGTCTGGACCCGGTTACATAGGATATTATTATGGCACAGAGACTGGGGTTTGGTTTATTACCAGACTAGGATACACATGCCTAGGTTGATGCAGGTATGGCTCAGGATGTTCACGTTGCTGATAGCGATGCTGCTATGTCACATATGCTGGCAGTTGAGGAGGAGGTTATTATACCACAAGTGCCTGCAGGTTCTACTGTCACGTTATCTTTGGCTCAGTTTGATGCTCTTATGGCATGGATACAGGGATTAAAGTAGAGGCTGGAGCAGAGATTTAATCGGGAGAGACAGGCCCATCAGCAAGATCATAGGCAGATATACCATAGGGTTGATGGCATGAGGCAGTATTTGGGCGTACATCTTCCACCTACACCACCACCCTCGGATGATGAGGATTTGTGTAGTTTTAGTTGAGATTGTTATTTTTATTTTGTTTTATTTTTGGTACATTAGAGATGAATCGTGGAGCGGATAGACTTTGTGATAGGGTTTGATGTGACCACTTTAATGATTATTCTTTAAATTTTTTTTTTATTTTCGTATTTTATAAAATGATAATTTTTGAAATCAATTTTTAAGCTGATGTTTTGAATTCTTTCAAATTTTTAATCACACTATGCGGACATCTGTGCATTAATTTTAGGGGTGCATGTGTTTTATACATATATGAATTAATCAGAAAGGGCCATTTGAAAAAATAAAAAATAAAAAATATTTTTGAGCCAACATACGCTTGGAACATAACTACGCTTAAAGTGTAGGGTACCACAAGGGTGATTTTGCAAAAGTTAAAATTTGACCCGTCTACGGGGTGTTTTGGCCTGGTTTGTATATGTACTTGTATTAGGATTTTTTGTATAATGTTTTTGTATGAGGTTTTAAAGTAGTTCTAGTCCGACAAGGAAGTGGAATGGAAATTCAAGTTGGAGTTGGATCAGGAGTTGTTTCCACTTTCCTATTCAAGCAAGGGTTTTAAATCATTTTCCTCCTTGATACTAAGACATCCATCTATAAATACACCCATAGAGAAGGCACAATACACAATTCACAATAGTTGAGTAATATGACTAGATTCTCTTATTCTATTATTTCTTCTTCCTCTTCTTTTTATTCCGAGGGTGTGAGTATGGCTAGTGATCATGAGAATTATTTTGACCCAAAGGAGTACATTGAGGTTGAAGAGCAGCATGTAGAGGTCGAAAGTTCAAATAATGGAGCAACAAGCCGGAAGGGAAAAAGAACCACACCGAGATCATTTCTGGAGTGCAGGCTGTAATTTAAGGATGTGTTTCATCTGGAAAGGATGAGCTAAGTATTAACTGTGCCTAGAAGGATAATTCTTAAGGAAAGAGGATTGTGAAGTTTAAAGCAACCGACGGGAGAAAAGGTGTATCCGGGTTTGGTTTGAAGGTTCTATCAAAACATGACGATTACCAGACTGCCAAGATTTGAGGTTATGTCGGCTAAAGTGACTCAGTGGAGTGCTCGAATAGTGATAAGAAGGAGAAGTATTGTCGATACATGGAATATACCGATTGGTAGTTCGAGACACTTGAAAGGTAAACTAAAGGAGTACCTTTTGGTATGGCCTCATACGGATGAGTAGATGGTGAGAGAATTGTGTGCTATGTTAGATCCAGGAGATAAGATGCGTGAAAATTGGTGGTTGAAGTTAAATCTGCCTTATTTGGATTGTGTCAGCGGCTCTAATTCGACCGAATACTCGGACTAGTCTGAGGAAACACACGATACTTAGAACATTGTATGCCCTAACTCATGGGTATAGAGTGTGTATTCCAACGTTGATAATGGTTGAAATGTCGAGTGCTCAAGCAATTTTGAGTAGAGAATATACGGGTGCTGATGAATTTGAACATTATCTTCCATACCCGTTTCTATTATAAAAAATCACTGCAGAGCTATTGAGTGATAAGATAGAAGAGCTGGATGAGAGGCGATGGACAATTATGAAGATATATCCAAATGAGGACCTTGCTGAATTGAAAAAGACAGCGGATTTCCGAATATGGTTAAAGAGTGACATGGCTAGTGATGAAGAAAATGAGGAGGATGAATACTAAGTAGGGTTAGGTTTAGAATTAGGTTTTGATTTGTTTTATTGTGTTTTGTTTTATTTTTTTAGTGATGGTAGACCCTTAGGGCCATGTCTTTTTCTTTATTTTTGCTTTTATTTTATTTTTATTTATTTTTAGGATTGTAGGCCCTTAAGGCCAAATCATTTTTAAAAAATTAATAATAATAATAAATCATTAAATAGAGAATTTTTAATTCCTTGAAAATTTTATGTGAAATTCGGGATATTTTTGAAATTTGTTTTTCCTTTGCTATGATTGTGGGTATTTGTGCTTTGTTGCATATATTTACAGATGATCCAAATCAAGTTTGGGGGAGGGGATTCATGTTTTGCTTTGGAATCTAGAAGTGAACTTCAAGGATAACTATATCCATTCCCATGTATTCTTTTTGACAATGAGGACATGGTCTCATTTAAGTTTGGGGGTGAGGGTAAAGGATTACAAGGAAGGAAAATTTTGGAAAATTTTGAAATTTTAAAATTTTTGGAGCAGTTCTTTGTTTTCGCACATGATTGAGTAGCATTACAATTTGATTAAGTTCATGTTTATGATGTATGAGTAGTATGTGATATGATATTCCCATTCATGAGAGTGATGATTAGATCGAGTTAGTAAAGTGATGTGGTTTTACATGGGTGAGTGAATAAGTGAAATTAAAATCAAGAAGAACGACTTTGACCTATAAGCACAAACACACATTCACTATGGGAAATAGGTTGATCTTTGACTATGTAGTTGAAAAAATAATGTTTCCACAATAAAAGGGGAGATGGGGAGATGTTATGGTTGAAATGGAGAAAATTCAAAAATTCTTGAGAAAATAAAATACAAAAGGCAGTTCTTCAATCTAAGTAACCGGGCCTTGGTATCACAAATATCATTATTCACATTTAAAGGGGAGAAGACTGGTGAGCATAAATCCCATAGAAGAAGCTCGGGCCCAGTTGGTCAAGACTAAAAATCTCCACTGGAAAGTTTGGAGACTTGAAAAAACAAAAAGGGATAAAAGTGGAAAGATGGAAAGATATGTTTTTATCAAAAATGGCAAAAATTTGATCAATGAAGTAGGAAAAGAGATATTGAAATACCATAGTCGAGTGTTCACAAGATCACGGAAGGTTGGCTTGATTGAGAGTAGGAAGTAGCAAAATCATTCACTTTAGTGAGAACCATTCATGACACGAAGCTCGATATAATTATTGTTCGGCAGTGAGTGGGAGTATTCGCATCCATGCTGTCTTTTGCATTATATCATAATTTAATTGAACTTGCGTATGGACTCATGATTGCGTGATTATAGAGAATTATGATGTTTGTAGGTACCATCACTGGAAACCTTCACGAGACTTCACTCGTCCACTAGGGATAACCTAGGGGTTTAAAAGGCTTGTTACACGTGCTAAGTATAATCGTCGACCCTCATGAAAGCAAGGGATTAGTTTAGATTAGTTAGAATAGATAGATTAGAAATAATCATAAGAAAGTTCCCTGAGTTGATTGCTAAGGGACTAGCAATATGTAAGTTTCGGGGTGTGATAAGTGTCAAATATTAGACATTTTGATCCCTTAACTCATTATTGTTACGTCTTTCATTCTCTTATTTGGTATTTTTATGTTGTTTACATGTTAAAGCATGTTTCAGGAGCTTAATGAAGAAATTGAGTTAACTTCGGTGAATTAACTGAAGAATGTGTTCTTTCTATCCAAGAGGAGAGTTAAAGAGGCAGTCGGAGACAAAAATGGCTCCCGGAGGGCAAAAATGACATTTATAGAAGCTGTCATCTTCAGTAAAAAGTATCGTGGGTTCAAGACGGTCGTTTTGGTGCATGCACGGAGAAAAGTGATTTTCCATAAAATACCTACGCTTGTGCCTACGCTTTCAGTTTCAAAAAGTGGCTGGAAAACATATTTTTACGCTTGGACCTACGGCCAAATACACTTGAAGCGTATCTGCGGTAAATTTTATGATTTTTCGATGGTTTATGCCTGTTCTACCCCCGGTTCGACTCCAGACCTTTGTATACATGTATATACACTTATATATATATATAAGATTTTAGGGTTTGCATGATGAGAGTGAAAAGACTATAAAGGACATCTCTATACCATTGCCTATATATACACAATCATATATCAGAGTTCAGAAGTCGTTAATTTTGAGGTTGTTCATTCGTGAGTTTTGGAGGTTCACATTCATTCAAAGAGGTTCATTCATTCAGACTTGCTGTTGTTGAGACCCGTATTCAAACCTAGAGATCCGGAGAAGAAGACCATGGAGATCGTTTCTACATCACCGATACAATCACTTTCCACCATGGCCAACTAAATCGATATCTAGGATTTTCTAGCAAAACCCTAGCCAAGTAATGTTGTTCTTTCATTGTTTTTAATTGTAACAAGGGGAAACTGTTGACCATACTATGATGATTGTAGTAGTTAAGAGACCGTACTGATTTATAATATAAAATTATATATCTATTCTAAATTTTTGTCTTAGATGGAATGAATGTATTATTTTGCACTGTTGGCCTTAAGATTTTAATCTAAGGGTAATTCCGTAATTTTGATGATAACAAATCATTAATGATGTATTTATACTAATGGTTACAATGAGTATTTGTCCAAGCTTGTAAAAACAGTAAAATCATATATAGATCACGCAGACAAAAAGATCATGGCGTTGCATTTAAAGAGAACGAACAAGAATATCAAATGCAAAAAGATTGAAGTTCAAAGATGATCAAGAGTAAAGAGATTGAAGCTTAAAGTTAAACATTTCAAAGAGGATCAACCGCTACTTGAAGATTGGGTAGATAGGTTGGTGAGTATTTAGATTTTAATTGTCAAAGTAATTATTTGAATTATTTTGAAGCTCTAGAAATCTAAAATCATTATGCATAAAACTATTTTTTGAAAATAAATAAATACCAAATTAATGAATTTGGGTTTGAGAATTAGCATTCAAAGTTTTGCAAATTAAATACAAAATATTTTGGAGACTCAGCTCACCCCATTTGCAAACTCAGCTCACCCTATTCTCATAAATTACAACTGCATAACTCAGCTCACCCCATTCCCTGAATTGCTTTACAACGGCTATGTTGAAATTGGGGCAACTTTTCAAACTGCTCTATATGACTTTTTGTCATATTTTATGCCAAAAGTGATAAAAGTGTTTGCTATAAAATGACTTAAAACTCTCTTTACAACACACCTTTTGCAATCTCAATCATACACTTTTATATACATTTTTGTATCATCATTCACATATTTTCAAGTCTAGAGCTTCAATTCTTGATTCAAATTCTTACTCTAGTCTAGTGAGCAAGAGAGCTACAATTGTACAAATCAATCTTTTAGAGATATTTTATTGTACAAGATCATTATATTTAAAGGTTGGTGTGACCAATTTTAGGCTAAGAGAGGGTGTTCTCTTAGTAAGGAGAAGTGGTGTGCTTCTTGTAAAGGTTTGTTCTTCACCCATAAGGAGGAGTGGTAGAAGAAGTGGTGTGCTTCTTATGAAGGTTTGCTTTCCACCCGTAAGGAGAAGCCATAGTGGATTTGGGAAGTCTCAAGAGAACCTTGAGCCGAGGACGTAGGAATCAAGGGTATTCTGAACCTCGCTAAAATCGCTTGTCCAAGTATTTATATTTCTCTCTACTCTTATTTTGCTTTGTGTTTTTATATTAAATCATCTAGCATTGCAATTACATTTATCAAATAGAAAATCGAATTAAATTCCATTGTTTAAGCTAAGACTCTATTCACCCCCCCCCCCCCCCCTCTAGAGTCATTTATTGGGCAACATGCACAACTATGATTATTCATCATGGGCTAGAACTCGGATGCTTAATTATAGTTTTCTACACAATGGTGGTAATGAAACTTGAAACCTTAAATTGACACAGGCCGTGCCTTGGCGATTTAATATAGACATGTTTTAGTTTATTTTCATACAGTAGGAGTAGATTAGAGTAATATAATTGGCATGTACTAGTTAGTTCAGTCATGAGAATGGTTATTGCAATCCGGTTAATTGTACTCTTTTTTGGGGTCGTATTTAATTATTTATGATACGACCTGATTCACAGTTATGGATCACCCTCTTATAATTGATACAGTGAGGAACTATATCATGTTGTTAGTGGTGGAGCGATTAAAACTCTAGTTTCCTTTCTCATCTGAATCACAACCAATTTACTTTGCGACAACTCATCTCATGACCTAACTATTACATGTCAATTATGTTACTCTAATCTACTCCTAATACATTAAAATAAACTAAAGCATTTCTATATTAAATCGCCAAGGCACGGCCTGTGTCAACCTAGGGTTTCAAGCTTCATTACTACCATTGTGTAGAAAATCATGATTAAGCATCCGAGTTCTAGCCCATATTGAATAATCATAGTTGTATAAAATAATATATTAATTCCATCTATTACAAGAATTAAAAACAAACATAGAATTTTATATTGCAAATCAGTACGGTCTCTTAACTACTACAATTATCATAGTATGGTCACAGTTTCCCATCGTTTACAGTTAAAAACAATAAAAGAACTACATTACTTGGCTAGGGTTTTGCTAGAAAACCCTTGATAACGAGTTAGTTGGCCATGGTAGAAGGTGACTGCATCGTTAATGTAGAAACGCTCTCTATAATCTTCTTCTTCAGATCTCTAGGTTAGAATATGGCTCTCAACAGCAGCAAGGCTGAATGAATTAACGTTTCATAGAACTCTCCAACTCAACTATATCTCACATTTGATGTATAGTCTTATATATATAGGCAATGGCATAGAGAGGTCCTTTTCAGTCTTTTCACTCTTAAAACTCATCAAACCCTAAATATAAGTGTATATACATGTATATAGAGGTCTGGAGTCATGGGCACGCCTTCCAATTAGGCCCAGGGTGAAATAGAAAAAGTCACACAGAAATCCTTAAAGTTGTCGCACTTACGCTTGGAGGCTACGCTTCAAGCATAGGTCCAAGCATTGATTTTGCAATTCTAGCCACTTTTTGGTACTGGAAGCGTAGGCACAAGCATAGGGTTTTTATGGAAAATCACTTTTCTCCGTGAATGCACTAAAACGTCCGTCTTAAACCCAGGATAATTTTTGCTGAGATGACGGCTTCTGAAAACGCCGTTTTTACCCTCCGGAAGCCATTTTTATCTCGGACTGCCTCTTTAACTCTCCTCTTGGATAGAAAGAACACACTCTTCAGTTATTTCACCGAAGTTAGCTCTATTTCTTCATTAAGCTCTTGAAACATGCTTTAACACGTAAATAACATAAAAATACCAAATAATGGAATGAAATAATGTAACAATAATGAGTTAAAGGGTCAAAATGACTAATATTTGACACCTATCAGTAGGCTAAAACCTAGCGTCATTAAGGTGTCATTTTTAACCACATATTTTTACACACCTGACACTACATCACGCACTCAATAGCTATCTGACCGAACCCTTAACACTAAAACATTGAGGTTTCTTCTTTTTAGGGCCAACCTTGTCATTCCGATTTTGGACTTTTCTATTTTAAAATCATGTGATTTATCTCCAAATTTTTATCCTTTAATCAACTCTTGACCACAAGAAGATTTTAAAATTTATGAAACTACTTCATGATCATATCAAACTGACTTGGTCTACTGTCACCCTCCTCATCCGACTCACTAAGATCCTCCTTAGTGGTTCTAAAAGCTATGTTCTTCTCTTTTATTCCACTCAACTTCTTAGAGGATTGATTACACATCTCTACCTCATAAGATTTTAGATTCCCTACCAATTTTTCAAGTTTAATTTCTTTAAAACTCATGATTTCAGATATGACAGTAACCTTAGACCGAATACGTTTCGGTAGAGACCTAAGAATTTTCTTCACTATGGTAGTCTTTGGAATAGGCTCTCCTAGATTGTGACAACTTGTTACTATGTCAGTTAACCTAGCCTCAAAGTCACCAAAAACTTCATCCTCCTCCATCTTAAGCTATTCAAATTGTGAATTTAGATTTTGGAGTTTAGACTGCTTAACTCTTGAAGTTCCATCATGAGTTACTTGAAAAATGTCCCAACCTTCTTTTGTAATTTCACATGTGGCTATTATTTTAAACTCACTTATCGTCACAGCTTTATACAACGCATTCAAGGCTTTTAAATTCCAACTAGCACTATTAGTTTTAGCAGTAGTCCACTCATTTGATGGTTTTACCTTAGATTTATTAGTAACAATATCTTTCATAGTGGGTGGTGAATGTCCTACTTCTATAGCAAACCAAGCTCACTCATCAAGCGATTTCAACAATGCTTTCATTCTTGTTTTCCAATATGTGTAATTAGAGCCATCAAACAACGGGAACCTAGATATGGAACCTCCTTCACGAGGCATCTCCATCATCTAAGTTTAGAATCTAACCCTAGGTAACCTAAATCGGGGCAACCATGTTCTGATACCAATTGAAATTACCTAGATGATCAATGAAAATAGGCTAGAGGGGGGATGAATAGGCTTTTTGTGGATTTATTGACAAATTAAAATTAATTGCGAAAAAATCAATTTTAATCAAACTCTCTATCAAGCTATATCATACAAAGATTAATCTAAGTGCAGAAATTAAGCAATAGAGATACACGATATTTTTACGTGAAAAACCTTGGAAAGACTCCAAGTAAAAATCACGGATACGTTTGGGTATCGATGCACTATAAATCAGAGAATTTGTACAGACTCTATGAAAATAGTACTTATAACCAATGTAATCTGTTATTCTTCACTCGACGTCTGAAAATCTAGATTCACTCGCGCTCCACGAAGCTCTTGCTTCGCTCCGTACTCTGACGGCTCTGTTTCTCAACAGATCAACTAACCACGAAGCTTCTTACTATGATATTTGCACTCAGACAGCTCTATTCTTCAATGAATCAATGCAACCTTATTACAATTGATGGTGTGATGATTTTTCAGCAACAACTCATCTAATTATGCATAAAGATCTCTGGTATAAAAGAACAATTAGAGAAACTCAAACCAAGAGAGAACTAGAAGATAGATAATCACTCAATAATCTTCTCTCATTATAAATATTTGTAGAAGAATATGAATGATAGAATACTGCAGAGATCTCCCTCAAAAACCCTAGCCTCCTCTCTTGTAAACCTTGTGGTGGGCGTCAGGTGTGTACAAAATATGAGGTTAATAACGACACCTTAACGAAACTTTAGATTTTACCCTTCTGTAAGCGAACAGATCAATTGTAGACAGTTTTGCTTGAATAGGGGAATATTGATCCCACAGAAAAAAGGATTATTCACTTCAATAGTCTAAAAATACTGAATTATAGTTTTCCGAAAAGAGTTTGATTTTGTGAATTATCTAATACTAATGAAAATAAAACAGAAAGCAATAATGAATAATGGTTGTGATTCAAAGAAAGAGAAAACTAGAGTATCCTCACTCCACCACTAACCGCATAATATAGTTCAGATTATATATCAATTGCATGAAGACGATCCATTTACTGTAAATCAAGTCGCACCGCGCTAGCAGTTTGACCCCAAAAAGGATTATTCTCAACTCAATCGCGACAACCCATCTCAAGACTAAACTGATTAGTGTATGCCAACTACTAAAAGAAAGTAAATGCAGAAAAGTAAATTAAAGCATGAAAATAAACTAAAACATATCTACATCAGTTTGTCAGGGCATGGCCTGTGTTAACCTAGGATTTCGAGTTTTATAACCACCATTGTGTAAAAAATCACAGATTAAGCATCCGAGTTCCAGCCCTTAGTGAATAATTGTGATTGTGTAAGATAAATATATTCAAAAAGTCTAAGATAAAAATCAATTCAAATATATAAACTTGTATCGCGAATAAAAATGGTCTCTCATCTAACACAATCATCACAGTATAGTCAATGTTTTCCCCCTCTACAATTGAATATAAAATTAGAACTACATTACTTGGCTAGGATTTTGCGAAAAAACCCTAGATACCGAATTAGTTGATCATAGTGGAGAGAGTCTGCATTGTCAGTGTAGAAACTCTCTTCATAATCTTCTACTCCAGATCTCTAGGTCTTCAATGGTGGTTATCTTCAATGGAAGCAAGTCTAAACTTTGAACATGAGAACTCTATGAATAAACGTGCGTGAAAATCAGAACCAGAACTCAAAAATAGCACCCCTTTCTAAACCTAACCTTCTCATATTTATAGACAAGTGAGGGAAACCCTAATGGTTGTCCTTTTCTGTAATTTCATAATACATGAATAGTGTCTCTAAAATCTGATGTAAATATGTGTATAAGCCTGTATGTAGAGGTCTGGAATCACCGATCACTTAAAATATCGAATTAGGGACAGAACTGGAAAATTCTGAAATAACTTCGAAACAACTTATGCACGTAAAGGGGTCACGTGGCGACAAAGTGGGACCTACGCTCCTTACCTACGCTTGGGCGTAGGTTTAGGGCATAGCGTACAAACCAAAGTGTAGCTCAAGTCCAATCTGCCTCTTTTTATCTCTGACGACATAGGGTATCATGTATTTTTTATGTAAAAACTCATTTTTTTCATTTTTAAGCTAGATTGGTCGCTTTTGACTCCTGATGCTTTTAGGTGAAGTAATAATGTCTGGAAATGACATTTTTTCCTTTCGGTGAGATAACGATATTGGGAAATGACCATTTTCCCCTCCAATAGCTCTTATTTGCTCTAGCACACCTTTTGATTCATTTCCCGAGATAAAAATGAACACGAACTCAGTTAATTCACCGAGATTACCTCTGTTTCTTCATTAAACTCCTGAAACATGCTTACACACACAAACGGGATAGAAATATTAAGTAATAGAATATAGAGACATAATAAACGCAAGATAGGGGCGAAAAATGACCAATATTGAACACCTATCACCTTTGTATTTATAGACAATGATGAAGCAAACCCTAAGTTCACCATTTCTCATAATTTAACATCTAACTGAGCAAAACCCTAATATCTTATTTATATTATGTGTATTGCACGTATACCAAGATGTAGGAGTCGTCCATGCATCATAGAATCAAAACGAGGGCATAACGGACAACACAATAGAAAGTTACAAATATTCTGCCACCACTACGCTCCAAGCATAGGTACCAAGCATAGCTTGGTTTTCTCTAAGCGTAGGATGAAGCATAATTTTACAATTTTTGGCCACTTTTTGAGTCTAAAAGCATAGGATCAAGCATAGGGATTTTGGTGAAAACCATTTTTCTTTGTAACTGAACTAGAATGACCATCTTAAACCCACAATACTTTTTGCTTGAAGTGACGACTTTGGGGAATGATATTTTTGCTCTCCGAGAGCCATTTTCCCTCAATACACTCTCTTTTGCGCTTCACTTGTATTCTTCACTACTTCAATGCTTGATTTTCCCTTTGTCGAAGCTTATAGATATCATTAAAACCAAAATGACCTATCTAACACTCAACATGGTTATTATTTAGAACATGCCATACATAAACAATTACATTAAATGTTCTTACACTCGTAAAAATCATGGTGTCATATCTCTCTCTCTTTTTCTCTTTCATTTGATCTCTTGCATGCTCTATTTACTTTGATAATTTTATTATTGCTTGCTTATTGATTGCTTTGATAAATCATCGTTTATTAATTAATTATCTAAGCGCTTAGTGCATGCTCTTTCTTAACTTATATAATTAAGATCAAATTTATTGTAAAAAAATTTAAAGATTTTTTATAACACTATTCATCCCCCTCTGGGTTAATTAGTGACTAACAATTGGTATCAAAGCCTAATCTCTAGTGATTAAAGGTTTAACCATCTTATAGAACGATCATGACATCTAATGTAGTCACTCATGTCAAGGGTCAATCGAACAATAGACCCCCTTGGTTTGACAGATCAAATTATAGCTATTGGAATATTAGAATGATAGATTATCTTCAAGCCATTGACTACCAAATTTGGCAAGTCATCATTGATGGCCCATTTATTCCCTTGAAACTTGTGGATGAATAATATATTGTTAAATTAACTAGTGAATGGGGCAATGAGGATAAGAAGCTCATCTCCTTAAATGCCAAGGGAAAGGTCAACATGAATTGTGCCTTAAGCCCAAATGAATTTAATCGTGTCCACTTACTCAATGGCCAAAGAGATGTGAGATAAGTTAGAAGTTACTTATGAAGGTACTTCTCAAGTAATTGAGTCTAAAATTGATATCCTAATAGGTGCTCAAAAGTATCCATTTTAAGCTCCTATATTATTGTTGTTATGTCTTTTCATTCCATTTTTTCGTATTTTTATTGTGTTTGCATGCTAAGACATGTGTCAAGAGCTTAATGAAGAATTGGAGCTAACTTTGGTGAATTAACCGAAGAGTGTGTTCGTTCTATCCAAGAGGAGAAACAAAGAGGCAATTCGAGACAAAAATGGCTCCCGGATGGCAAAAACGGAATTTCGAGAAGTTGTCATCTTTAGCAAAAAGTATTGTGGGTTCGAGACAGACATTTTGGTGCATTCATGGAGAAAAGTAATTTTCCACAAAATACCTACACTTTTGCCTACGCTTCCAGTTTCAAAAAGTGGCTGGAAATCACATTTCTATGCTTGGACCTATGCTTGGAGGTACGCTTGGGACCTACGCTTGAAGCGTAAGACCCCTACGCTTGAAGCGTAGATGCGATAACTTTTTGGTAATTTTTCATGGATTTTTCCTATTTCACCCCCGGCTTAATTGGAAGATGTGTCTGTGACTCCATACCTCTATATACATGTATATACACTTATATATATAAGAAGTTAGGGTTTGCATGAGTTTTTAGTATGAAAAGACTAAAAAGGGTCTCTCTATTCCATTGCCTATATATACAAGACCATACATTAGAGTTGGGAGTGCTGTTCTGGTGGGTGTTCAGTAAAATTGGAGAGTTCAGACGTGTGTTCTTGGAGGCTATTCATTCATTCAAATTTGGTATTGTTGAGAGTCATATTCAAACTTAGATATCCGAAGAAGAAGACTATGGAGATCGTTTCTACATCAATGATGCAGTCATCTTCTTCCATGGCCAACTAACTCGGTATCTAGGATTTTCTAGCAAAACCCTAGCCAAGTAATGTAGTTCTTTTATTATTTTCAATTGTAAAAAGGGGAAACTGTTGACCATACTTTGATGATTAAAGTAGTTAAGAAACTGTACTGATTTGCAATATAAAGTTCTATGTTTGTTCTAAATTCTTATCTTAGATAAAATGAATATATGATTTTGCAAAACTATGATTATTCAATATGAGCATGAACTCGAATGCTTAATTATGGTTTTCTACACAATGGTGGTAATGAAACTTGAAACCCTAGGTTGACACAAACCGTGCCTTGGCGATTTAATATAGACATGCTTTAGTTTATTTTCATGTAGTACGAGTAGATTAGAATAATATAATTAGCATGTACTAGTTAGGTCAGTCATGAGACGGGTTGTCGTGATCCGGTTAATGGTACTCCTTTTTGGGATCGTATTTAGCTATTTGCAGTATGACCTGATTCACAGCTATGGATCGCCCTCGTATAATTGATACAATGATGAACTATATTATGCAGTTAGTGGTAGAATGATGAAAACTCTAGTTTTCTCTCTCATTTGAATCACAAACCAATTTAATTTGCTTTCTAGATAATATTAGTTAAAATAGGTAATTTGGTCTTTGACCACCCAAACAAACAATTTTTAGAAATATAATTTAGTGTTTTTAAATTATTAAAGTGAACAATCTCAATCTCTATGGGATCGATATCCCTTACTCAAGTCATTTGCTATTTTACAATTGATACGTGCGCTTGCGTAGGGTAAAATCTAGATTTGTTAAGGAGTTATTTTTAACCACATATTTCTATACATCTGACATGGCATCATATCCTTATGCATGAATATGAATTGTTTGCAATGAAGAATGATGAAAATATCAATTCTATGATGTATCGCTTCACTAATATCTTGAATGGTCTTAAGCACCTTGGTAGGGATATCTCAAAGTCCGATGTATCTTGGAAAGTCCTTAGAAGTCTTTCGGCTAAATGGGATGCTAAGGTCATGGCAATAAAGGAGGTCCATGATCTCAAAAACATAGACCTTGATGAGATTTTTGGGTCCCTTCTCATGTAGGAAATTACCTTGAAATCCTGAGATAAGGAAACAAAACTAAAGAAGGGATTGGCCTTGCAAGAATCGATCAAAGATGACATCATTGAGCTAGAGGATAAAGAGCAAGACGAGGACATTGTATTGATCACTCATAAGTTCAAGAGATTTCTTCAACGAAATAAATTGAATGGAGAAAGGTTCATTAAGAAAAATGAACCAAGAGGTGATTCAAGTAAGAGATAGCCTCCAACTTGCTTCAATTGAGGGAAGTCGGGGCATTATAGGTCGAATTGCTTCAAGCTAAAGAAGGACGATGAAAAGAAACAAAAGAAGGTGGTCATAAATGCCACGTGGGATGACTATGACTCAAGCACCTTGGATGAGGATGAAGAATTTGAGGAAACAGCTAACCTTTATCTCATGGCAAAGGATGATGAGGTACAAATAGACTCTTGTCCCTTAGATAGCTCCAAATTATCTTGTAGTGAATTGCTAGCATCTTATAATGAATTGCAAGAAACTTTTGAGGAATTGCATGATGAGTTTAAAAAATTAGCTATTAAACATGTATCTCTTAAGAAAACCAAATCTTCATATAATTTATCTTATTCCACATCCACCTCACCTAGCTTGCATGATGATACTAATGAAAAGTTAGAAAAAGAAAATGAACTTTTAAAAAGAACCGTTGAAGATAAAATAAATGTTCTAGCTAAGTTCACCAAGGGTAAAAAAAAACCTAAGTATCATTCTAGGAAGACAAAGAAGAGGCTTTGATAAAAGTGGCTTCGGATATGACACATTTGACAAGGATGCCATCATCTTGAAAAAGAGAAAGTCATTAAGACACACTTTCACTAAGCAATCTAGTTCATCTTCTTCAAACATTCATAAGCACGTCACATGTTATTTTTGAAAGGAAAAAGGATACAAGGCTAATGTATGCAATTGTAGACACAAAAAGGTCATAACTAAAATGATTTGGGTTCCAAAATGAATCATTGCATGCCTCACTAACTTTAGTGAACTCAAAATGATTTGGGTACCAAAAGTTAGCACTTAAACCTCTCTTTGTAGGTAAGCTTGAAGTCAACCACCAAGGACAAATGGTTCTTTGATAGCGGTTCCTCAAGGAATATGACGGGGGACAAATCAAAGTTTTCCTCTCTCCAAGCTTATGAAGGGGAAAACATCACTTTTGGAGACAATTGAAAAGGCAAGATTGTTAAAATTGGTGTTATTGGTATAACTTCTTCTCTCTCTATTGATAATGTTCTTCTTATTGATGGGTTGAAACATAATCTTTTTAGCATTAGTCAATTATGTGATAAAGGCTATGACGTTATTTTTAGGTCAAATGTATGCATAGTTGAGAAGGATGGAACGCAATTATTCAATGCAAAACGAAATGGAAATCTTTATACTATGTTACTATGTGAATTGCATGAACAAGATGTCAAATGTTTTGTCACGTCTAGCGAAAGTATTTGGTTATGGCATAGACTTTTAGGACATGCTAGTATGGATCTTCTTCACCGCTTATCTAGAAATGACTTAGTCAAAGGCCTCCCAAAGACTAAGTATTCTAAGGATAAAGTTTGCAGTGCTTGTTAAGCCGACAAGAAAGTCAAATCTTCTTTCAAAAAAAAGAAAGATATCACCACTACTACACCCTTAGAACTTCTCCATATGGACCTTTTTGGTCCGGAAAGGATTGCTAGTATTGGGGGAAAGCTTTATGTTCTTGTCATAGTTGATGACTTCTCACAATATATTTAGGTTCATTTTCTTGCTCATAAAAATGAAACTCACTCCATTCTTGATAAATTTTATAGAAAAGTTTAAAATGAAAAGGATTTGAAAATCAAGAAGACAAAAAGTGATAGGGGTAAAGAATTTGATAACCAAGACTTAGAGAAATTTTGTGATAAACTTGGTTTATCTCATGATCTCTCGGCACCTATAACTCCTCAACAAAATGGAGTTGTTGAGAGGAAGAATAGATTACTTCAAGAAATGGCTAGGACAATGCTAAATGAACACAATCTTCCGCAAAGCCTTTGGGTCGAAGTGGCCAATACCGCTTGCCATGTCATCAACAAAGTCATCATACGAATGAAATTAGATAAGACACCTTATGAATTATGGAATGGAAGAAATCCAACATTTGGTATTTCAAAGTATTTGGGTGTAAGTGTTTTGTGTTTAATGACAAAAATAATTTAGGAAAATTTGATTCCAAATCGGATAAAGGAATTTTCTTAGGATATTCATCTAGAAGTAAAGCATTTAGAGTTTATAATTAAAAGACTCTAACCATGGTCAAGTCAAGTCACGTTATTTTTTATGAGTCACCACCACCATTGACTTCTAGAATTGACTTAGATGATGATGAGGTTGTAAGGATTGAGAACTAGTTAAATGATCTCAATATCTCCAACCTTTCAAATGAACCCCCAAAAAAGACAGATGTCAATGATCAATCCAATGATGATTTGACTAATTATTTTCCAAAATCATAGAAGATTGTAAACAATCATCCAATTGACCAAGTCATAGGTGATCCATCTAAACGGGTTTGCACTCATTCTCAACTTAAAGACTTATGTAATTTCATGGCATTTGTGTCTCAAATTAAGCCTAAGAATATTCTTGAAGCTCAATGCGATGACTCGTAGATTATCACAATGCAATAGGAACTAAATCATTTCGATCGCAATCGAGTTTGGATTTTAGTTCCTAAACCCAATGATCAAACTATTATAGGTACCAAATGGGTTTTTTGAAACAAAAAGGATGAAAATAGAGTGATTATTCGTAATAAAGCAATACTTGTTGCCCAAAGATATAGTCAAGAGAAAGGCATTGACTATGAGGAGACTTTTGCACCCGTAGCTAGATTAGAAGCAATTAGAATGCTTCTTGCATTTGCATCATCTAGAAACTTCATCTTTATCAAATGGATGTCAAAAGTGTTTTTCTAAATTGTGTCATAGAGGAAGAAATTTATGTCAAGCAACCACCCGGTTTTAAAAATGAACAATTTCCTAATCATGTTTTCAAATTAACTAAGGCCTTATATGTATTAAAGCAAGCTTCTAGGGCTTGGTATGAAAGGCTTAGTGGATTTTTGCTTCAAAATGGTTTTTCAAGGGGTAAAGTTGATAACACACTTTTTACTAAAATCATTGAAAGAAATTTGTTGCTTGTTAAAATATATGTTGATGACATCATATTTGGATTAACCAACGAATCACTTTCCAAGGATTTTGCAAATAGCATGCAAAAAGAATTTGAAATGAGCATGATGGGTGACTTGAACTTCTTTATAAGGTTGCAAATCAAGCAAAGCTTGGATGGTATTTTTGTTTGCCAATCCAAGTTCACTAAAGATTTGCTAAAGCGATTTGGTATGGAGGATGTCAAACATGCCAAAAATCCTATGAGTACCACTACAAAGCTAGACAAAAATGAAAATGGTAAATATGTTGATATCACCAAATATAGAGACATGATTGGTAGTTTACTTTATCTTACCGCAAGTAGCCCGGATATTATGTTTAGTGTGTGTTTGTGTGTTTGCTTTCAATCTTGTCATAAGGAATCTCATCTATGTGTCATTAAACGTATTTTCCGTTATCTTTATGGCACACTTCACATAGGACTTTGGTATCCACATGACACATCACTTGATCTTATTAGCTATTCGGATGTCGACTTTACCGGATGCAAAGTCAATCAAAAAAGCATAAGTGGCACATGTCACTTTCTAGGGCACTCACTAGTATCTTGGTCTAATAAGAAGCAAAATTACGTTGCATTGTCTGCCGTCGAAGCTGAATATATTGTGGCCAGTAGTAGTTGTGTTAAAATGCTTTATATTAAGCAATGATTGCTTGATTATGGTCTAACTTTCAATCATATGCCTATTAGATGTGATAACACTAGTGTTATTTGTATTTCAAAAAATCCTATTCAACACTCTCGCACTAAGCACATAGAAATTCGACATCACTTCATACATGATCATGTTTCAAAAGGCGATATTGAGTTGATTTTTATTAATACAAATGAGCAATTGGCGGATATTTTTACAAAACCTCTTCAAGAAGATAGTTTCTCAAAAATCCGTAAAGAAATTGCTATGGCAATGGAAAATGAAGATATTAAATGATTTATCTTGGTTATGCAATATTTAAATCGGCATATTTCTTGTTGAGTATTTTTTATTCTCTCAAGCATGTTTTATCTGCAAATACAATTCCATTTCAATTAATTATATTTAAATTTATCTTGTTTTTTATTTTTTTTTTGTCAGCCGACTGACGTTCACATATCAGTCGACTAACAAATGCCCTATTTTTAAACATTTTCCCTATCTGGTTCAACCAGTCGAAAGTGTTTTCAGTCAATTGACTATGATCCATAAGTCGACTGAAATTCGAATTTTAACCGATTGACAACCCTCTTTCATTCGACTGATTCAAGGAATATTCTAAGAATATACCTTCATCACCTGACTGATGGGGTCTTGTCAGTCGATTGATGCAACCATTTAAGTCGACTTATGCTCTGAAACCGCTGCACTTTATCTTCCCTAACTCCTCTACATGTTTCTCAACCCCTCTCTGCACGTTTTTCCACCACTTCCCTCATTTATTTCCATTCATTCCCTATTTCCTCTCTATTTCTCTATATATTTCACATTCTTCTTCTTTCTCCATCACAAACCCTCACCCTTTTTCAATTTCTTCTTCTATCAAACTGGTTTTTCTCTCTCCCATCTCTCTAATGGCATTTTATCTCTCTCTCTTCTTCCCATCCTTTCCACTCTCATGACTCCACCATGATCCAATGCCCCCCGTAGGAAGCGTTCTCATGCTTCAGCCAGCGTCTCACGTCCTCATCCTCCTCCTCAACCATTCCCTGAGGAATTTGAAGAAGATAAAGACGATGCACCCACGAACGTCCAGAATCTTCTCCCTAATGCTACTCAACGATCCAAGTTCATTCATCATTTCCAAAAATGAACCACATGCAAAACCCATCCTGTCAAAAATTCCCTTTGCCAAAAGTTGAACATTCGACTCTTCTCTCTTTGCCAAGCTCTCGGTTGGGGCTATTTTATGTCTCTTGATTATCCCATTCATACATGTCTTATTTAAGCCTTTTACGCTACCCTTGAAGAACACGTAACCTCGGATTCTCTTTCCGCGTGTGTCGCTGGGATTGACATATCCTTCAATGATCACGACATTCAGAATTGGTTCCACATCACTTCTATTGGCCAAACCATCGACCTCGCCTATGAATGGTACCAAGGCCGAGACTTCGAGCCTATGGATGCCATCAATGTCATTTTCCACTCCCCAGACCAAATCCTTCCTACCACTCGCCTTGACGCTAGCGACCTCACTTCTGAAACCTATTTGGTTCACAGAGTGGTAACATTCACCACTTTGCCCAAATTCGGTGGTCGTAGTTACGTCTCCTTCTTCAAAGCCTATATCGTGTACTGTATCATTACCGGTCATCCCCTTAACCTTGCTCATATTTTCCTCAAGCATTTAATGGCTTGCAAGAAAGCAAAAAAAAAGCTATTTTATCCTGTCCCTATCACTCATATCCTTCACCGTTTCCAAATTCTAACCGAGAATGAGGCCTCGGCTAATGAGAGTCTTCCCGTGGATGCCAAGATTTTTAGTCATATGGGATCGGAAGTTAATCCCCATGGTATTATTCAAGATAAGAACCGCCGCCCTCATCGTGTTCCACCTACCCAAGGTCAAACCTCCTCGTCTATCGCTCCTCCTGATCAGTTGGCCAAACCTTATTAAATTTAGCCTTACGAGGCTTGGGTAATAAATAATAATAATAATAATAATAATAATGTGTGAAAATAAGTCCTTAAAGTTGACATAGTTTTCCCTATCGCAAGTGCACGAATCTATTATAGCACAGTATAGATGAGATAGGGTATATCGAATCCATAGACACTATTGAATTCACAACTTTCTTCTAATTATTGTAACTAAATTATAAAATATAATTTGTTTGTTTGGTTTCTAGAATTAATTTGACAATAAATAAAATAACATAAAAGTAAAGATAGATTTTTTGTTTTGGTTTGAGATCAATGAAGATAAAGATCTAAGGTATTTCTAACTCCACCACTAACCACATAATATATCCTCCTAACCATTTAATTGTAAAAGGTGGTCCATCATATGTGAATCAGATATACGATCGCAAATATTGGCAAACCTTAATCGCAAAAAAGGAACAATTCATCCATCATTGGCACAAGCTATCATTATACAAGCATAACTAGTACATGCATTTACTATAAAATACTCTTACTAATATAAATTAAAAACACATGTCACTCATTATCTTTTCCTATGCATGGTTTATCTAAATCAAGATTGCATGTCAATTACCATCATTGTGTAGAAAATCATGAGTTAAGCATCCGAGTTCTAGCCCATATTGAATAACCATGATTGTGCAAGATAAAACATTCATTTAAGCTAAGATGGGACATAGAATAAATGAAGAATTTTATATAAAATCAAGCATAATCACTCATCTACACAGTCATCACATACGTGTCCTTCAGTTTTCCCTTATAGAATAAAAATAAGAAAGAGTCTACATTACTTGACTAGGGCTTTGTTAAAAACCCTAGATACTGATATAGTTGTTCATGGTAGCGGATGTCTGCATTGTTGATGTAGACACCCCCTCCATGGTCGATATTATTCCCAACTCTCCAAGATAATATGTATTATAATCAAAATCTATATATGTCTCTGACCTCCAAAACTCTTCAAACGTAAGGGAGACCCCTCTCTTTTATAGAAAAAGATACGTCTTTATTTGATAAATTAATTGCTTCATGGCTAAGTTAGGATCATATCATTGTATTTTCAGAATAATGATATTAAATCTCACTAAATATGGTTGATATTGCATCCAAAATATCTTAAAGATCATTACATCTTGAGTCTAGCCAAAACGGGTCCCATAGGTGCATATACAGGTTGCTAATGTGTACTGGTTGTATTAGTCTTATCGAGTACTCGGTGGTCGCGCAATGGCGCGAGAACGGGCGTATGTCTCTTGAACTTTTCTCACTTTTATACTACCGAGTACTCGGTAGTTCTTCACCTTGTATTTCATTCTCTTTGCTCCATTTCTCTTCTCGGATTCATTCTTCTTTACTCATTTCTCATCCTTGACTTATTTTTTGTCCTTCATAGGTATTTTGTCCATGGTTTCGGCTCTTGAACGATCTTGAATCACAAATCTAGTTATTTCACCAAATTTAACTCGTTTTACATGACATGGCCTGAAATGGAGCAAAGAGAATGAAATATTGCTAGTATAAAAGTGAGAAAAATTGGTAGTCCCTTAACAATCAATCAAATAGAAAATTTTCAAAACTCGTGATGATTGTGTTTTTAATACAATAAATTAAAACTAACTAACTAAACAATCTAACAAACCTAACCTAACATTTTATTTTATGAAGGTGTACGATTACACTTAGCACGTGTAACAAGTCTTTTAAACCCCTCAGCAACACCGAGTGGACGAGTGAAGTCTCGTAAGGGTTAAATATACTACCCACAAATTCTTTCATTCTTGTATGCTCATGAAATCAAATAATCATTAAAACATGCAAATGCCATAATTTCGTCATAATAAAATGCATACAATTTATCCCCACTCACTCATACACAATAATTATTCTGAATTAAATTTAAAAAAATTGTCCCCACAATGGTGAAATAAACTTGCTAATTTCTACAGTCAATCCACATAGTTCTCCATGTTTTTATAAACATTCTTTATAGTAGACTAATCTCCCTTATTCTACTTCATTGATCAAGTTTTGTTATGACACAACTTCAATATATTTTTTCATTTTTTATCCCTTTTTGTCTAAGTCTCTAAACTTTCTAGCGAGGATTTTTAGTCACAACCAACTGGGCCCGAGCTTCTTCCATGGGATTTATGCTCATTAGTTTTCTCCCCTTTTTATGCGAACAATGATACTGGTGATACAAAGGCCCAATTACTCAGATCGAAAAACTACTTTTTGCATTTTCATTATTTTTTCATATTTTTCTTTTCTTCATACATTTTTATTATACTAATCCCCTTCTCCCCTTGTCATTGAAACAAAACTATTTTTTCAACTACATAGTCAAAGGTTAACTAGTTTTTCCATAAAGAATGTGCATGTGATTTATAAGCCAAGACTATCTTTCTCGATTTCAATTTCACTCATCTATTCACTCGTGCAGACCACATCTTAATAATTCAATTTAATCAAACTATTATATACTCATGAGCGGGTTAGTTGTATACATAATACATTTCTAGTCATAACATGTACACAACTCAACTCATATCAAATCTCAATCACATATTTCGAATGAAGAACTTAATAAAAAATTTCAATTTTTTCAATATTTTTATTTTTCTCATTCCCTTAAAGCATACAATAACTAATTCCTCCCCCACCCCCCCCCCCCCCCCCCCCCCCC
Organism: Cornus suecica; assembly: GCA_963922005.1. Taxonomy (NCBI): domain Eukaryota; kingdom Viridiplantae; phylum Streptophyta; class Magnoliopsida; order Cornales; family Cornaceae; genus Cornus; species Cornus suecica. The sequence continues at coordinate 16,815,043 of OY998246.1, forward strand.
CAAAAAAATAAAAATAAAAATAAATAAGGCGGACCATGTCCACATGGTCTAAAAATAAAATAGGGAAGAAATTATTACCGCCCTTGAAGTATAATTTTGATTGTTTTTGATATATGGCGCATATCTCCCCCGAACTTGCTTTGGATGATCTATTAAAAAACTAACACACTATGCAATACCTAATATCATATCCAATAAAGATATAATGATTAAATGAACCAAAATATAAAACATGAAGCACATTTGTCAAGGGAATGGAATTTTATTAATAAAATTACTCATGTTTTAGCCTTGAGGGCCTACAATATTTAAAAATTAAAATCGCATAAAAATAAAATAAAATAAATGCAAAACATGGATAGGACCAATCCTAAATGGATTTGGTGGGAAAAATAATAAATTAAAAAGAAAATACTAAGAAAGAGAATTCGACATCAATCCCTTATTCCTACGAATTGTTTCTTCTATTCCATTCTAGCCACATTCAGTAAAGTCATCATCCCACGTGTTGAATACCTTTGCCCATCACTTTCTTAGCTCATAAATGGATGACATCCCAAAGAATTGATCGTGATCAATTTTCTTAAAACCTATATTCATAGGTTCATCAGTTGCATCCAAAAATACACCTAATTGATCTTTGATTAGTGCTGTGATGAGGAAAGGAAAGAACAACTTCACATCCGTATGTATTGAGGCATATGAATTTTGCTCAAGAGTGTGTCAATACTCCATCATCTTATCATAAATCAATTATAGGATAGAAACCCAAAATCCCTTATTAAAGCAGTAAAGCGTATACACCATCTCTCGATATAAATATCTATATTTATCCTTAGGACATAATTGTTTATCCAACATCCCATCAATATACCAAAGCTATGGTTTCAACTCCGTCTTCTTTATCCAAAATTGAGTTGGTGGGTTTTCAAGCTCATCGCAAATCTCTCTAACCATATCATAAAAGAACAGAATAGGATATGGAATAAGTCAAAACTTACCATCAAGATCGAAGGGTAATTCATGGGGAAGTCCCCATGCTTTTGCAATATCCTCGGAAGTCAAGTTAATAGACCTTGAATTGTATAGTATAGTTGTACATGTTATCAAACCTCATTCACCTTGAACACCATACCTCATGTTGTAGTAGAAATCGCACACAATATTAGGAAAAGCTCGTAAATTCGCTAGCTTGTACAGCTTCTTTAGTCGCCGCTCCTTGAAAGTTCGATCCGTCATGATCTCCAATGGGTTGTACGTGATGTGCTTATAGAAAATACGCTCATACTTGATCTTATAATCTACCAGAGGATCACCCTTAGGGGTAGCATCCTTGATCTCCTCCGCCGTCAAACTTCCAATAGCAATACTAGCTTTAATTTTCTAATAATTTGTGAAAAATATGTGAAAGAAATACTAGGAGGGCTCCTATATTTATAGATCTTAAATCAAGTCCTTGCTAAAGGAAGAATGAATTAATTTATAGCAGAAATCTGGAATATGAATTGTTTAATATGGAAGGTATAGAAATGGTAATTTGATTTAGTCCAAAAATTTTCCTACTTGAAAATGATTTCATATTTATGGAAAGTTTATAAAATTCTCTTCTCTTTATTATAAACTACTAAAACTATATACTATACTAATATATTATAGTCAAAGTCCTAATTTGAAAGAAAAATCAAAATACATAATTATATATATTAATTTTCAGAATTTAGAAAAATATAATTTTTTTCTAGGGTACACCAAGTACTCGGTGAGGAAACTACCGAGTACTTAGTAGTCCTAGTACGAGAATTTTTTTTTTAAACACCACTTTTTCTTTAATAAACATATATATAGAAATATACATAGTATATATATAAGAAATTAGTAAATAAACTTAAATAAAATATTTAAAACAAAATAAAATAACTATAATATAATACATAAATATTTATATAAAATTAGATAAAAATAGAAGTATTTATTTATATAAGTTAGAATTTTAAAAAATATTTTTGAAAAATCGTACACTCCCCCAAACTTATATCGTTATATCCATATAAATGAAAAATAGATAAAATCTAAATAATTTGCTCGATAAACACCAAAATATTAATTTTCATTAATTTTATAATATTTTTCATTGGGGTTTTGAGTATAAAAAATGCGATTAATAAAACAAAAAGTGCAAACTAACAATTCATGGCTCGGCCTATGGCAATATCTAGAACATAAATCTATGCCAGCACATGATAGACTACTCTCTCTAAATCCCAAGACTCGGATGGTTGTGGTGGTGGATGAGAAATGGAGCTGGCGCTTAATCGCTCTAAGATCACCTGAAATCCACGAGCCATATATGTTCGGATCTCGGCCTGCTCACAGAGAATCTGTTCCTGACGGGCTACCAAATCTGCATACTGCTCCCTAGACAAGGTCACTGTCTCTCTCTGTCCAGGGGCCTAAGGCACTTCCTTATCTGTAGCCTCGTCATCATCACCATTCTCTCCTCTCTCTCCCTCTACTACTGCATCACCCTCCTCGTCCTCAGAATCATCCTCCTCCTCAGTGGCTACAATCTCCAGGCCTCAACACACAGGGTTTTGGTCAGATTTGGCTAATAATGAAGATCTAAAGATTGATTTGAGTTTAAATGATCAAAAATTGGGGATTCTAGGGTGAAAATAAAGGTGTATATGTTTGTATATATAGGTTCGATAATGGGAGAGAAAAAAAAGAATTTAACTTGGATTGGAGTAAAATAAATGGTGGGTTTTGGTCAGATTAGGGCAAGGATGATGAATATGTGAGTGATTGGGATTGAAATTAACCAAAGGAGTGGATTTGGAGAGGAAAATGATCGTGTATATATATACACATATACGTATATATGTGTGTGTGTATTGTAGAGGGATATATTCATTTATAGATCAATTGGAGGGGTGATTCTTGTTGGATCAAATGAGAGAAGAGTATATGAGAGTTAGGGCTAGAATATTAGGGAGGAAACGAAGGCTTAGTGTAACATCCCGTGTTATTTTCCTTTTTTCTGAAATTATATTTAATTTAATTTCGGTAATGACGTCACTTGTTCATGACGTATTATTTATTCTTGGTATTTGATACCTGTAAATTTTTCGCGTTAAGTTTAAAGTCGACTGGATGACTTTACGGTTTTTCTTTGACGACTATGCGGATTCTTGTTGTCAATTACACGGTCTCGTTTCGACGTTAGTTTATTCAACGTTTAATGATTAGTGCTTCAACTGGACGACGACACGTTGTAATTAATCGGGATTGTTTTAGTGTTCCGACGTTTGGGTTTCTAACCCGGTATAATTAATTGGACGTCCCGTTATTATTTCGGGCTTACGAGATTATGTTTGGACGTTCCCGATAATTATTGGGGTTCACTGTATATATATATTTAATTGTAATTATATATATATTGTGTTGGGGTCATTTCGCGATTAAGGATAACTTGAGGGTTAGTTATGTGATTAAAGCATATATATATGTATATGCGTATAAGTTACCTTTCTCCTCACCTGTTACCACAGACCTGCTTCCCCATTGCTGATGGACGACTACACTCTGCTTCATCCTCTCCTTCACACGCAACCTCTTTCTCTTCTCCATTGAGCGGCGATCACCCTCCATTATTGTCGGCAGCTTGAGAGAGAGAGAGAGAACCGGAGGGAGAGTGGGGTCGGCTGGAGGTGACTGGTTCGCCGCAGCTGTAGCAGCGGCACTGGCGGTGCGATGACGGTGAAGGCTTGTTGGGTTGACGATGGCGAGCTGTGGTGGTTGCCGTTGAGATAGACGGCGGCGCAGGGGCGAGTAGCTGCGGCTGGTTCACGCAGCAGGGGCGGAGCAGTCGTTCGACAGGGGCGACTCCGGCTAGGCTTCGGCCATTTTTTCGGCGACCTTCCGGTGATCGGTTTGAGCTGTTTTTTGGTGAGTAGTTTCGTACCTACGTAGTATTCATCACATATTAATTTCGTGAATTTACGTTGAATGGTTTGCCCGGAAATCGCATTTATAGGTTATAGTTTTCGTTTGGGGTATTTTAGATTTAACCCAATTAATTAACCGATTATTAATGGGCTTCATATATATCGTATAGGTTGTCGAGACGGACATTTCGATATATTCGAAATAGTTTTTGGACGATTTTGGTCGGCGGGCTTCATATTCTGGCGCCGGTACTGTGTTGTTTCGAGCTGTTCGATAACGTATAATTAGGTGGGAAATTATATTTCTCACTCCGCATTATTGAAGTAGTTTAGGGGTGCAAAACCCTTATTTAATTTATTATAGATATATTAAATTGCTAGTTTAAATATCTATAAATTGTTTAGGATCAGAATGGGGCTTAGGAATTAATTTAAGAAAATTTATTAAATTATTCCTATGTGATTAAATAATATTCTTATTACGAATTTAAATGGGTTAGTAGAGATTCGTAAAGCTTAGACGACATGCTAGGTTCCTTTTGGTATACGTGAAATAATTGTTTAAATTATTTTAAAAAGGCATGTTAATTGAAAATGAAATATTTTCTAAAGAATTAAAGAAAATATATTTTTTGGAGAACATGAATGGTATATGAAATTATTTTCATATGATTTAAATGCTTTAATATATTTTTAAAAAGCATGTACAGAGATTTGAGATTTATGTTGATATTACCATGTGGGTATTTTCATAAATATGGTGCATTACATATTTATGTTGGACATGATTTATTTGTGTACACCATGTATTGTGAGACATGGGTGTTGGTGCATGTATTGCATGATTTCACCATTTGCAGAGAGATTCATTTGGTGTGGTCTACTTCCTTTGTGCGTGGGGCACGAGTAGACGTTTGTGTTTGGATCGTCGAAACAACTGGCCAGGGGGTGCTTCTCGCTTCCCGCGGAACTAATCTTCTGAGAAACTGAGACGATAGGGGGAGGACACGTAGTCCAAGGCCCTATTTGCTCGACTTGAGTCGTGGTGCACGTCTTCCCGATTAAAAGTGTAAGTGTCAAAAGCACTTGGGATGTACGGTTCGATGAGTCCACATTCCCTAGTGAGCCTGCAGACTTAGGGGAATGGTGGAGAATGATCCAGGACCCTTTGGTAGGGTGTGTTTTTGTATGTGTGTACCACAGGCGGTCTGTGAGTACGGTGCGTTGCATATCATCATGTGATTTATTGATATGTATATATATTTATGTTGGAGCATGATTATTTATGAATATGCAAAATGAATTCATTTTATAAAATGCTCAGTTGAAAGTGATAAATGTGAAAACGGGAATTAAAAGCAGTAATTATTAAAGTACAAACGAGGCGTATATCCTTATACTTGTGTTGTATACTTTGTGCTCGTAGGGGAGGTTAAGTGTATTGACATAGTAATCTTTGTGAGTAGTTGAGGCTAGTGGTGGATTGTGGAGTTTATTTTGATTTGTGGCCTTAGAGAGGACTGTTAATTGTTTTGTGGTTGTAGTTAGTTGTGTGATATCTTTAGAGATTTGAGATCCGAGATTGATGTTAGTATCAGTTGAGAGTCGATGCCTTAGAGAAGGCAGGTAATTGTTTTGTAATCGTGGTTAGATGTGTGAACTCTTTTGGAGATTTGAGGTTAGGGATGATTTTTGTGTCAATTGATAATTGAGGCCTTAGAGAAGGCGAGTGATGAGTTGTGTGAGATTTTGATTGATGAGGAGAGGTTATGATTAAGGGATTCATTAAGTATTTGAGGTACTGTAGTCTGATAGTATTGGTTCTTATGCTTGGTTCATTCCCCTAAGCATTTCTTGTACCGTGTTCTGTACACTAGTACATATCGTTGACTTCTATGTCACTCCTTGAGTTGTTGATTACGGCGTGGTGCCGAACCTCTTCCTTGTGTCATCATTGATTTCGTGGAGTTGGAAACGGATGGTTGTCTTCCGTGAGTCCAACGTATTGTTATTCCTTCATTGTCCTTTCGGGACATTATAGGAATCCTTGTAGTTGTGTTCCTTCTTATTTGACTGTTTCGAAAACGGTGTTTTCTAAACTCCTTGTATTTAAAAGGAAAAACCCGTTTTCGCCTACCCCCGTAGAAATGAAAAGTTTTAATACTTTATAAAATGATCTTAGGATCTTTCTTGAAAAGATTTTCAACTTTTAAAAGCCTGTGATGGCGACTGACGGAGACCGGGGGCAAGACGGTCATTTTTACTATGTGGTTCTTAAAAGTAAAACCATTTTATTATTTTTCTTGGGATTCTGAGATTTCGAGACTTCTTTCTCAATATCTCATCTTGTAGAGTTTTGAAAGGTGTTCCATTGTTTCACCTTTGTTTCCTATCATGCTTAAGTCTCGGATTGAGGCTTGTTGTTGTTCAGTGAACACATATAGTGTTGTCTTTCCCTTTTCTGGATTGTTGGTATCACCACCTAGGTGATAGGAGTTTTTCTTAAGTTAGGGGCATGGATACCGAATGGATTGGTTCGAGTTTAGAAACCTTTTTCTTAAAAATTATTGAATATCTGGGATTCATCTTTTCATTACTTTCACTTTCGGCCATTCGTTTTTGGTTTCCTTGTTCACTTTTGGTGTTCTTTCCTTGTTCACTTGTGGTGTTCTTCCTTGTTCGGGTATTCTTAACCTTGACGTTGTTGTCTCGGTTATCTGTTGGTTAGCATTGGGAATTCCTTCCCTTTGCCTTGTTTTGGTGACCTTTAGGTGGTCGTTCTCGTGAGTTGAGTTCGTCTACTCATAGTGACTTGATTGTGTGGTTTTCCTCACCTACAGTGAGAGTGTTAGTGATGTGATTGACCCATTGATGATAGTGTTATGAGGTTAATGTGGTGATGTGATTCATGGTATTGAGGAAGTGATATAATTGAAGTGACCCAGTACTTGAGAGGTGTATTTTCTCTAGAAATGGAATGAGGTTTGTTATATATATATATATATTGATGATGGTTGTGTTAGTACACAAGGACGTGGGTATTCTCCTTCCTGTGTTATCGGGGTGTAGGATTTGAGCCTTCCTTGGTACTATTGGTGGATTTTGTTTCCTTGTGGATATTAGAGGTGAGTGTGATCTCCTCGGTTGGATCTTCTGAATTGTGTTGTGAGTAATTTGGTGATTTGTTAGACTGGACCTTAGTATCGTGTACCTAGTGTACGTTGGTGAGAGTAGTGTAGGCTACCGGTATGGGTACTTGGAGTATGAGCCTTAGTTGTACCTTGTAGATTCAGGTAGCATACTTATACATGTATACTTGTATATATATATATATTTCCGTTATATACTTGCGTACGGTAGTATATGAGCGTGCCTTGAGTTTTGCGTGGATGGGATTAGTTGGGCTATATATATATCTTGCTAGATAATTTAGCATTACCTAAACTGCCAGAGGATGTGGTAGTTAGAGTACCTTTTCCCACTGAGCTTATTTGCTCACAGGGGAATTTCATTCGCCCCCTGGTATTCCACGCCAGGTTGCAGGAAACATACGGCTATGAGCAGGATGCAGTGCAACGGCAGCTTTCTTTTGTTTCCTTGTTACAGGTTTTGGAGTTGCGTTAGGTGATGTAGTTACGGTTGCGACACGACTGGGTTTGGGGACGATAGGTATCTGCTTTCAGTTTTCCTTACCCATTTGTTATGGGTTTGCCATGTATTTCTTTTGGGAGCCAGTCTGTTGGCCTATCCCTGTTGATGTATCTTTTATTTCCTATATTTATTCTTTCAGGATGTATTGTATCTATTCCGCACAGCTAGGTGCTTTTCTGTATTTTTATTCGAGCATTTGTGGCTCTGTTGATTTTAGAGGGTTTGGAGGGGTTTTTGGTTTCTTTCCACTACCTCGGCCCTAGTAGATTGATGAATGTGGGGCTTGGAAGCCATTGTGATTATTGAATTGCTTTGGGCAGGTTATTGTGTTGTGTTTGGTTGTCCGGATGTTCCATCTACAAACGGAACTCTGCCGGATTTTCGTTAGATTCCGCTGCTTAGTTTTATTAGTTATTTAGGTATGGAATATACCATTTCTATCATTAACCCATGTGTTTTCTTGGTTAATGATGTCTTAGTTGGTCATTCGTATTAAGGATCACATCTTGGATTCCTTGGATGTCCCAGTTCGGGAGTCTTAGGGATTTAGGAGCGTGTCTGTTGGTATCTGAGGATACTCTTGTGTTTTTAGTATTCGGGTTGGCATGGAGTATATCCTTATTGTTATTCCATGTGCTTCTTTGTTATTGTTGACTCTAGTAGTCGCTTGGTTTGCGTCACCCTTTAGGGGCGTGACAACATGGTATCTGGGCATTCATTGCAACCCTTTGTGGGTGTTTGATGACCTTCAGTCATTGGTTTTCATTTGTTTTTCGTTTCTTTTTACTTCCGCAATCACTCCCTTAGCTCTTAGGCTCGGGTTTCGGAGTCCTAGGAATTTGGGGCGTGACACTTAGAGTGATCTGAGAGAGAGAAGAATAGCCCTCATAAGAACTGTCGAGTTCTTACCCAGTTCAGTTCGACTTTTAAGTGACCGAGTACTCGGTAGCTCATATGTGCTGAAAATTTGTCAACTCTTTTTTTTTCAAATTTTTACAGTTCTGAGATGCACCCTAACCTATTCAAAGTCCATATTTAACTTTTCTAAGCGATGGTTAATCGTAAAAGTGTAAAGAGATCTATCCAATGACTCTTATTCTTAATTTAGCATTTAATAACTGAAAACTCTATATAAATTCCTAACACCTTGAAAACTTACTAAACTAATCCTAAAAACATTCATCAAAATTAAAGAAATCATAACACATGCAAAAAGGGTAGAAAATCTAATTAATATATAATTTCGGATTACAGGCGTCAAGAAACGGAGTATGTGTCCATAGCTTCTTACTTTTGTGCTAAAACGTTTAATGATGATTATGGGAAAGAGGAACAAGACCAAGTAACAACATGGGAAGATATGGAAATGCTTCAAGGGTGGATTGATGAGCTTATAAGGATCTCATGATAAACAGTGGCTAAAAGTGGAATAGAATGAATCCGTAGGATTGGGAATGGATCTAGAATTGTCTCTTTAATTATTTTTATTATTTTCTTTTTCACCAAATCCGTTTAGGATTGGTTCTATCTTCTTTTTTTTGCATTTATTTTTCTGTAATTTCTATTTTCTTTATAGGATTGTAGGCCCTTAAGGCCAAATCATGTGTGCAATTATTAATAAAATTTCATTCCCTTGAAAATTTGGTTTATCTCTAATATTGCGTTTTATTAATTATTATCACTCCACATGATATGATCTTGGGTATTGCATAGTGTTTGTTAATTTTGAATAGATCATACAAAACAAGTTTGGGGGAGATACCGAGCATTACAACACAAGTAACAAGAGTTACACTTCAAGGGCGATAACAATTTCTTCCCTTGTTTATTTTTTTCTTAGACTATGAGGACATGGTCCATTTTAAGTTTGGAGGGAAGGAGAAAAATAAAAATATTGAGAAATTTGAAAATTTTTATTAAGTTCTTTATTCAAAATATGTGATTAAGGTCAAGTATGAGTTAATTTGTGTATATGTTATGACTAGAAAGGTATTATGTATGCGATTATCCCACTCATAAGTATATAATAGTTTGATTAAATTGAATTTTTAAGATGTGATCCCCATGAGTGAATAGATGAGTGTAATTAAAACCGAGAATGATAGTTTTAACCTATAAGCACATGCAGACGTTCTTTATGGGACAGCTAGTTGACCTTTAACTATGTAGTTGAAAAAATAGTTTTGTTTCAATGACAAGTGGATAAGGGGAGTAATAAATAATAAAATAAAATATATATATAAGAAGTATGGAGAAAAGAAAAATATGAAAAAATAAAAATGCAAAAAACAGTTGTTCGATCCATAAAAAGGGGAAAAATTGATGAACATAAATCCCATGAAAGAAGCTCGGTCCCGATTGGTTGGGACTTAAAATACTCGCTGGAAAGTCCAGAGACTTAGAAAGACAAAAAAGGATACAAATTAAAAAAATTATATTGAAGTTGTGTTATGGAAAAACTTGATCAATAAAGTAGAAGAATGGAAATTAGTCTATTATAGAGAATGTTCACAAAAATACGGAAAGTTATGTGGATCGACTGTAAAAATTAGCAAATTTATTTCACCACTATGGGGACCATTCTTTTAAATTTAATTTATGATAATTATTATGTATGAGTGAGTGGGGATAACTTGTATACATTTTATTCTAAAAAAATTATAGCATTGCATGATTAATGATTATTTGATTTCATGAGCATACAAAAATGAAGAATGAAAGAATTTGTGGGTAGTTTATTTAACCCTCACGAGACTTTACTTGTCCACTCGGTATTGCCGAGGGGTTTAAAAGGCTTGTTACATGTGCTAAGTGTAATCGTACACCTTCACGAAAGAAAAGGTTAGTTAGTTTTAATTTCTTATGTTAAAAACACAATCATCACGAATTTTGAAATTTTTCTATTTAATTGATTGCTAAGGGACTAGCAATGTTGAAGTTTGGGGGCTTGATACAAGCTAAATAGCATACATTTAAGGCTCCTAATTATACATTGTTATGTCTATATATATCATTATATTGGTGCTTTTATACAGTTTTCGTGTTTTAAGACGTTTCTGGCCATGTCATGTAAAATGAGTTAAATTCGGTGAAATAACTGGATTTGTGATTCAAGATTGTTCAAGAGCCGAAACCATGGATAAAATACCTATAAAGGACCAAAAATAAGTAAAGGATGCAAAAGGAGTGAAGTGGAATAAAGCCGAGAAGAGAAACGGAGCAAAGAAGACAAAGTGTGAAAATTGGTGGGAAGAACTACCGAGTACTCAAAGAGCCAAATTCCAGAATTTAAAGTTACAACTTCAGCCTCATTCAAACCACCATAATATGATCAAAAAGTCATCAAATGGAGTTATTATTGAGCCTAACATTAAGAACTTGAAGTCAGCTTTCCAACGCACTTTGAATCACGCAAAAATTCCTCCCGTAGCTCCAGATATGATCAAAACAGTGCAGCAGGACGAATCTGAAAATCACCTGCGGGGCAGCTTGGAGTACTCGGTAGACTTCCACCGAGTACTCAAAATTTGGACAAAATAAACTTAATGGGTGGACCCCATTTCGACCCTGTTTGACTTGATTTGCACACCAATACACCTTATGACATATTTTAGACATATTATGATCAGATTTCATTTTTTTTCTTATCAATTCACAAAAGGAAAGGATTTACTTGATGGTGAAGCAATCGTATGAAAACAGAACTTGATCAACCTCTATAAATTAAAGGGTTGGGTTCATAGTTCTATATCTATGAATCTATCTATCTACCCCTCATATACTTCATCTTACATTTTTTCAATAGGAGATTTTAGATTAGAGATCAGAGAATAAAGACACGGAATTATGTGCCTCGGCAAAGGAGAAACAACGATCATGGAGGCGGTTTCTACATCAATAATGGAGATCACTACAATCATGAGCGGCGAAATGGGTATCTAGGGTTTTTAACAAAATCCTAGTCAAGTAATGTAACTTTTATTTATTTTAATTATATTAAGGGAAATTAAAGGACACATATGTGATGATTATGTAGATGAGTGAACACGTTTGATTCAATATGAGATTCTTTATTTATTCTATGTCTTATCTTAGCTTGAATGAATATTTAATCCTACTCAATCATGATTATTCAATATAGGCTAGAACTCAGATGCTTAATTCATGATTTTCTACACAATGGTGGTTATTAACGTGCAATCTAGATTTAGACAGTCCATGCTAAGAGAAGATAATATAGGCATGCTTTTTATTTAATGTTTTAGGAGTAATTGTAGAGTAAATGCATGCACTAGTCATACTTTATTCGAAGATGGATTGTACCTATGTTGGATGAATTGATCCTTTTTTGAGATTAGGGTTTGCCAATGTTGCAACCCTATATCTGATTCACATATGATGGATCGCCTTTTACAATTGAATGAATATAAGTCTATATTATTCAGTTAGTGGTGGAGTTAGAAATACCCTAGAATCTATCTCTATTGTCTCTATCTCAAAACTATATTTATTTGTTTTATTTAATTTAGTTGTTTATTAGTTTATAATCAAAACCCAAATCAAATTATCTTAACAATTCAAGAGTATTACTTTATTAGAATTTAGAGTACAACTTAGTCCCTGTGGATTCGATAAACCTTATCATAAACATACTATACTACAATTGATTTGTGCACTTGCGATAGGAAAAACTAGGTCAACATTAAGGGCTTATTTGCACACAATATTATTATTATTATTATTATTTATTACTCAAGCCTAGTAAGGCTGAATCTAATAAGGTTTGGCCTACTGATTAGTATCAACTACCGTTTGACATGGTCGTTCCTCTTCTCTTCTATTTAAAGCACTAGTTAGTTGCCCTACTAGGGTTTCTAACTTACAAAAGGATTGTCAATGAGAATGGAGTAATTGTGATTCAGTTTCTAACGTGTTAAAAGCAGTCACAACACTATCTTCAAATTTGTTTGACTGGGGAGGTGAACTTGGAATTAGATCCGAAACAAAATCTTTGTACTGAGGTTGAAACGTTGGATGACCTAACTATGAAAGTCGATTCGTTAATAGAAAAAGACTCTGCATCCATTTCTCATCCACTCTATGGTTGCCACGAGTTTTTTATATTGTATTTTTGTTATTGGCACGGTCTCACATTTATTCTCATCATCCTCTTTACATAGTTGAGATACCATACTATGCCAACTACAAAGCTCAAAATATTTTGGCTTGTACTCATTCTTTCCAAATTATCTCGTGGTACCGTTTTTGATTCTAAACTTAAAGTAAATAACTATAAAAACAATCACAATATTAATAAAAATAATAATCCTAATTATACATACCCAATCAAGAGAACACGAACGCTCCCTAATGGTGTCTCTTTTTAACGTCGTTGACCCGATGTTCGTAGTTTTTATTCATCTTTATCATAAGTGGGTTCTATCAAATCGATAGAATCCACACCGCCTAATTCATGGTAAATCTCTATGAAGCTTTTTAATTGTTGACCACATTTTTTATATTGCATTCTTTTCCTCGGACCTTTGAGTTTGAAGGCGTTAACACTAAATAATTGCTTGTCTGGGAAATAATCCATTAATGGAGTATTATCCATTATAGATTCTACCACTATTCTTGATAGATGATTTGTCACTACATTTTTCATACCCTTTTTTATCGCGTATTTCAATATCAAATTCTTGTAATAATAATATCCATCTAATAAGTCTGGGTTTAGAATCTATTTTTGTTAATAAGTATTTTAACGTTGCGTGGTCAGAGAAAACGACTACCTTGGTTCCTAACAAATATGATCTAAATTTATCTAAGGTAAATACTACAGCCAGCAATTCTTTTTCAATAGTAGTGTAATTAATTTGAGCATCAACAAGCGTTTTATTAGCATAGTAGATTGCATGTGGTAGTTTATCTTTTCGTTATCCTAATACTGCTCCTATGGCATAATCAGATGTGCCGCACATTAATTCAAATAGTAAAGACCAATCAGACGGTTGCATTATTGGGGCAGTCGAGAAAAAATCACACAACCTCTCAAAAGATTCAAGACATTCTTTATTGAAATCAAAAGTTGCACCTTTAGCTAAGAAGTTGCACAATGGCCGAGATATTTTGTTGAAATCTTTAATAAGTCATCTATAAAATCCTACATTACCTAGGAATGATCTAATTTGTTTAACCGATGTAGGAGGGGGTAAATTAGAAATCAATTCAACTTTAGCTTTATCTACTTCTATCCCTTTTTTTGAAATAATGTGTCCTAGGACTATACCCTCTTGAACCATAAAATGGCTTTTCTCCCAACTTAATATTAGATTTGTCTCTTTACATCTTTGCAATAGAAGCGTTAGATATTTTAAACAATCTTCAAAAGTAGTTCCAAACACCAAAAAATCATTCATAAATACTTCTAGGAACTTTTCTACCATGTCTGAAAAGATTGACATCATACATCTTTGAAATGTTGCAAGTACGTTGCATAAGCAAAAGGGCATTCTTCTATATGTGAATGTACCGTAAGGACAAGTGAAAGTGGTCTTTTATTGGTCTGTTGCATCAATTGCTACTTGGTTATAACCGGAATATCCGTCTAAAAAATAGTAATAAATTTGCCCAGCTAGACGTTCTAAGATTTTATCAATCAATGGTAGTGGAAAGTGATATTTCCTTGTGTGTGAGTTTAGTTTTCTATAATCAATACACACACGCCACCCGGTCGTGGCTCGTTGTGGGATTAACTCACCTTTTAAGTTTGACACAACTGTGATACCGGATTTTTTTGGTACCACCTGTGTTGGACTGACCCATGAGCTATCGGATATGGGGTATATAATACCTGCATCGAGTAATTTTACTACTTCAGTCTTTACCACCTCTTTCATATTAGGGTTTAACCTACGTTGCATCTCTCATGTTGATTTTGCATTATCTTCTAAGTATATTCGATGCATGCAAATTGAAGGATCAATTCCTTTTAGGTCAGCTACACTCCATCCAATTGTTTCCCTATGGTTAGAAAGCACTTTTACTAATTGCCCTCCCTATTGCTTAGTAAGGTATTAAGAGATTATTATAGGAAAAGTATTGTCTGGACCTAAGAAAACATATTTGAGTTGTTTAGGTAATTCTTTAAGTTCCAATTTTGGTGGAGATGTAAGTGATGAATAGGTGGAGTACTTGAAATAAGAGGTAATGGCTCATGAGGTTGTTTCCAAGATTCTCCATATAGTGCGGTTTCTATAATTGCAATGTCCTCATTTTCGAATCGTACTAGTTCATCTTTATCATTGTCCTCTGCCTAAGTCATTATTGTTTCCAAGTCATCTTTTATTAATATTCCCTGCGCCACTTCTTCCACTAATTCATCTATCTCATCAACATTAAAACAATGAATTTTATTTTGAAAGTTGGCTATTTGTATTAAACACATTTAATCTTAGTTTCATATTCCCAAATGATATATTCATTACTCATGTTCTACAATTAATGCACGCGTTAGCTGTTGCTAAGAATGGTCGTCCTAAGATTACAGGTATGTGTTTCTTTGGACTATGAACAAGTTCGGTATCTAATATTATGAAATCGATAGGGAAATAGAATTTGTCTACTTGAACTATCGCATCTTCAATTATCCCTTTCGGCTGTCTAATTAATCTATCTACTAATTGAAGTACAACCGTAGTAGGGTTTAATTATCCTAATCCTAATTATTGGTAAACTGAATAAGGTAATAAATTGACACCAACACCTAAATCGAGGAAAGCCCATCTTACTTCCTGATTACCAATTATGCATGATATTGTAGGCGCTCCTGGATCTTTATATTTGGGTGGTGTATCATTTAACAATAAAGAATTTACTTGTTCAGTCAACACTATCTTTTTAGGCACTTTGGCTTTGCTTCTACGCTTCTACGTACATAAATCATTCAAGAATTTAGCATAAGGTGGGATTTGAGATATGACGTCTAACAAAGGCAATTTCATTTTTACTTGTTTAAGTACTTCTAAGATTTCATTATTTTTATCGCCTTGTTTGCCATAATAGTTTGATCCAAGGAGATGTTGAGGGAATGGTGTTTTTGGCTCATATTCCTTCTCCATTAGTTTTTCAAGTATTTCCTTAACTGATTCATCTTCTATTGGATGTGATGTTTCATTAGGAATATTTTTCAAGACTTCTTTTTGTGCTAGTTTTTCCTCAAACTTTTCCTCAACTCCTTAAGGTTGTGATTGATTGAACAGTTTCATGCGTAGGTTCTTATAAAGTTCTTAACTCAATCATGTGTTGCCCTTTAAGATTCATCACTAGTTGGCTTGGTAATTTTCCATCTTCTCTTTTATTAAGCGTGTTATATATTTGTCCCATTTGTGCTTCTAATTTTGAAATAGCTTGTGAATATGTATGTAGCAGCTGGGTATTAGCTCCTAAGTTACCAAGGGCTGCTAAGACTTTATCCTCAAAGCCATATGATCTTTGTGGTGGATTAGGGTTTTGATTTTGATTCCTAAATTGAGGTTGGTTTGATTGAAAAGATCGAAATCCTTGAGTTTTATTTTGAAAATTTTGAGTGTTATTGAATAGTCTTAGATTTTGATTGAAATTTTGAGTATTGTTGACTGGTCTTGGATTTTTATTGAAATTTTGAGTTTGGACATGATTTTTTACGTTCTGAGAACGATAAGATAGATATGGATGGTTTCGCTAGCCTTGATTGAAAAATTTTGAATAAGGATTATTATTGGTAATAGTAAAGGTTGCGTTAACATCATATGATATTATATCTTCTTGATAGGTCATTGGACATTCGCTAGCTAAATGGGAAGTATCAGAATAGATCGAACAGACCTCTCTAGGAGTATTTTGAGTGAAATTTAGAAAGTTATCTAATTTTCTACTTATCTCAGCTACTTGAGTCATAACGTCGTCAATTCTTTCTATTTCTTTAACAGTTTTCATTCGTCTAGGGTTATTAAGTATTGATCTAGCCCTAGCCTCTGACACGTTTTGTTATGAATTTTCACTCAATCTTTCGAATATTTTCCATATGTCTTCGACTGGTTATAATGCAAATGTCCCTCCGCACGCCGCATCTATACAATGTTGTTGTATCTTGTTTAGGCCATGATAGAAATTACGCACCAAATCGTATTTTGTAAATTTGTGGTGGGGACATTTAACCAATATTTCTTTAAAATGTTCCCAAGTTTTATGGAATTGTTCACCCGAAATTTGGGCAAAGTTCATTATAGTTGTTTGGGCTTTGTGTGTCTTTCCCATAGGGTAGTATTTATGTAAAAATTCTTTTTCAAGGTTCTCCCAATTAGTTCTCACTCGTTCTTCTAAATTATTCTACCATCTTTTAGCTTTTTCTTTGAGTGAAAAGTGAAATAATCGCACACGTAAGGCATCAGTAGGCATCCTATTCATTTTAATTATTGAAATAATTTCTATAAGCTTCGTAATATGTTTGTAAAGATCTTCATGTTTATGTCCATAGAATTTAGGTAACATATTCAAAATACTAGCTTTAATTTCATAATGGGACACTGTTTCGCCTGGTATTACAATGTCCGCTGGTGATTCGAAATTAGAAGGTGTGTAATATTCTTTCAAAGAACCTAGTGGTTGTACTTGAGGTTCACCCATATCGTTAAAATTTAATGTATCTTTTTCAATCCTTTGTTTATTAGTTCTAACGTTTTTACGATAAGTTTTATCAATTTCAGGATCAAAAGGCGTAAGTTATTTAGATATGGAACGCAAACTACTCATACAACGATAAAACAAAAAACAAAACAAAAAATAATAAAAATAAACTAATCTAAATAATAAATTGAAAAAAATATAAAAAAAATAAAAGAGAAATTAAATAAGAAATTCAAGATAAGATTGAACAATAATTTAAGATAGACTAAAACTCACAAACAATCCAGGAAAGCAATTGTCACCGCTTTTCTGGTTCCTTCTGCTAACTTTAATGCACATGTCAAAAATCACACAATCTTGTCTTTAAAAGAAGAAAATAAATAATCTAGCTATAATAATTATTTAGAAGTATAGAAAATCGTTAATCCCCGAAAACGGCGCCAAAAACTTGATCAATCGGCCAAACCTTATTAGATTCAACCTTACTAGGCTTGGATAATAAATAATAATAATAATAATAATAATAATGTGTGCAAATAAGCTCTTAAAATTGACCTAGTTTTCCCTATCGCAAGTGCACGAATCTATTATAGTACAGTATAGATGAGATAGGGTATATCGAATTCACAGAGACTATTGAATTCACAACTTCCTTATAATTATTGTAACTAAATTATAAAATATAATTTGTTTGTTTGGTTTTCTATAATTACTTTGACAATAAATAAAATAACATAAAAGTAAAGATAGATTTTTTGTTTTGGTTTGAGATCAATAGAGATAAAGATCTAGGGTATTTCTAACTCCACCACTAACAACATAATATATCCTCTTAACCATTTAATTATAAAGGGTAGTCCATCATATGTGAATCAGATATAGGGTCGCAAACATTCACAAACCATAATCCCAAAAAAGGAACAATTCATTCATCATTGGCACAAGCCATCATTGAACAAGCATAACTAGTACAAGCATCTACTCTAAACTATTCCTACTAACATAAATTAAAAAGCATGTCACTTGTTATATTTCCTTATGTATGGTTTGTCTAAATCAAGATTGCATATTAATTACCACCATTGTATAGAAAATCATGAGTTAAGCATCCAAGTTCTAGCCCATATTGAATAACCATAATTGTGCAAGTTAAAACATTCATTCAAGTTAAATCAAGACAAAACATAGAATTAATGAAGAATCTTATATAAAATCAAACGTAATCACTCATCTACACAATCATCACATACATGTCCTTTAGTTTTCCCTTATACAATAAAAATAAGAAAGAGTCTACATTACTTGGCTAGGGCTTTGTTAAAAACCCTAGATACTGATTTAGTTGTTCATGATAGCGATTGTCTGCATTGTTGATGTAGACACCCCCTCCATGGTTGATATTTTGCCCAACTCTCCAAGATAATATGTATTATAATAAATAAAAAAAAAAATATATATATATATATATATATATCTGACCTCTAGAACTCTTCAAATGTAAGGGAGACCCCTCTCTTTTATAGAAAAAAGTACGTCTTTATTTGGTAAATTAATTGCTTCATGGCTAAGTTAGGATCATATCATTGTTTTTTTTTAAGAATGATATTAAATCTCACTAAATATGGTTGATATTGCATCCAAAATAGCCTAGAGATCATTCCATCTTGAGTTTGTCAAAAATGGGTCCCACAGGTGCATATACAGGTTACTGATGTGTACTGGTCGTATTGGTCTTACCGAGTACTCCGTGAAGATTCCACCGAGTACTCCGTGGTCGCGCAATGGAGCGAGAATAGGCGTATGTCTTTAAAACTTTTCTCACTTTTATACTACCGAGTACTCGGTGAAGGCTCTACCGAGTACTCAGTAGTTCTTCACCTTGTATTCTTGTATTTCATTCTCTTTGCTCCGTTTCTCTTCTCGGATTCATTCTTCTTTACTCATTTCTCATCCCTGACTTATTTTTGGTCCTTCATAGGTCTTTTATCCATGGTTTCGGCTCTCGAACGATCTTGAATCACAAATCTAGTTATTTCACCGAATTTAACTCGTTTTACATGACATGGCCTGAAACGTCTTAAAACACGAAAACAGTATAAAACGCACCAATATAATGATAAACATGAACATAACAATGTATAATTAGGAGCCTTAAATGTATTATATTTGGCTCCTATCACCTTCCAGTGATCTTGCTATTATTCTTGTTGGTCCTTTTACCTCTTTTCACGAGCCCCACACTCATCTCCTTTAGAAGATTCTTGGGGCGGTCAAGCGGAATGAAGAGGGCATTATGCGCAATGTAGAGGCTATCACGTACACCGAAAGGAAGGTAACTAAGCTTTCGACGGACTTTAGCACCCGTTTTGACACTCTCAACCTCTCTCTTGATGATTTTAAGAACTCTATCCATCCTTTTTTATGCTACCAAAGGGGGAGAATGTTTTGATGTTTGGGGGAATAGCTTGTGTAGGCTTTTATGTTAGTAGTTGCTTATGTGTTGTGTGGGTTTTTATGTAGTTGTTTTATGTTAGTATCAATATGTTTGTTTGCGTTGTGTTGTCATAAGTTTTTTTTAGTTTTTATTATTCTCATCTGTACTTTAAAAATGACATTATCATGAATGAGAATATGCTTTCATTTTGGGTATGACGTGTTGCTTCACTCTTATTTATTTACGCATAAAGTTAGGGGGAGCGTACTTTTAACGCCACCCTCTCATAGCAAACACGCAATGTTTTGTCATCATAAAAAAAGGGGAGATTGTTGGCCTAAGGGGAGATTGTTGGCCTAAGGGTCAATCAAAGAACAATTATTCATTTTGATGATAACAAAATATTAGCACGTGTTTAGTACTAATGATGTTATCTAGTTTAGTACTTCGGAGCTACAGCACACAAAGTCAGAAATTAAAACGAAAAGCTTAAAGAAATGACAAAAAGGTCATTTCACAAATAAAGTGCTTCAAAGATTGAAGAATCAAGACATGAAATAGATAGGATGGTGAGTGACTTGTATCAAAGGGTTTATGCTAAGTTTTCAAAAATGAACTGTCAGCCGACTGATTGCCTGAATCAGACGACTGTCTGCTTGGTCAGTCGACTGAAATTGAAGCATCAGCCAATCGAACCATTCAGAGAGTTTGGACATATTTTCTAGTCGACTAAAATATAATTGTTAGCCAATTGATATGCTTATCAGTCGACTAAAATTTTGACCGTCAGCTGACCGAACCAAACAAAACTTTTTGAACCTATTTGTCAGTCGACTGACTCCCATTTGTCAGTCGATCAATAGGTTGACCAGCCGACTGAAATTCAAATTTTAGCAAACTGAAATGGACAGAAGTTTTTGAACCTTTTTCAAGTTATTTATCAACCGACTGATGAAGCATTTTCAGTCAACTGATGGTAGGCTTTCAACCGACTAACGGAAACATATCAGTCGACTAACATAGTCAAAAATGGCTAGTTCAGAGCATTTAATGGTTTCAACTACCACCCAACTACCACCACTCTCATCTCACTCTCTTGAAATGGTTTTCACCCTCTTGG
The DNA here is from genome assembly GCA_963922005.1 of Cornus suecica. Classification (NCBI taxonomy): domain Eukaryota; kingdom Viridiplantae; phylum Streptophyta; class Magnoliopsida; order Cornales; family Cornaceae; genus Cornus; species Cornus suecica. Next base: position 16,835,858 of record OY998246.1, read on the forward strand.
CTTTTGACCTAAGTATATATATGATGTATAGCTCTTGCGAATATAACAACCTCCATTAGTCTTACATTGAAAACTATTTACTCTCAATCATCCATCATTTTGTGTAAGAAAAAGCTTGAGCATTGAAAGCTAGCCTCCTGTCATTCAGTTCTACTCATTGTGGGAAGCTAGATAGAAAAAATATTTTGATTATTCTTTTTAAGACAACTCTCATCTATTGTAAAAAGATTCTAAGATCTAGAGAGAACCAAACACATCACTAAAAACACTTGAATTTATACTTTGTGTATTTTTCATAAACCCTAAGTGTTTTTGAGTGATTCATTTCTTTATAAAAGGATTGTGATCTTTGAGTGAGTGAAGCTCATTGATCTTTAATAAGGGTTTGTCCTCTTGTTTGTGTGACAGGCTCGTTAGCTCGTGTGTAAAGGTTTGTTATTCCACACGAAAAAGCCATAGTATGAGTATTGGGAAAGTCTTAAGGAGGGATCCTAAAGCCAAAGAATAGGAGTTATCGAACCTCATAAAAATCGTGGTGTCATCTCTCTCTCTCTTTCATTTGATCTCTTGCATGCTCTACTTACTTTGATAATTATATTATTGCTTGCTTATTGATTGCTTTGATAAATCATCGTTTATTAATTAATTATCTAAGTGCTTAATGTATGCTATTTGTTAACTTATATAGTTAAGATCAAATTTATTGCAAAAAGAGTTGAAGATTTTTTATAACCCTATTCACCCCCCCCCCCCCCCTCTAGGGTTAATTAGTGACTAACAAAACTAAAAAAAAAAATAAACAAACTAATTATTTATATCCCCTCACTGTAGAGAGTTTATTTTTGCCAAAGCCAAAGGCTACTTATGACTACCTAAGGCCATTCAAAGCCACCTAAGGCTAGCCTTAAATTTTCTTTTTTTCCAAAAGCTCAAAGAAACTTGGCTGATATTTTTTAAGATATCGGTCATTAATTTGATAAGTGTGAAGTATTCCATCCAAGTCCATTAGTTGATAAGCTCCTCCAGTTAGAAGATGGACCTTCCCAACTTGGAGTCTATTTGCCAGATTCTGAATCTTTTCTTCCAACTGATAGATTAACTTTCCACACTAAGTTACCTTCTGCAAAATCTTTTGGCCTTACTCTCTTGTTGTAGGCCTTTTCAACTTCTTTTTACGAGCTACTAGGTGATACAAAGCATTAAGCCTCAATCCATCCATATCTTCCAACTGTATAGCATTCGTTTTGTCTAAATCTCGATCTTGAACTTCTGCCATGTTGGCCGCAAGCTCTGATTCTAATTTTTTTGCCATAAAAATTCTATTCTTGGCCAAGTAAGATTTCAGTCGTTTATCCTAAATGGTGTCATATGTCCACTACTCATGTCATCAGCATCTTCCATGTCACCCAAGGAACTGTTTCTTCCAGGTCGTCTATAACCACCTTCTTCCACTTAATGGCAACTGACTTATTCCAACTCTTCAGGATTTGCATCAGTTCCTTCTTCCATTCTACCAACTTACCATCTAAGTGTCATGTGGCCGAATAATGGGCCACAACATGGTATGGACTTGTGAATCTACCAAACAAGGCGTTATAAATTTTGTGAATTAATGAGTAATTCCTAAGGCCCGGAAGACAAACTCTAATTTTAAGTCCATTATTTCTTCCATCTCGTCTTCCACCATGGGTTTGCTCCTGCTTCTCTACATGGTGCTATAAGTCTATTAATATTCTCCCTGGTAGACCGATTTCTTTCTCTACTAAAAGTCACAAAATCAACCTCTAGGAAATTTAGACTCTTTAACCCCTTCAGTATGTGTCTTCCAGTATGCAAGTCTATTAAGCTTTCCTCCATTGTGCCTCCAATGCTGGTTATAGCTCCCCCCCCCCCCCCCCCTCCCCCTCGGGTCTACTGCAGCTCTTCCAAGAGGGTTAGGAGGGGAAAAGACTTGCGATGGTAGTAGAATAAATGGTTGAGGCAAGTGTTAGACTTATGGATAGTTAGACTATTTATGGCTGAAATGTTGGCAAGATATGTTGTGGTTGCACTTGAATCCATGGAACTGGAATACTTGGCGAAGGATTGGAAAAATGATGAGTAGGTGTGTTTGCAACGGGTGGCAAATCAGCTACAGGCTACCCCCCGGGTGGATGTACTGGATTTTGCCTCCAAAGCGGTTGATTGCCTCCCGGGTTCGGAAGATCTCTCTCCGGCAGATTTGGAGGAAATGCTTATTGCATTGGAAGTGGTTGATATGGTTATGGTTGAATTTTAGGTCATTGCATCGGTATAGGCACTGAAAGACTTGCCTAAGGAGCCGAACACTAGGGATTGGCCTGAGGATAATTCTGACCCAGCATAGTGTTCAATGGTGGAAGAACTAGGTGTGGTTGGGCGGCAGAAGTGGCAGAAGCTTGAACTACCAGCTGGGATGCCGAATCTATGGAATTAATAAGTGGTTTGTTCTGTGAAGACGATCCTTCAAGTACATCCACCCTTGTAGCAAGGCTTGTATTTTCTTTGAGAAACATTTCTATCATTAAAATCAAATTCGCCATTTGTGCTTGTGTTGCTGGCAAATATGACTGTATGACCACTTCATGCCACGAATTAAGGCTAGGATTGCCAATTGAAACTAGTGGAACTTCATCAAAGTCTTCCCCTCCAGGCATGGCATATTTGCTTAACCTTGTCTTAAATGGCATACTAAGCAACTTCAACACTAGTCCCACTGGGCATGCCAATATGTTGTCTCTGAATTTTGTCAAGAACGCAGGCGTGCTAGATTCGTTTAAGAATTAAGTGAAACGAAGGACAATTGGTATCCTTTTTTTAAATGAATCAGGCGATTGAACAAGAGAAATATACTAAAATCTCGATTAGGTTCTTTCTTGCCTTAATGAAAATGACTTTTTGTGTTGAAATTGTTATAACTAGTGAATTGAAATTGCAATGCATGAATTGGAATGCAAAAAAATGAATTGAAATGTAACGAAAGTAATTGCAAGAAGAATAATAAATTGAAAGACTGATTTGTATTAAAATTGTAAGAAATTGAAGAAACAGAATGTGTAGTTTGTGTTTGTGCTGCCGTAGAGTTTGCAAAGTTGTCATAAACAAATTATATATACTTTAAATACAAAAGGTAACTTTTGAATTATATTCCAAAAAAAAACACCAAGTGTCCTTCTTTGATTGAGACTGTCATTTGTCACTTCTTTCACAACTGCTCCATTACCCATCTTTCCCTTGTATAGCCAACATCTCCAATGTGCATTTGAACTTGTCTTTAAGATCAGTTGTGATCCATGTTCTTATTTTCTTGCTAACAAACCTATCCATAATCCATAAAGGTAAGAGTTGTGTTCTTGAGGGAGATTTTACCCCTCTTAGCCCTCTTTCTCCACTTTCAAAGTTGAGTCAATCAACATTGCTACGTGGAATAATATTTTTGGATGTCAAGAGTTTCAATTCAATAATAGACCCCACTAACGCATAATGAGTCTCAGCCCCTAATGAATGTTTGTCCATACAAGTATAATAATTTATGCATAATTAATAATTTCTCTAGTTAGGCACTCAATGAGCTTTTCACTGAGATTCTTTAATATTATGGTTACATTGTGCTTTCACTTTAATTCATTTGTAGTCTTTTGTGGAAATTTGTAGCATTTTTTCCACTGAGCTTTATTTCATTTGTAGCCTCAATGAGCTTTTGACTGAGCTTTAATTCATTTGTGGCCCTTTTCTAACTTTTCACTGAGCTTTAATTTTTGTGGCCCTTTTCTAACTTCTCACTGAGCTTTAATTCATTTGTGGCCCTTTTTTCCAACCTAAATTTGGCTTCATGCGTGTTGAATCAGTCGCTGACTAATAAAATGAAGCAGCAAACAAAAAAAAAGCCTTATCAAAGATATATATAATTCATTTCAGTGTGACAACTGTGATGTGATGATGGCATATGTAATACTTTCAAAATATGTATATATGATTATATATATCATGAATTTTAATCTATTATTTTATTGAAAACGTTTTTTTGTAAATCAAATACTTTTATGATTGATTGATGTGTATGGCATCGCTTTTTACATGCATGTTCATATTTATTTATTGAAAATTATTAGGTGAAGTCATGAGACACTCACTTTTTGGTGTGGTTGATTAGTTTGTCTCCACTAAATGAAGGAATTGTTTTGTCAATGGCCAGATATACTTGTCGAGTGGGGAGATAATATACTTATATGGGATAAAAAGTATAGACCACCTTTAATTAATTCTTTAGATTTCTTTTTTTAAACAAGGTGGTGAGTGCGTGCGGTTAAAATTGTAACGAGTATGTTGATATATATATATATATATATATACATAAAGTGCAATTAATCCCCCGAACTATACTCTCTCTTTCAAAAAAAATTCCCTAAACTTTGAAAATAATAAAAAACCCCTTAACTATGACATAAAATTACAAATTGTTCAAATTATTTCATAAATGACCATAATGTCCTTTCTTATTGAATTATATTTATGTATTTTTCTTATTAACATACATTATGGAATAATTTATATAAATTTGATAATATATTCTCCATGAAAAAATTTAAATTTAGGATGAGAAGTTTTATATATTAAATCAAATAAAATTTTAAAAATTAATAATTACAACTTATACATTTTTTTATTATTTTTGAGAATATACTTAATGTCAATACAATTAAAGTGAATGGTAGAATTAGGAATGTCCAAGAATCGAACCGGAACTGGAACCGAAACCAAAGTGGAACCGCCCGAAACCGAATAGAACAGACCGGAACAGGGGTGTTGGGTTCCGGTTCCAAAAATCAAAGAACCGAAATATTAGGTTCGGTTCCGGTTCTTAGCCCTTTGGAACCAGAACCGAACCGATTTTTTTATATATACTTTTTTATTTTTATTAGTGTTATATTCTTACCTTTATATATATTTTTATATTATATTTAAAACTATAAGTTATAATTTGATATGTTTTAATTAACTTTAGGTTTGTAATAATTAAAATTTTGAAATACTCTCTTTAATTTATTTTATAATTATATTATTTTTTTATATTTGGTGTTATTATTAATTGTTTTTTTAAATCGAAGAAACCGATTGCGGCCGAAACCAGAATCGAACCAGTTTTGAACACCCCTTGGTAAAATTAACATCTCAAAAGATCAAAAACAATATAATGGCATAATTAGAAGTATGAATTTTTTTATTAAAAGGGTCTATTTATATATATCACAAAAAAAAAAAATTATTATTCAAGTAATTTTTCTATCTTATGAAAAAAGGTTTTTATTTTAGCATTTAAAAATTTTAAATTTAGGGTGAGAAGTTTTATAAATCAAACAAAATTCTAATATCAAGTTTATTACTTAAAAATTCAATAATTACCTTCTGTGAACTTTTATATAATTATTTTTGAGAATATACTTAACGTGAATATGATTAAGGTGAATGGTAAAATTAAAATCTCAAAAGATAAAAAAATATAATGGTATAATTAGAATAATGAGAAATTTTATTAAAAGGATAGGATGATCTTTTCCAAGGGAATGAGGCTTATTGTATCAAATTTATAATTTAGGAGGTAATTTTTTGTCTTGCAAGACTGAGATAGTTCAGAAGAATTTATTACACTTTACTCTCTCTATATATATACATATCTATGTCGTGTTCTCGCATATCGGGAATTGTCTTGGTTACTCCAAAATAGAATAAGATACAAAAGGGATTAATTGGTGTCTTAATCTTGCTAAAAGCTTGGGGATCACTAAATGATGATCAATTCACGTAACACACATAATTAGACTGTATATCGTTTCTTAGAGCATTGGATTGTTAAAAGTTCGTGAGAGTGTTTGTAACTATGTAGAATATAATTTATATATAGATATATATATATCGTAATTAACTAAAAGCTTAGTATAGAGAATAAATAAAATAATTAGAGTTGTACATGTCTAATAGTGAAATATTTACAAGTTCTGTGCACTAGGCCTAGTTTGCCATCCCCAAAATATATTGGGAGCTTTTAGATAGAATTTTCAAATGTCATACACATGGGTGCAGCCAGGAAACTTATCTAAGAGGGGTCAATGTAAATTTTTATAAATTTATTGGTAAAGTTTTTATATTTTTAGGTTACTAGAATAATTTTTTATAAAAATTAGGGTGGAAATGCAATTTTTTATAAATTTATTGATAAAATTTCTAATTTTTCAGACTATTAAAAAAAATTTTAAAAAATTGAAAGGGTCATATGCAATTTTTATAAATATATTTGTAATATATATAAATTTTTTGACTAAAAAATGTTTTTTAGAAAATTTGGGCAAGGGCTATGGGCCCTATGCAAAGGGTGCTCTGCCCCTGGTGATACCATTTATACATAAAATTTTACCTTGCAAAAATATTATAGCAGTGTGGTTTTTTCTTTTATGAAAAAAAGACAATAAGAACGAGAAATTTATTCAAATTGAAAATACATCAAACGAAATTCGACCTTGGTGCTTTCTGCAAAATACATTTCAGCATAGATCAGAAATTTAAAAGAGAATGTCCAATCTAACCTAGTCAGAAATATCAAAATTAAACTCATATCAAAGTACTTGTGATTTTCTTGCATTTTGAACTCCTAAATTATCAGTCAATGTACTAATTAGTTTAGAATCGTGTTTGGGCTTAAAAAATAGGGCAGTTGCGTGCAAGATGTTATATAATGACGAGTGGCGAGCTTTTAACCTTCTATAATATGTATACAGTGCGTATAATTTCTCTGCGATTCCATTTTCCAAAATGGGGGCAATTTGCATTACATTAAAAGATTTGGGGATTAAATGCACTGTATAAATAGTATAAGGTGTTAAAAGCTCGAACCATTTTGGGGACAATTCGCACATTTATTTTTTTATTTCAAAAAAAAAAGAAAAAGAAAATGCTTATTGAAGTTAAATTTTTAAAAATATATATATTTATTGAATTAGTTTTGGTCGTGTTTTTTCATGATCTCCACCATTGATTGCATTGACCCCATTTTTTTGTATATATATTTTGTTGAAACAAAAAAAATGATAGTAAATAAATTTTTACCAACTTATTTGAGAAATTAGGTGGGTTTATTTACCAAAAAAATAAATAAATAAAAATAGGTTTGTTTAATTAATACCAAAATAATCGTTGACATCATATTTTTGAATTTTTAATGTGAAAAATCAAGATTTGCCCCTTATAAAAACAAATGAATACAAAAAATAGATAATTAATTTTAATTTAGAAACTCATGAAACTTAACAAAAAAATATACAATTTGGATGATTCATAATAACTTAAGTATCAATACATACATTTTTATTTGTATGGCTTAAGTCTTTTCTTTGATATTATATATAAAACTTATTTCAAAAAAAAAATCACATTTTTAAATAAATGGGTGTATAAACACAATATCTATGTTACAGTGGTGCTTTAAGCACTTGTTCAAAAAAATTAGGTGTCAAAACACACATTTTAAAACTAATGAGTGTTATACGCACTATATCCATATTACATGAATGTTTTAAACACTTATTCCAAAAATTAGGTGTCATTACATACATTTTTAAATTAATGAGTGTTACACACATAATATCTATATTAAAGAAATGTTTTGAATACTTAACCCTATAATATAAAGACCTACAGTAGCATGCAAGCTAGAGGTGTTCCGAATAAAATTATAACTTCACATGAGCTTTTACTATGAATGAAGTGATTAAAGTTTAGGTAACAAGATTTCTACTCTATCTTTATATTTATAAACGAACTCACAAAAAATTTGCATATAACCCCCTAACTATATTTCCTAACTCGGTCCCTGTATACAACTCAAATATATTTTACTACTGAAAAATATTTATTATTATTATTTTTGAGGCAATTGTATAAATACATAATGGTAAATTTCAAACTCTCTTGAGTTGAAAAAAAGTCAGGGGAGTAGAATTTCCATGAGATATGACGAGGAAGACTAAAAACATGAATGATCAAGGTAGAAAATAATTGACCTCGAAGTGTACGAGAGAGTGGAAAATATTTCATGTTCATATGATTACTGCAGTACTTTACTAACGCCATGTTTGCTTCATGTTTTTGTTTTTTATTTTGTATTTTTTTTTACCAATTTTTATAGCAAAAGATTGTTTAGCATTCATTATTTTGTTTTCTATTTTTTACCAATTTTTATAGCAAAAGTTTGTTTAGCACTCATTATTTTGTTTTCTACTGTAAAAAAACATAGAACAAATAGAGTTATTTTTACAAAGTAATATATATATATATATATATATATATATATGCTTTTTTTATGTTTTGGTCACCCTTCACTATAATTCACTATATAAATAAGAAAAAAAATTATTTTGCATTTTTTTGCTTTTACAAATTACACAGCAAAATCATCAGTACCAAACGTGCCTTCAATTTAGACTCACAACACTTCAAAACAAAAGCATGTCCTTCTACTTTGTAAAATATACAGCACAAAAGCAAAAACACGAACCAAAGAGAGCGTAAGTGTTGAATAATTTGAAGAGAAATAATAAGAAAACAAAACAAAAAATATACTGACACACAAAACCCACAAAAAATATATTGACACATAATATTCTCTCATTCATTTCCATTACAATAATCACCACTATATATATATATAAGTGAAATAATCTAATAAAGAAATATAGAAGCATATAAATGGAGAATTCTGCAAATCAATCCATAAATTACTCCAAGCAAATCAAGTCAATGAATAATTTTAGGCTTCAATCACTCCTACAATAATATTCAATCCAACAACCCGCCTCAAGTTGGTACACGAAGATTTTAACGTTTCCAACTTGGAACCGAAAATAAAGTTGTCTAGAGTACGAGACGAGTAAACTCGAGGTTAGTTGATCCGAAAATCGAAAAAAACTTGATCTCAAGATCAGACAACAAGTGGATCAGCATATCCAATACAAGTAGAGTGTATTAAAAAGGAATAACAATGAACCCGCTCTAATAATATGCTTAATAATCCGAAGAGAGGTACTGAATTAAGGAAGAAAAAAAATATATGTAGCCTAGAGACTACATATTTTTCATAATATTCTCTCTTCATTTTCATTACAGCAATCACCACTATATATAGGTAAAATAATCTAATAAATAAAAAACATATTAATGAAGAACTCCTAGAATTATTTCATAAATTACTCCAATAAAAAATCGAGGGCAATTTGCAGTGACACCCCCTGAGGTTTAGGTCAATTCCACCTAACATTCGGTCAACGCACAAGTTTACAATGACACTCCTCGAGCTTTAAAAAATCTTGCAGTGACACCCCTTTGAGCCGTGAAAAAATCAGGTTTACCTTTATTATAAATAGGGTTAATTTCAATAAACCCCCCTCTACTATTTAATTTAATCAACTAATCCCTCTTATATCCGGATTGCCCACTATGTTTTCCAATTTAATCAACTAACCTCTCCTATATCCGAATTGTCCCATATACTTTTCAATTTCAATCATATTACCCACACCCTCAAACAATATATATATATATAATTCAAAAAATATATATCAAATCCGAAAAAAATATATAAAATTTGAAACAAATATATAAATTTCAAAAAATATATATAAATTCAAAAACAATACATTAAATTTTAAAATATATATAAAATTTAAAAACAAAAATATAAAATTCAAAAAAATATATAAATTTTGAAAAAAATATATAAAATTTGAAATATTTATATAAAATTCAAAAAATATATATAACATTCAAAAAATATATAAATTTTGAATATATATAAAATTCAAAAATATATTTATATAATTCGGATAAAATATATAAATTCAAAAAAATATAAATTTAGAAAAAATATACTCTCTCCATCTCGCAATAGTTGTTCAATTTGGAATTTTTAACATTTTATTAATATAGGTTGACTAGTGTGCAATTTTCAATTTTGCCCTTAATCGTATAGTATTATAGTGGGGTCCGGTATTTATTTAAAGTTAGTGAAAGAAAGGTAGTTGAGGAAAGTGGGATGTTAAATTGCATTGGAATTCTAACTAGACAAGTATTTTAGGACAAGTAAAGTTGCAATAGTGGACAACTAATATGGGATAGAGGTAGTATAAAATTTGAACAAATATATATAAATTTGAAAATATATATTTCGAAAAACAAAATGTGAAAAAATAAATAAATTTAGAAAAAAATATATATGTTGGTAAAATATCATATTTTTTTAATGAAGTTAATCAAACTACTTACTACCAACAATAATTAGTGGTCTTTTTATATATATATTTCAAAAATATATATATTTTTTGAAATTTATATGTCATTTTCGAAATTTATATGATGTTTTCGAAAGTTATATGATATTTTTTGAATTTAAAAAAAATTGCAGTGACACCCCCTGAGGTTTAGGTCAATTCCAAACAAATATATAAAATTCAAAAAATATATATATAATTCAAAAATATATATATAAATTTTGAATACATATATATAATTCAAAAATATATATATATAAAATTCAGAAAAAATATATAAATTCAAAAATATATAAATTTATAAAAAATATATAAAATTCGAAAAAATATATATAAATTTCAAAAAATATATCCAACAATAATTAGTGGTCTTTTATATATATATATATATATATATATATATCCAATATATATTATCGAATTATATATATATTGCGAAATTTATATAATTTTTTCGAAAGTTATATGATATTTTAGAATTTTATATATTTTTTTGAATGTTATATATTTGTTTTAAATTTTATATAATTTTTTCAAATTTTATATATTTTTTTCAAATTTATATATATATTTTTAAAATTATATATTTTTTCGAATTTTATATATTTTTCAAAATTTAATATATTGTTTTCCAATTAATTTAATTATTTTCGAATTTGATATATATTTTTCTAATTTTATATATATATTTTGAATTTTATAAATATATTATTTGAGGGTGGGGGCAATGTGATTGAAATTCAATAGTAAAGAGGGTTTATTGAAATTAACCATATTTATAATAAGGATAAATCTGACTTTTTACGGCTAAAAGGAGTGGTACTTTCAAAAATTTTAAAACTCAAGAGATTTTATTGTAAATTTTTGTATTGATCGTTTGTTAGGTGAAATTGACCTACAGCATCACTGCAAATTACCCTTTCAATAAATAATTTTAAATTTCAATCACTGCGAGAATAATATCCGCGAACAAAATCTGCCTATGTAGGACAAAACAAAGTGAGTGTGCTGAATCGTAAGTAGGTGCAGTTTCCACTCACCAACTTCAAAGTGAATGTGCTGATTTATGTTTCCAACAATGCCAGGATTAGTGCGTGAATAGGATGAGTATATTAGCAAATAATAAAAAATAAAAAAATAAAAAAAATAGAGTGAGTATGTGTGTATGCGTGTGTGTATATGTGTGTGTATATATATATATATATATTCATAGAATAAAACAAGAGTTATGATCTTGAGAAACCCACATTTATTTTGCCAATGCATGCACAATTCTAGTAATAAAAGAATATTCAAATGGTTATTTTCTTACCTTCAGTTTCCTTAACCTCTATCCCATTTTGTTTCCACACAACAACCAAAGACTTGTTTTTTATATTTTCCTGAAGTAATTGGATTGGCAATTTGGCTATGTTGGAGGTTGTCCTGCCTCAATAATGACTGAGAAGATGAAGGTCTCGTGTTTAAATCCAAAGATTATTGCGCATCTGAAATATAAATTTTATTTTGAATGAAAATAAAATTGATTTTCAAATAAATCCTAAATAATTAGTTGAATTAATTAACCCTTCCATCAAGTTTAGGTGAGAAATTTGAGCTCCGATGTGAAGGGAGAAAAAAAAAAAAAAAAAACTAGGCGTTTATGATATGGTTGATACACGTTTGTTAATTTCGTATTCCTTGTTTGTTTTTTTTTTCTCTTTTTTTCCAAGTTATGATTTTTTGTATGTTGATGAATGTGTTTAGTATGACCAAACTGATGTGAGTCATAATTGGTTTCATTATAAATAAATTAGTCTCTTTATAATCAATGGTTATTGGTTACTAGAGACTCTCTTTAGTTAAATAGTATGATATATTTTTAAGAGTAAATAAATGGTATATGTATATCCTTTTCTCTTACTCTACATGCACCAATTAATGTCTTTAGTGCTCATGACATGTATTCCATATAGGCTGGCCCTCATTCTACAGATGGCAACGATTTGGTTTGTCACGGGTTTGCCTAATATTATTATCATTATATTTAAAAATTATTAATATTAAATTCATTCTAAATTTATGATAGATTGTAATTGATAATATTATTATCATCCCGTCGGATTAAACGGGTTCCATCGAATTATAATCGATTCTATTAAATTATTTATACCAAATTATAAACATAAAAATTCTAATAAAGACCAATGATTTTGTGGTCTGATGGTATTTTCATTACTCCCCAAATTGAGCCCGACCTGGGATTCGAGCCATATATCACTCATGTGGGGGTGTGTGAGTTCCTTAACATTAAAACATAATAATAATAATAATAATAAAGCAACATGACAAATAAGCACTACTAAAGCACTAATTCAATTATTTTTAAAAAATAATGGCAAATCATGAAAGAGACTATATTAGAAACATAAAATATTGTTCCAAATATCTATATTTATATTATTATAAAAGTGTAAGACTTATATAATATTTCTATACATTTATACATTTTTAAAAAAAAATAACACAACAATAATTAAATAGTATTATCATTAAAGGAAAGTCTCAAACAATTACATTTAAAATATAATAAGAGTATATTAAATTATAAGCTTAAAGTATTTACAAATGGAGATGAATGGACATTTATACATTTTCTTTAAGAAAACAAAAAAAGAAGTAAATAAACGGGTCGGAGCGAGACGGGTTTTACAGAAAACTCGAACCCGACCTGAACCTGTTTTGAATTTTAATTTTTAATATTAAATCCGTCCCAAACCCATTTAAAAACTTATCTAAACCGTCTCATTCATATTAGAGCAAGTCGGAACCGGCCGAGTGGGGCCAAATTGCCATCCCTACCTCATTCTGTTTTTGACATACAAAACTTTTAAGTTGGTATGATGGTATCCGCTAGTACATCTGTGAAGATTTACTTACAGTTTTTTAATTTATTTTATTTAATATTTTTACAAATACATGTTAATATCTTTTATTCTAAAATTTAAGTTATTAGGGGTGGGATAAGTACTATAGCTTAAATGTTTATATTATTCAACAAACCTCCTTAAATGCAATATTCTTTTTGGTCCAATACATATAACAATTTTAATGTGGGTGACAATAAAATTTTAATACTAGATTTCCTATTCCGATATCATATTAACACAAAATATTTTGACATATAATCGACACATATAATGTCTCTTGGGAGAAAATACATATAAAAATATTTGATAGAAAATTATACAAATTAATTACTTAAAGGTTAGGTGATTGATAAATATTGATTATATGAACAATTTTTTTTTCTTTTTTTCTTTTTGGTGGGTAGAAGTTGTAATTGACTAAACTAATCTCTGATACAAAATTTGATAATGCCATTTTTCTTCCAAATGGGAAGGTTCTTTTCTCAAAAATTATAGGTAACCACTGATTTTAAAAAAAAAAAAAAAAAATCTTTAGTGAGATAATGATTTTAACTTTTAGTTGAGCAAGATTATGATTTGCTAACTTGTCACGAACAAATTTAATGTCAGAACAATTTATGTTTTTTTCCATAATGAGAGGTTTTTGATGACTCTATTCAATATGATTTAAATATAAGGATTTTAATTAGGTGTCTATTAGACACATAAATCTATAAGTAGATTTTAAATAAAATTAAGTGTTAACTTAAGTTATTAAATGAAATAAGTCAGCTGAAGAACTTGATATATAGCCAAATTAAGTAGCTTTGTATCATAGAGTAATCAATAATGCTAATATAATAGTTGACTTTGTTTAATCAGCATCTTTAGCCCAAAGAAAGGAACTTAATTTAGATACTCCCTTCGTCCTATATTATTTGTCCAATTTGGACCTTTTAGTATTTTATGAATTGAGGTTGACTAGTGTGTAATTTTCAATTTTGCCCTTAATAATATAGTATTATGGTGGGGTCCGGTATTTGTTTGAAGTTAGTGGAATAAGGATAGTTGGGTAAAATGAATGGTTAAATTACATTGGAACTCGAAACTGGACAAGTAATTTGGGACAAATAAAATTGCAATAGTGAACAACTAATATGGGACAGAGATAATACAAGTTTTTGACTATATCATTTTAGAATTATCTTTCAACTAGTTACATGCACATATTAATGTGTAAATGGTAACGAGAAATGGATAAAAAAAAAATATGACATCACTCAAAAAAAAATTTCAGGGGACTATATGTAATTTATTATGAGATTATCTATAGAATATATATTTTATAGGCTACTAAAGAAATTTTTAAAAATTTTGGGAGGAGCTATATGCTATTTTCAAGAAACTTATCTATAAAATATATATTTTTTAGAGTAATTAAAAGAATTTTTTGAATAATTTAGGAGGGGCCATCCTCTAGGCTACACAAAGCTCCACCTCTGGACACCGCTATGATCTCAATTGTACGATGATATTGACCCATACATAGGACAATGGTAAAAGAATTTCATTTGTTGTCGTAATGAATTACAAGATATACACACTAAGGTGGTGTTGGTAGATGATTTTGGTGCCATTTTAATGATTTTGGGTTGAAAAGAGTACCCCAACTAATATTTGGGTATCTTGATTCAGAATTAGGTGAAAGATGGTGTACCAAATGGACTGAAAATCAACATTTCTCATGACATAATTTGTATTCGTTTTGGTATTGTAGCTCCACCCCCAAATTATTGATGGTTTCAGCCCAAAACCATAATTGATGTTGATGGTGCCTCCTTGTTTTGTCTTTACTTTTTATTTTTTTGGGCTAGTTTGGAATCATAGTTTTTGTTTTTATTTTGAGAATAAAAAAATAAGAATAATTTTTGTTCTTATTCTTATTTTTTCACCCAAAAGAATAAAAATAAAAAATATATTTGGGGCAAAAAAACATAAATATTTTTACACAATTTTTCCTTTCTACCACAAATATTTTTTTTTGAAAAATCCCAAAAAGAAAAAAAAAAACAAGTTTTTGTTGTTCCTTTGTTTTTTCTACTATTCACGAAAACAGTTTTTAAATTGAGAACAGAACAAACAGTAAAAATGACTGTTAAACATGTTATGTTATCTTGAACAGTGCCAAAAAATAAAAAACACAACAAAAACAAGGTTTTCAAACGAGGCATTTGGGTCCGTTTGGGAACCATCGTTTTTGTTTTTGTTTTGAGAATAAAAAAACAAGAACAATTCTTGCAGTGGTGGGAGTTTGTGGTGGTGTCGATTTGCAGTGGTGGTGGTGGTGGTGGGATGGCGGTTGGTGGGGGGGGTTAGGGTTTGGAGGTTGAAGATGGAGGTTAGGGTTTGAAGGTTGAAGATGGCGGTTAGGGAATCTGCAATAATTAAATTTTTTTTTGGCTGAGAATAAATAGTGCCGAAAACAAAAAAACACCATTTTGGTGTTTTCAAATTTTGAACTAAGGGTGGGAAAACGTTTTTTTACTATTCACAAAAACAAAAACCATCAAAAACTCTCAAATATATTTTTGTTTCGGTGAACAGTAAAAAAATAAAAATAAAAATAAAAACACCAGTTTTCAAACGTAACCAACATTTCCCAAACGGGTGATAGTACTTGCCTACGCACTCAAGAAATGGAGTCCGAATAGGCAAGGACTCCTATTGAAACCACCATCTTTGGCCCTTCATAACTTGATTTAGACAGGAATCAATTCTAAATTTTCTAGATTTTCCCTCCATCCTCAGTGGATTGAAAAGGTAATTTAGGCTATGTTTAACATGCGGTCTTTCTTGTCTGGTTTGGTTTGATCTGGTCCGGTTTGATCTGGTCCGGTCTAATTTAATTTGGAAAAGTCTGTTTGGTAAGCGGTCTAGTCTTACTACTTATTTATTATTTATTATAATATTTATTTATGTATTATTTATTTCTTTATTTATTATTTCTTCACTTTATAATATATTTTATTATTTATATTATTAAATTATTATTTATTAATTTATAAATATATTATATTTATTTATTATTTCATTATTTAATTCATTTAATTTATAAATTATTTATTCATTTTTAATTATTTAAAAATATTTTTTATTAATTTAATATTAATTTATTATTATTATACTCATTTTTTATTATTATTATGAAGTATTTATTCATTATCATATTTACTTATTATTTATTATTATATTTATTTATTATTATATCTATTTATTATTTATTATTATATTTATTTATTGATATTATTTATTTAATTTTGTTTATTATTTATTATTTTTATTATATTTTTAAATATGTTTTATGTAATTTATTATTTATTTTATTAATTTATTTTTATTATTTATTATTTAGTCTATTTATTATTATTATTATATTTATTTATTATTATTGTATTCACTTTTTATTATTATTATGTTTTATTTAATTTATTATTTATATTATTAATTATTCATTTTTAATTATTTATAAATATATTTTATTATTTATTTATTATTATTATATTCATTTTTTTTATTATTAGGTATTATTTTTTTCATTTTGTTTATTATTTATTATTTATATTTTATTTTTAAAATATGTTTTATTTAATTTATTATTATTATTATTAATTTTTTATTATTATTTATTCATTTTTAATTATTTATGAATATATTTTATTAATAAGACCAAACCGGACCACCAGGAACCACCTTTTTTTTTGGTCTGAAATGAGGCCATTTTGGTCTCATTTGGTCTTACTTGGTCTAACCAAAAATTTGGGACCAATGCTACCAAACACGATCTGGTCCCATAAAACACAAGACCAGACCAGACCACCTGAGACCAGACCACCTACCAAACAGGGCCTTAGTACCCCACTTTGATGTGTAGAAGTTAAATATAATCACACACATATATATATATATATATATATATATATATATATATATATATATATATATATATATATATGCGCCTGTAAAATATTTCAAGCATATGTGCTAATTAGTTATGGTTTCGGTTTTACTATCGGTTGTTGTATCAGTATAACGAATTTACATAATATTGATTTTTAAAATGAATATTGAATAAGTATTGGTATTAAATAATAATATTAATATTTTTCTAAAACGTTACAAACTAGACAAAAGATAACTGTTTCGAATAATACCGCGAACTATGATACTACCTGTCTCCATAAATTGAAGAGCACCAACATATATAATTCGTTTGCACATTGAAGAGATTGAGAATATAATTCTCTCAAACAAGATCTTGATTATTATTCACACTGAAACAAGAAAGCTATACTAAATTGAATGTATTTTAATTTATTTTTTTGGATTGAAATCTTAAATACAAGTCTATTTTTTCTCAAGTTTATATATAAATAAAATTTCTTGAACATTTGTAAGACATTTGCCAAACACGGGTTGAAATAAATGAGCATAAAAACCCATCAAAAATAATAATAATAAAAAGTATACCAAGAAATTAAAAAAAATAATGATATTTCATATGAATTGAAAACTTTATACTACCAAACAAGCAAAAATTTATGGACAATATTTAGGTCATGCTCCTTGAGGATCAAGTTAGTCCTCTCCACTGATGTGGTTAAATACAAGTTGGACACATGACTAAATCTTTTTAATTTATAAAAGGAAGATGGACATAAAGTTCATAAAAACAAGAATTATTATTAATCCCTTGTTAAAAAGATTTTGACCATGTATCCAACTTGTATTGAACCATATCAGTGGGGAGAATGAACTTGATCGTCATGGAGCAGAACCTAAATATTGTCCTAAATTTATTTATCTTTGGAATGACCTATATTAATTAATGTCCCAAGTATATTACTCTCCCAAAATAAGTGTTCACATTTGATTTTAAAAAAAAAATTAGGGTATTTTGTGTTTTCAATTTTGCATTTGAAAATATAGTATAATTTTAATTTTTAGTGGGACCCGTTATTTTTTTAAAGTTAATGAAGAGAGATAAGTTGTGAATATATAAGATTGTATTGTATTAAGATTCGAATCTGAACATTTATTTTAGAACGAATAAAGTAATAAAAGTTGACACTTATTTTTTACGATGGAGTAGTACATATTAAAGTATTTATACACTATGCATGCTAGAAAGAAAAAATATCTAATTATGATTTCATAATCAGTGGATCCACACCAGCTACAATAACCATCCGTTAAAGATAATGAAATGTCTAGACAACCTTGTCTTTATAAATTTGTAGAGCACCAACATAAACATTCTGCACATAGAAGTGATTGTGAATGTATTATATTATGCACACATTGCAACATGAAGGCTTTACTAACTCGGTTAACAATGGCTTGGGAGAAGCATAAGCCCTATATTGCAATGATATTTATACAGTTTCTATATGCAGGCATGTCCTTGTTCTCCAAGGCATCAATGAATCAAGGAGTAAAGACTTCCGTCTTTGTCGCTTATCGACAAGGATTCGCTACACTTGCCTTAGCTCCATTTGCTTTCTTCCTCGAGAGGTTAAAAATTTCATTCCAAACAGTTACATATTACAATTATATATATATATATATATACATACATATATAGCTAATGTCCCGAAATGAGTATATACATAAGAATTTTTTCTTTTTTCTTTTTTTTTTTTCTTTCTATATTTGCAGTAACAAGGCTGCACCACTATCATTCAGTCTACTCTGGAAGATCTTCTTTATTTCTTTATGTGGGTAGGTGCAATTAGTTTTTTGTTATTTAACAATTAAATTTGTATGAGTTTTATAAACTGTCCTTCATTTTATAATGAAAATTTTCAGGATCTCAATGGGCGTGAATCTATACTATTTGGGAATTAAATACACGTCTGCAACATTTGCTACAGCTACCTCTAATACAATTCCTGCCATGGTCTTTATCATGGCTGTTGTCTTAAGGTATATATAAATATATATATATATATATATATATATATATATATATATATTATATACACACACGTACACACACATATATCCTCCATGCATCACAAGTATCACCATATAGCTACGACTTCCCCAACCAACTCAACCTCATCTTCTACCACCAAAAAAATAGTTAGGTAAACTTGGAATATACTGATGATCCAAATAAGATTGTGGTTAGGGTCCCTTCCTTCGGTTACACGGAATGGAATTAATTGGAATTGAAAATTATTTTAGTACCCAAAAAAGTGATATATTTCATGAATAAGTTCAAAAAAATTGCATATGCCCCCCAAAAAATTTCAAAAAATTATTTTGAAACTCACAAAAATATATATATTTACACATAAACTCATAAAAAAAAAATGTGTATTACTTGGTCATGTCAGTAGGAACCTCCTACTTACATGTTTTACATATGTCCTAAAAATTTGAAACATTTCCATAAATTTCAAAATATTATCATAATTATTGATTTTGATTCTTCAAATTTAAAAAAATAATGAAGGTAATATCTTAAGTTTTCATTGGACCACACCAGATGTAAGTAGGAGGTTGGCTGAGGCAAGTATTGCCCTAAAACAAATTGCATATCCCCCTAACTATTTTTCTTGGCTTCGCCCCTGGTGTGAGGTAGAGATTAATTTTGCTCATGTACTATATATTTATATATATGGTTTTGGATATTAATTTCAGGATGGAAAGTGTTTCCATGAGGAAATGGCATGGAATAGCCAAGGTGTTTGGTTCTGTAGTGGGACTTTCAGGGGCTATGGTGTTTACTTTCTTCAAGGGGCCTCCTATTTACTCAGGTATTGACAAGGAAGTTTCAAATTCTACTCATAGTTCCACAAAGGATTGGATAAAAGGTGCTATTTTCACGCTTGGATCCAACCTAACATTTGCTATGTGGCTCATTATGCAGGTTAATTTATCTCACTCTTTTCGATCAATTTATTTTGTTATATATATATAGCTGAAGTATATATGTAACATATATAGTAATATATATTCTGAAATTTAATTTAAGATTAATCATGTTAATTGGTATATTCAGCGTCCCATTGCAAAGCTATACCCAGCAAAACTACGTCTTACGACTTTACAATGCTTAGTTAGTTGCTTAACATCAATTGTTTGGAGCGTTGCGATGGAAAGGGACATATCATCGTGGAAGCTCAGCTGGGACATTAATCTCGTGTCTATGATTTATTGTGTATGCGTCTTAATTTATCCATGTTAACGTTAATTCATATATATATATAGATGTATATATGCGCGCCCACATATATATATATATATGTGTGTGTGAATACAGACATGCAAATATGTAGATTTTTTTATTGAAATTAAATTAATGGAATAATGCAGGGTGCAATTGTTGGTGGGATTGGTTATTGGGTACAAGTTTGGGCTGCAGAGAAGAAAGGCCCTGTATTCGCATCAGTGTTCAGTCCACTATCACTCGTCCTAACTGCCATCTTCTCAGCACTAATCTTTAAGGAGATCCTTCACTGGGGAAGGTATATCTATATCTATATCTATATCTCCACACATATAATTGTTATTTGAAACAAACTTTAATGTCATAATCCACTCGAGTAAATGTTACTTTTAATTTTCTTGGTTTATGTGTCTATTATTATACATGTGTATACTTTATAAACATAAATATGCATATATCACTGGTATAACTCATGAGCATGGTTGGCCGTAACGGCCGTTACGTAACGATTTTTCACATTATCGTTATGGGTAGTTATGATTCCATTTCCCGATTCTCACACCCGTAACGTCCGTTACGGGTCATTACGGTATTATCTCGATTTTCGCCGATTTCGAAAATACCGTAACAATTAACACAATTAAAATTTTTCAAAAATTTGAGTTAAAAAGCTTTCTATTATATATATGATATGATAAATATTATTCCATTATTAAATTATTGAAAAGTAAAGAAAAAGAAATTTTTGATTTAATAATATCATAACAAGTATATCATAAACATTCAAATAACAACGCTACCATTAGATTTATTAATAACTCATTTTTTATGTTAAAATTCTTTAAAAAATTAAATAAAATTCACTTAAATCTATCAAAAAATCATCTTTATTCATTCATATTGCCAAAAGTATCCAATTAGAACATTTTGGGTAAGATGTACAAGATTTTAAAAAATTCACGATTGCGATAACCGAGTCCCGTTACGTAATCCCGATACTAACCCGAGTGCGTTACACCGATACCGTTACCATTACAGTGACCGATACCGTTACGGCGAACCATGCTCTAAGAGATAATTGTGTTATGTGTTTACAGTAAAATATAATTTATGGACATATATAATCTAGGGCAATTATCACAAAAGTATAGGTCCGATACTTTTAATTTTGATTAAATAACCTCTTGTAGTTTCAAAAATTCTCCATATGCTATTCACTTTAACAATTACCTCCCTATCTGTCTATTTCAGGCTAACTCTATTAGGTGTGTCACATAAGCGGCACGTGATTTGAAACTTATTTTATTTCCAAAACACCTCTCTGTATTATATTGGAATTAGACAATTTTCACAAAATCTCCCTATACTTTCAATTTTGGTCAAATAATCCTTGAAGTTTCAAAACACTCCCTATACTATGTAATATTATCAATTACACCCATGTCCGTCAATTTCAGGCTAACTTCGTTCACAAAAGTAAAACATTACTAAAATAACCTTTAATAAAATAATATTGTTTAAGAATATGTAAATGTTGTTATAAATAATTTCAATATTACCCTTATTCTTAGTAAACCAATTTTTAACAAACCCAAATAAACACAATAACATCTTATATCGAGAATCACCATCGCGTGCTACACCTCCATCGACAAGGGGGGTAATTGATAAAATTAGATAGTATATGTTTTTTTTCAAAATTGAAAGTATAGGAGTGTTTTATGAAAATTGCCCTATAATCTATTACTCACTGAAGAAAAAAAATTAAATTTGATTTTTTTTTTCACACCTTATATATTAGACATCCGATATGATATATATATACGAAAATAATCTTTTGCTCCCTGGTGAGTAAGGAATTATAATCACTTTTGATAATAATAGTTGGATGTGATTGGTATAAATAAAAGATTTAATTTTTAGAATTTAAAAATCAAATCTAATATTGATTGTGATAGGTGAGTATGAATTTTTGTGCTCACCGGAGAGTAAGAAAACATTACTCTATCTCTATGTATGTATATATGTAAATCATGTTTTATCAAGTGTTTAAGGGTATTCTCCTTTTCCCACTTGGTGGCAGTGCTTGTGGTGCTGTACTGCTGGTGGGAGGGCTTTACAGTTTTTTATGGGGAAAGAGCAAAGAAGAGAAACGCCTAAATAATGAAGAGAAGACAGATGAGGCCAAAGAGGAAGCATTAGTAGATATGGATAGCATCAATACTCACAAGTGACTGATTAAGGCCTGTTTGGTTCGCGTTTTAATTTTGATGCTTCTGCTTTCAAGTGTTATGTACTCATATTTGTCAACAAAAGCATGTTTGATAATAGTGTTTTTCTTTGCTGACTAGTTACACTTTTGGAAGTACATGGGTAAATTTCAAAAGTTTTTTTTTTTTTTTTGATGTTTTACAATTGGGTTATTCTCACCGACACATCCTCAAAGAAATTCTAATTTCATACGGACCCCCTTGATATTGAGTATTCCCACACGAATTTCCTCTAAATTGAATTTTTTTCCCACACGGACCCCTTTCGTGTCCACTCCGTTAGATTGGTCCGTTAATTAGTGATGTCAACCACTATTCACCCCATAAATAGTCTATTTTGCCCTCAAATAATATAAAATGACTTATATACCCTTAACTTAATATTGTAAAATTAATTTGATACCCTTTACCTTATAAATTTAGAAAGCTTCTTATATTCTCCCTCTTTACACTAAATTTTGATTCATTTATTTGGGTTTTCCTGTATACATTATCACATTAAAATAACATCAAATTGCAATAGATCAAAATAACACTCAAAATCAAAATAACAGTAAACATTTAAAATCAAAATAACACTTCATATTGATCAACTGTTTACAGAATACATTATCAGTTTTCACCCCCAAAAAAAGACACTTCCACATAATGCATTGCCTAAACCAAAACCAAGAACTATGAGTTAGCATGTTACTATACCAGTATGCCTATAAATTAAATTTATTTTACTTAACCAAGTTCAAAATTTTAATTTTTTTTGTAATTACCAGCCGAACGCAAAAATTATTTGGTGTCAATTTTACCTCTTTTACGTGACATTACAGACTTTAACAATGATAAAAAGACCAGATAGAACAAAACCAAAATAAATAAATAAAGAGATTACATAAACATACGAAAAAAGGAAAAACAAAAGAAAATTGAATCAATTGTGTATATAGCACACACACACATATATATATATATATATATAAAACATACACTCACATATATGTGTATACAAATTGGACGATGTTGTGTGCTTCTGAGTAACAATTAACAGCGCGCACATGGCTTTATCTTCGCCGTCGCCGAAAGGCATTGTCTTCACCATTTCGGTCCTGGTATTGTCGGCGGCAGCGGCGACAATCTTCCTCTTCTCTTCTCTCTCCTCATGTTCTTGCCCCACCGCCTCCGCCACATTTTTTGGCGACAACACCAAGGGTGTAATTTCCGGCAGCGACGGAGGAGGTTCTGGAAGATCGGGAGTGCGGATCTCGCCGTAGGAGATTAAAATCCGATTGGAAGTTATATTTCTATTCCGTGTATACATATTTCATCAGTATATAAATGTAAGTAAACTGATTTTGAAAATTGGGAATTGGAAGAACTTTATTTGGTCCTTTCATTTAAACTCTACAGTCTTAGTTTCAACTGTATTTGATTGAATACAGGAACTTCTTTTTGAACTGTAACTGTGTTTTACTAAAAAATCTGTTTTTGTTTAGAATTGGATTTAATTCATTCATAATGCTATATCTTTCGGAAATCTCTGTGTATATTTAGGAACTTTAAATTTTTATGCTTCCTTGAATTCTGTGTGTATATCAAAATGGGTTGTTTGAAGATACGAGAGAGTGAAGACGGGAAATGAATGTAGGTAATCCGGAAACAAAAACATCTCAAAAATTTTGAAGAACAGAAAATAAAAAAATACGTTTAGTAGACCTTGTTTTTTCAGAAAATCTGATAACAGAAATAAAAAGAAACATATTTGGCAGGGTCTGTGTTCCTTGGATTTCTAAGAACAGAAACAGAAAAACATGTTTAGCGAGTTGAATTGTTTTTTAACAAATTTTACTGAAATTTTGTTTAAGTTTTGGAATTGAGAAAATTCATACATCACCTTTCCCTAAAAATGACTAATAGTACTTTTTTTTTGATAAAATTAATTAGCAATAAATATATGAAAGAGAAAAAAAAATGTTTATGAGTAAAATTTTATTACAAATTCAAACCAAACCTGCAGCTTCCTCAGTAGTTGACAGTAGCCAATTTTTACTTAACGAAATGTCTACGAAGTAAAATTTTCTACATCCCATCGATATATCAAACCAGATTATAGGTTGCACATGTAATAATATCAATTAAACCATCAATTTCAAAGTCTAAACTTCCTTAATACAACCTCATTGACAATAGTGACTGTGTAATCATTCTTACACTAATTTTGTGCTATTTTAGTTAGCAAGAACACGTGTCTCCATTCTTCGGCCAAAGTATCTAATAGAGAATTTTGACTTCGCGTTAGAATGAATGATCATATGCTATAACTTTAGGCTCCGATGACATTGTACATTGCTGGTTTGAATACTTGGAGCAGGATCAACCATATAGTCGTGAACCTCTGGCGGATAAGGCAAGCCCTTGATTTCCTAAGACCATTGGTATGTTACTTTACATTGATTTCTTAAAAATTCATGACATGATATATCACCTTGTATACACAGATTCCCGGAACTCAGGACATATAAAAGCTGTGACCTTACCCCTGCAAGTTGGATATCTGTGGCTTGGTATGCTTGTCTTTTATCTTAAATCATTTTTTTTTTTATAATTATAGCATACATATATCATATATCAACTTGCATTATCATTTTATAAGTATTATTTACTATTGGGACATTTGTGTAGAGGTACTTGTCATACTAAAGTTATTCACACTCTTGATAAAGGTATCCCATATATAGGATACCCACAGGTCCAACTCTACAAAATCTGGATGCCTGCTTTCTAACATTCCATTCTCTTTCGACGCCATTCAGAAGTATGTCTCTCTCTCTCAACTATATTTTGTTTACACTCCCTTGCCTTTGTATCAGTCATCACATGGTTCTACTTCTTTCACAGGTACAAGCAATGATTGGCCACATGTTCATAATTCAACTGGTAGGGAGCTTCACAGTGCTGGCATGCCCACCAAGCTTTCATTGCCCATCTTTGGACTTGCTTCGTATGAGTTCAAAGTTTCTGTATGGAATCCGAATGGGGTTTATGATAGTCAAAAAGTCACTTCTCTATTGCGAGCAGCTGATAATTGGCTCCATCTTTTGCAAGTTAATCGCCCAGATTATAGGTTTTTTGTGAGCCACGGCCAATTATGGAGGTGATCTGAAAGGCAGAAATCAGTGCCCCAAGTATTCAAGCTACAATGACCTTGTACATTGCTGGTTGGATATGCAGCAGGACTTCGTTCAGCATTTTCTTCCATAAATATTTTTTTGGATCTGCACTAATGTGTCATTAAAATGTCCTTTATTCATATATTGCTAATATCAAGGTGAATTCAAAATTCTTCAGCCAGTCCTGGCAACATACTTCACGAAAAGAGTTAGTAAAATGGTTCAAATCATACAAAGTGGTACACTAAGCGCGTCTATTAGCCCAAATCTCGTCAGCTATACTATTGCGAAACCCCTGCATAAATTGGCTGCCATGATGACCTTGTAAGACCTCGACATCATCATCATCATTATTTCCATCATCAGCCCCATTTCCTTCTCCAGGGTTCTGGGCCTCTCTACCATCAAATATGTTATCCGGTTCTCCAAGCAACTTTATGTAGTTGTGCATAACACAACAAGCCATGACAATTTTTGACTTGGGTCGGGAACTTATAAGGACGCATTAGCCTAAGTATTGGAAACCGCTGCTTAAGCATGCCAAAACACCTCTCAATAACATTCCGCAATGAGAAATGCATGAAATTGAACATTTCTTCCTTCCCTCGAGTTCTATTCTGAACTGTTTGAAATTCAGGCAAGTGATATCTTTGTCTTCGGTAGGGGGCTAGAAATCCCGGTTGATTGGAATAACCGGAATCCATCAAATAATATTTTCCTAATATATCCACAATTAAATTAAATCAACAAACATTTCAACTAAATTACCATTTCAAATAATTAAAAAACATACTTTTCCAAATTTTAAAATCTTTTCCATATATTTACCTTGTGGCGGTCTGGGAAACCTCCAATCCTCTCTCGCAAGACATTCATTTAATATTCGCGAATCATTAGCTGACCCTTCCCACCCTGCTACGACGTAAGTGAATAACATATCAAATGAACAGACGGCCATAACATTCTGGGTTGGAAAGCCTTTCCTACCTCTATATGGATGTACCTTGTCGGCATCTATATGGGCATGCACATGGGTGTCGTCTATTGCACCCACGCAATTTTTGAACGGGTGGTACCTCGACCATCTGTTCAAAATATTTTGTGGAATTTGGCTCATGTCAGGAGGGACAATAATTTCATTCGTAAGAAGTCCAACCACCCGAAGTACCCTGTGTATGTGCCAGTATATGGTTTCAGTTGAATGCTAAAATCTTTCAGCTACTAACCGATTTGTGTGACTATGGCTTAAAGTTATTATGAAAATCGCAACTTGTTCGATTTCCGGTACTCCTCTAGATTCTGTTAACCCTAAATCCTTTAACTTATCACATAAATTCTGAAAGGCGATGGGTTGCATCCGGAGGCTTTCATGACATCTATCCGGATGCCCTTAAAGTAACTCACTAACATATGCAAAACCCCTCAAAATCAAATTCCTACAGGGCCTTCGGTCTATCTCCATCTCTTGCGTATACTCTTCCAATATCATGTACATGTCGTGAATACTATGTTCTTGAGTGGAGTTATCAGCATAACAAGGTAGTAAAACTTGAGAAAACGAGTTCAACAGGTAGCGTTCTTCCCTACTCATAATGTACTTGATTTACCTACTGATGACAAATATACAAAAAATACCATGTCAAGCATTATAATAACACTTCTGATTATAAACAAAAATGAAATGAAAGTAAAAGTGAAAAACCTCTTATCAAACATCAGATAACTCATCCAAATAAAAACTGAACATTAAAAAGGTTTACATAACAATCATCCAAAACATAACAATCATCCAAATAACAAAATAAGTACTACAATCATTAAAATAAAAATTGAAAATAGTCATCCAAAAAATCATAGTACTTAACGATACAGTCATCCAAATAAGTACGAAAGAGATAATTCTAAGAAAGATTCATCGCCCAGGCGACTTTCCTATCATCTGAAATTCTAAGAAAGAATGTACGGAGTGCTTCAGACTTCTCCAACGCCATCACGGCCTTTGAATAATGCACACTGTCTACTCCCTCCAAGGTCTCTAAGATATCTGTACAGTGTATAAATTCATCGTACGTCTTCTTGGGGGGGGGGGGGGGGGGGGGAGTTGGCCTCATCACTACGACTTTGCTGGGTTTTCATTTGGGGAGTTGACTTTGATCCTGATTTGTTAAAGACACTTACCACACTCTGGATTGAGTTCATAATTTTCTCATCTCTTGCAAGTGATGTCTTCACAATCACACTCATGAAATCATACATTGCTTTAATTAGTGTTTCTTCCTTCTTTTTCTTACGTTTTGGGCCGGGAGTCTCCATGAGTTCGTCAATATCAATATCATCATCCCCTAAAATTACTGGAACTGAGCGGGTGGAGGACTCTGGGACAGATTCTGGTATCATAATCAAAGGTTGGGCATATGCACCCGTAGCTTCCCCATGTTCGTCTATAATGCTCCATTGCCTATGGTACATGAGCAGCTTACCCATGAATTTGGCTTTGCAACCAGGGATTTCTTAAACAAAAACATAAGAATTTTAGTGATACACTCATTATGAATCACAATTATAAACTATTGCAATTATATGAATTTTAATATTACTAATTACCTTGTCTAGACTCTCCCATAGTTCGGGGTCCATGGTCACCAACCCAATAGTAGGGTCAAAACCAACTCCTGATTTTTCCTTAACCCTTTTGAACTTCCTCCAATTTGGTTTTTCCCTATTTAATTTGCCCCTAATTGTTTTGGTTGTGTATTCTTTTCCAAAAGCAGCTTGAAGGGTATTGATAATATTATCCCAACCAGTTTTCATAAATGTTCCATTGCCACTCGCGTTACCAAGGTTTACTTGCTCTTCCATTACGTTAATCATCATCTCATACTGGGGCTTACCCCAAAGTTTACTGTCATGTAGCCCCACAGTCATATTTTCACTCGGAGTACCTTGCGACACATTGGTATCCATCTACATTTACACAAGTGCAGACTCATGATATTGCAAAAATTAACATGAAGCACAAGTGCATATAAATACAAAAGCCAGTTTACTATCACAAGTAGTGGTTCATTTCACATAAGCAAGACTAACAAACACAAAATAGGAAATAATATCACAAGTACGAAATAAACAGACTTACAATGTAATAAATAAACATGCTTCAACCTTTTATTTCATGCAATTAAATAAAAGAGGAAAAACTACATGCAATATGTTTTTTGATAAGTTGATAAGCCAAACGAAGGCAAGATTAATAACAAGAATAAGCAAGAAATAACCTCAGCACAAATGAACCCTCTTTCAAAATCAGTATGAATAGTTCCTGCACCTTGAGAAGCCTGGACTATTTTCAAATTTTCCAGCACTTCACTTGCATCAAAAGACAATAGGAAAGTACCCAAATGTTAGAATGAATATGAATACAACTCATTTTTTTCTCTATATAGGTTATATAAATACAACTGTAAGCGTAATGGTAATAGTATCAGATTCTAGAATCTAATTCATATATATGTAAAGGAATAAAATCTATTCATCATTCTTAAAGGTGTTTACATTATCCCCCCTCCATTATGCTACTGCTAAATATTTAATCTCATCAACCTATTGCAGATGTGCAAAAACCAGTTGCTTATGGTTATATATACACTTAGGTGTATATCTATAGGTGTTCAATTTGGGAATGTATTATATGTATGTGTATATATAGCATATATGTACAGAACTTTGCACTATGCCAACTGAAACTAGATTCGGGATACAATTTGAGTGTCTTTTATTCTTATTGAACTACAGAGCTACTGAATCAGTCAGAAGAGTTAGCTATAAAGTTCAGCTTGGGGGCTGAAGAACATGTTTTGAATGCCAAAAGCTATATTGATTATAATCGCACTTATGTATATTTACAAGTACAAAAGCTACTGATTTAGTCTATAGATAACTATAGAGTTTAATTTAAGGTTAAAGATTACATATTTGGATGCAAATTTACTGGAGAGTGTGGATTTCAATGAGTGCAAGTGCACAGGGTCAGTAATACAAAATGGAGGCTAGTGGTGTTTGGTGTGATAAGTGAATCTCATTTAAATTAGAAGGAGATTTTTCATGTTGAGCAGAGTGTTGGGCTATGAACGAGCAAAAACAATGAATTCATGTAGTAGAGTGAGAATGTTAAGGTGGATGATAGGATACACTAAAAGAGGAAGAATTTAAGTGTGAGGGAAAAATTAGATAGGTAGAAAGCCGAAATGGCACCTGAAATTAATGTTGGATGAAATTAGGGGAAATGAATGCATCATACACATATCACCCTTTCAAGCATTTTAGTTTATGTTCAAAATACTCAGATGAGGATGATGATTTTCGAAATATATATTATCAATATTGATATGAATGTATCATTTGTAGTCACTAAACAGTACTGAGAAATTGACTTATTGTCCTTTCAAGCATTTTAGTTTATGTTAAATATATCAATTTCTGTTCCATGTTGTCACTAAATATAACAAATTCATTGGCTCAATGCAACAGAGGCTGGATTTGAATATTACTTTTGAGTGTTTTTTTACTTGATTATGTATAGAGTACAATAGTTACTTATAGGAGTTACTTTTGATGGCTGAAGTTTTGATCTTTGAATGCTGAAAATCTATTATTTTTTACTACAAATGAGTTGTTTGGAGTGACTTGTTAGATTGGGCTATCAGCATCCCAAGTATAAAATAATTGACCTTAAGACCAGGTCTTGATTCTTTGGTGTTGGGACTCTAAGATATTCCTATGGCGTTCTCCTGTGATTTATCTTTCATCTGACTTGTGATTATTTTCTAGGTGGGTATATATGGTTATTCGGCTAATTCAGCTAGTAAGTTTGCCCTCAGGGGCATGGCAGAAGCATTACAGCAGGAAGTTATTGCAGACAACATACATATTTCTCTTATATTCCCCCCACACACTGAAACCCCTGGTTTAATGGAAGGTTAGGAACTTTAATCCTGATTTATTAGTGGCGAGCATAATTTATTCAAGAATTTATGATGTCATGTTGTGTTTGCTAGTCACGAGTCTCATTTCAGATTTTACTAGAAATGAGTTTAAGTACCTTTTCTTCCACTGCCTCTTTACTTATGACGTTAATTTTTTTCACTTTTCTAATTAATCAATTTATCTAAATGGTCTTTCCTTTTTCTGTCCCTTTGTAGGCTGACCATTAGTTTGGTGGTGGACTTGCTTCAAAATGATCTTGTAATCTTAGGTTTCTAACATGTGGAGAAGTGTATTGTTGATTTAAATGTGATTAAAGAACATAGTAGATACGTTAGTCTAATTAGGGCTCCATATATAGACTAGAATTTTAGGTAAAATATGTGTTATGCTGGGGCTGTCCACAGTAGTTGAGAATCTCATCTACAATTCATTTGGAGTGACCTCCCATGGTTAGGTTGTATCTTGGTTGTTGAGTTTCTCCTAATTCTACATAGACTTGGCTTGTAACTTGTAAGTTGTAACACATGAGTTTTTACACTTCGACCACTCTACACTAGGCTTATTAATTGCTTTATATGAAGGCCTAATATGATACGAAATGCCCTCCATGGACCACCCGAACTCAACCTTAAACATTTCCTGAGACTCTCAAGTATGCATTTTTAGGGCTCCTCAGCAAACTATAGTTTGAAATTAAGACCATTTCTAGCTTTAATAACTCTAAAGGAAATGCCGTTGGACTTATTCCTACTACAGACAATATCAAAAAAGGTAGAGACCATCACAATACCTGAGACTTCCTAAATATCAGACATACAAAAAGGTAATATAACTCATAGCTTGATCAGTTATTGTCTTAAGTAGAATCCGTGTGAAATTGTTCATTGGCCTATTTTTATATATCTCACACTGCAGTAATTTCTCTCTCTTTCTGCAATTGTTAATTATAGAGGCTAAAAAATATCCAAACTCGGTTTTCACTAAAACGAAATGATAGACGTAGAATCCTTATTGCTCTCTTTTATGATCTTTATCAATTGTTTCCACTGAAATGTGTTTTTCCAATTCTAATTTTAAGGCACCAACTTCATACTACTGAACATATCTTTAACATATATCTCCAACCATCTCAATACCCAAAGGATGATTTTATTCACTGTCACATTATATTGAACTTACAAGGTTTGATGCACGGGTAATACTCCAATCCTGCATAAGGATATGATGGTTTCATCCATTTCTCAATATAAATTGCAGAATATTGAAGATGGTGTGGATTATTTATCTATTTGTTTTATTTTGTACATGGTTGGCAAACACATACAAATCTTATAAGTCTATCAATGTTTTGTCATATTTAATAATCGATTACCTTGGGTAAAATAATGACAGTAGGTCTGAGTCAAGAACAACTACAACTACTTCAAAAAAAAAAAAAACACAAAAGCCGTAATTTACATGTAACTGAGTTATACTTTAGAGAAAAAAATTCAAATACAAATCGTGATACATACACATGGTTAACAAAATCACATATACACATACACATAATATTCATATATATATACACATACACATAAACATATACATACACATAAACTCGCAAGAGAGACAAGACCCACAAATCTTGAAAGCAAATCTGATATGAGAGAGATGAATCCATCGAATTCATATATACACATACACAAGCACGCATATACACATACAAATCGTGATACACATATACATTAGAGTCTAAAGAGAGACGAAACCTAAAAATCGTGAAGAGAGAAGAGACCGAACCTGTATTGCTTCTTGGAATTCGCTCGATTCAGATCATCGGAGTGGTCAGAGGAATGAATGAAACACGTTTCGTTGAAGGAATCGAACCACCGATCGCCAATTTGAGGTAGCCCGAACATGAAAATGGATGGTCGCGCCGCTCGCCTCTCACCTGTCATGCCCCGAATTTCCTAGGATTCCAAAACCCGAACCTAAGAGCTAAGGGAGTGAATGCGGAAGAAAATAAAAATGGAATAAAATCCCTCAAGTCGTAAAATACCCGTACAGGGGTAAAATAGAATAAAACATCTCAAAGATGTGAAATGGATCACACGGGATCAAAAGAAGATAAACTGAAACAATCGATACCTTAACAGAAACGTCGGAACACCCTATGTTCAACCAAGGATAAAATGGTCATTAGAAGGTTAAAAGGTAAGTTCCAATTACAAACACAAAGTTTGGACCTAACACAAGCCATAGGAACAAACGGAAACAAAATCCAATGTGTGAGGTGGAAACTACAACGTTTTGAAATCAACATTTCCACGTTTAAGGTCCGAAAATCTACCATCAACTTCAATCGACCATTTCTCACTAAAAAATGACTCAATTGAAGTGATTCAAAAGCCTAAACGCAAGAGCTTGAAGTCAGCTTTCTAAAAAGCTAAAGAACACATTTATTCGACTCGAGATATGACCGTATTACTGAACAGTGTGCACAGAGTGCGCGAGCTGTAGTCGACTGAAAGAACCTTTAGTCGACTACAAGGAGCATTTAGTCAACTAGAAAGAGTATCTAGTCAACTGAAACAAGTAGATAGTCGACTAGATCAGTCAGAAGCTTGCGGAAATGGGAGTTTGAGGATTCAGTCGACTACTCAGAACCCTAGTCGACTACAAGAAGGGTTATAGTCGACTAAACCAAGAAAGAAGTCGACTAAACCATGCCAAAGCTAAGAGAGAAATGTACTGAAATGGAATGGTGAAGGCTTAGTCGGCTACCTCAAAACTCAACTCAACTACAAGTCTGCAGAAGGGGAAAATTGGTCTCTAAATCATCCTGAACACTTATAGAATAAAGAAAATAGCCTCGACATTAATAGGATGCTACTAATATTTCCGAAACTCAAGAACTAGAAAGAAACAATTATTTTCCTCAAAATCTTTTACTTGAATTATCGTAAAAATCATCTGTCTTGCCCCCAGTTTTCGTTTGAGTAAACCACCGACTCAAAAATCTCAATTTCTCTCAAACAACTTCAAATTAGTTCAAAACACAAGTTTTTTATCAGTTTTACGGGGTAGGCGAAAACGGATTTTTCCATCCAAAATAAAAGGATTGATTTGAAAACTTAGAAAAACGCCGTTTCGGCCGAATACCTAATAATCACATTCAAGACAAATAATTCATTTCACACTCAAAATTCCAATTAAAAGAGTTCCATATTTTCATTATAGCGCCCTAAGGCGAAACATGAAAGAGTTTGTTCAAAATTGCATATTTCCACGATTCGATACCGAAATACCCCAAAAGAATATATTCCCCGCGCCTAGCGCTCCAAGGGATGTACATCAATACCAATATCTCGGCTAACATGCTAGCCGGATTAAAATAAAATAGTTTTAACTTAATTGAGGTACTAAACAAAATAAGCATATGTATACAATGTTTATCAATGCTCTACAAAAGTACTCCGCCTCCATATACGCAAAAGGGGACGGAACCAACACCGAGTCTCTACCGGGAGACTGCAGACCTCCCAAGTGGGAATCATCACCTGAAAAAAATGTATATAACGTGGGGTGAGCTCACTAGCCCAGTAGAGGAAGCGTCATTGCCTCAATCTCTTTAGTTCGAGTGGTACAACCCACCCAAGGTGCATGCAACTAATCCTAGGTCGGTCTTTTCTTCCACATGGCTCTCACGCCAATCCGGAATCCCATCAAGCCCAACAAACAAGTTCCCCAACATGCTCATAATATAATTTATCACAATTATAACATGCTTTCATTATTAAAACCACAATCACATATGTATAATAATTAAGATGGAAGGTGACCGACACCCCCATTACACGCACGCAAAAACACACCCTTCCCAAGGATGAACGAATCATTCTCCACCATCTCCCTGAGGATACAGGCTCACTAGGGAATAGTAGACTCATCGAACCGTCATTCCCAAGTGCTTTTGACACTTACACTTTTAATAGAAAGACGTTCTCCACGATCCAGTCGTGCACATAGGGCGTTGGACGATATGTCCTCCCCATATCGTCTGCGTTTCTCGACTTTTTAGTTTCTGGGAGCAAGAAGCACCCCCTGGCCATTTGTTTCGACGATCCAAACACAAGACAACTCCCACAAAATTTACGCAAAATGTAGGAACCAATACCCACATTTTCACACTACGTGGCACACTCAACTGAATCAAGGTTCACAGTTTCCATCACAATACATACTTATTTCTTTATGTGATATATTGTAATCAAATTAGCATCATGCTCATAATTTCACAATTTAAGCAAAAATCCACAACAAGAATTAATATCACATAATCATGCTTTTCAAGGGGGCCTAATTCATCGTCTAAGTTGTCGAGACTCAACTCACATATATATATACGACATATATACACATAGACGCACACACCCTCGTACAAAAAGTAAAGCAACTTGTTTTCCCCTACCTCAATCCAAACAATTAATAAGCAAGAGGGTGCAAGCAATCCGCCCAATGACGCCAACAACAACCGAGTCAAGAATTTCCAAGAGAGCTTCAAGGAGGTGATTTTCGGGAATTTGAGTAAAAGGTCTCCCAAGCCTTCAAGTAACATTAAAACAAATATGGATTCTTAACTAGTGGTTTTTAATAGCAACAACCGATTAAAAATCAAGAATTCAAAGTATGGCTAAAAACCCCAAAATGGCTAAACTAGGGTTTCGGGAAATGAAAGAATAAAGAGGAAATGAACTCAACAATCAATTCAACACAAGATATACTATGTGGACATCAAGCAAGCTTGAACCAATGCCTTCCCGAAATTAGTATTTCTTTCAAGTCTTCTCAAGCTAATAACAATTCAATGGGAGGGAAAGTCACAAAAATGGACCAACAACAATTATAACCATGGAAATTCCGAAAATCTATGGGAATAAAAGAAGGCATTCCAAGGAAATAAAAGCTAAGTTTTCAATTCAAGGAAAAACCAAGGAAAGTGATGAAGGAGCTTACCAATTTCCAACACCAATTTGTGGACAATGAAGCACCAACAAGACACAAGCTTCATGCTACCATAAAAAAGACTAGAGGAGAAAGTCTTGTGCATCCATGGAGGAAGAGAGAGAGAGGCGTAACAAAGAAATGGGGAAGAAGAGAAAAACGTGTGAAGTAGAGAATGAGGTGAAGTGGTTTGTTGTTAGCAAGACTCTACTAATGTGTAGAGATACACCAATAATTCACTTCTCCATCCAATGGCTAGAAATGAAGATGGGTAAATGTAAGATGATCCAATGGCTAATAGGAAGACAACACTAAAGGTGGTAGTGAAATGTCTAAGCTACCCACCCCTTTATCATTTAATCACAACCCTTGCTATTATGAACACAATTTACTATTTTGCCCAAGTCTTCTACACAACTATAATATTGCCACTCTACATCTCCCCAACACTTAGTCAATAATTCTCTACAAAACCCACTAACTCAAAACATGGAAAATTTCTAGTTTACACTTTTGTCG
This sequence comes from Cornus suecica, assembly GCA_963922005.1. Lineage (NCBI taxonomy): Eukaryota > Viridiplantae > Streptophyta > Magnoliopsida > Cornales > Cornaceae > Cornus > Cornus suecica. The sequence continues at coordinate 16,872,233 of OY998246.1, forward strand.
TTTATTTATTTTCCAAACGTTTCAATTAATTTCAAGTATTCACGAAATGAAATATAACATATAACATGTAACTCAAAATTTCAATTTCGCATAATTCACATAAGCACGTCAACATGTTTGGCACATAAGCACTTAATTATTTAATAATAAATAAAAATAAAAATTTTAAATTTGCACGTAAAAATACCGGACGCTACATCACCAACACAAACCTAGAAACAAGTTTGGAAGATGTTTTTTATGTCTTCTGAGAAATGTTTTCTTTTTTTTTTTATAATTTGATGGAGAATAGTCCTTGGTGTATAGTGCACAAGACCAAAATAACACCTTTTTATGTTCTTAAAATGGGTTGTGTTTTGCCCCATGTTCTTTTACTGTTCAGGAGAATAGATGGGCACAAAATATGATCCAAACACAATTTTGTTCTCTTTTATGGGCCCAAAAACAAAAACAAGACCAAAAACAAGTTATCCAAACGTAGCCAAACAGATCCTAACTAATTTAGTGGCTTTTGAAAATTCAAAGATGCCATATACTGTAATCCAATTGTCATATTACAATCCAAATGGACCCTTATCATGGAGAAATTATTGTATGGACCTAGTCCACCACGTTATTTAACTTATGTGGTGGACTAGACAATTTTTTCATTACAAATCATCACCCATTTAATGCCACATCCATTTGATGTCACATCATCAACCCTAAAAAAAATCACCATCGGCTTTTCTTGCCTTAACCGTTCTTTTCAAATTTACCAATTCAAATTCATGAATGGGTTGAAGTTGAGGGTAGTGGTGATAGCGGTGGGGGAGTGGGAGAGGGCGTCATTACCGGGGATGAAGAGTGTTAGTTATATAAAAATATAAGGGTAGTTTTGGTAGGTTAATCGTTTTCTTTTCACCAAACTAACAAAACATTATTTTCTTATCACTTTCTTTAAAAAAAAAAATTTTAAGCACAATCCATCACGGGGTGACCCGATGGAACTCGTTTATAACGACGGGATGATAATGGTATTACCGATTACAACCCGTCACGGGTTTGGGGCGGATTTGGTATTAGTAATTTTTAAATGGGATGATAATGATATTAGCCAAACCCGACCCATTACCATCCCTATAGATACTAAAAACTTGAATTTTTTTTTTCCGTTCCTTTCACTTTATTTCACTTTCACTTTCCATCATATTTCCGTTTAACTAAACCGCCCTTAATATTCTCGAGCAAACAAGCCTAAATTTATCATGTTACTTGTATAATCATTTATTGAAAATTGGTGATACGGAGAAAGAGAGCAATATAAGCGTCAAGTGATATATTGTTCTCCACACTAGTCTCCATTTTATTTTTCTTGTAATATCTGAACTATTTGAATTTATATTATCCGTATGACACCTTGTTGTATGTGGTGTTGGGCTATGTTTATTAGTTTAATTTAAGAAGTGTGATGTGTATCACATTGTGTTTGACGATACTATTTTATTTCTCATAATTCGGTATTGAGAATTTTTTCTTGATTAATTTCCGCAACTCGTTTAAAACAATCTCTTTATACAAAACGTGGATTTGATAAATTTCGGGTGATTTCCATAATTTTGGTCCAACAAATTATTTTTATTAAAAAAAATCGAAATTGAGACCTTATGCTGTAGTGTATCATGTTTCTAGGTCCGTTTGGGAATTTGGTTTTGGTCTTGGTTTTGGTTTTGGTTTTGGTCTTAGTTTTGGTCTTGGGTGGTTTTAGGTAAATCTAAAACCAATATATAGTGTTTGGTAAGGAGTTGGTTTTGCTTTTGGTCTTGCTCTTGGTATAATTATATATATATATACTAATATGTATTAAAAATATATAAATATGAAAAATATATATATATAAAATTGGGAAAAAGTAATTTTCGGGAAAAAAATATTTTTCCCAAAAATATAAAAAATAATTTTTTCAAAAATAATTAATTTTCGGAAAAAAAAATAATTAATTTTTTCCGAAAATTAATTTTTTTCCAAAAATATGATTTTTTTCCGAAAATATGATTTTTTTTCCAAAAATTAATTTTTTCGACAAAAATATTTTTTGTCGAAAAACTATTTTTTTCCGAAAATTAATTTTTTCCCAAAAATTTATTTTTTGACGAAAAAATAAATTTTTCCGAAAAAATAAATATTTTCCGGAAAATAATTATTTTCGAAAAAATAATTTTTTGGAGAAAATTAATTTTTTCCCAAAAATATGATTTTTTTCCAAAAATTTATTTTTTGACGAAAAAATAAATATTTTCCGGAAAATAATTATTTTTGAAAAATAATTTTTTTCCGAAAATTAATTTTTTCCCAAAAATATGATTTTTTTCCAAAAATTTATTTTTTGACGAAAAAATAAATATTTTCCGGAAAATAATTATTTTCGAAAAATAATTTTTTTCCGAAAATATGATTTTTTTCCGAAAAAATAAATATTTTCGGAAAAATAATTTTTTCCGGAAAAGAATTTTTTCCCAAAAATTAATTTTTTTCCGAAAAAAAAATTTATTTTCGAAAATATAATTATTTGGAGAAAATTAATTTTTGTCCGAAAATATGATTTTTTCCGAAATTTTTTTTTTTCCGAAAAAGATAATTATTTTCGAAAAAATAATTTTTTTCCGGAAATTAATTTTTTTCCGAAAAATATAAAAAATTTTTTAAAATAATTCATATTTTCGGCCATATATATATATATATATAGAGAGAGAGAGAGAGAGAGAGAGAAAGAGAAAAAAAAAAGTCAAAAATGGTGGGCCAAAACCAGGTTTTAGTGGTTGGTTTTAGGGTGTTCAAAACCAAATCCAAAACCGGTCAACCAAACATGGTTTTGGTCTTGAAATCAAAGACCAAGACCAAGACCGGGTTGCCAAACGGATCTTTTTCAGTATTAAGTTGAACTTCGTATGCAAAGCTATACAAAGAATTGATGGAGTAGCACTGGCCTGATCCAGAAGTTAAATGGGCCTGATTCAAGAAAAGATCGATGGGCCCATCTGAGATTGAATTAATTTTTTGTTTGCACAGTAAAAATATACTTTATTTGACATTCGTTGCCAGAAAAATGATAAATGTAAAAATAAATATTAAATTTTCTTTCATGTCATGGTTCTCAGTGAACTGATGCAATGTATGTTCATATAATTATATTACATAGACAACTTTATATTATGGTTGTCAAAATCGCGATCCTAACTCGTAAAATTGTACGATTTTACTACAATTCTATACGATTTTGTACCATTTTGTTCGATTTTACGAGTTTATCACGATTTTACTCACGTATGTTTTAGGATTTTTTGGGTTGAATTAATAGTTTGAGGGTTAGATTTTCCATATAAAATGCCCAAAATCTTAGTGATTTATTATAATATCTCAACATATGGTCCAAATTTATGATAAAATAATTAAATGCCCAAAATCTTAATATTTTTGTATATAATTTCTGTTTTGAGTATATTTTTGTTATATTATTAATATATATATTTCTTTAAGAAATAAACATAATCATGTATTAATAATTAAGTAAAATTAAATTTTACTTATAATTATTCGATTAAGAGATTTTACAGACTTCCAAGGATCCTAGTTAAACTCCAGATTTTCACCACGTTTGCTTTATATCTTTTGCAATTTGTGGGACCTCACTCTCAGTTGGTTTTGTTGATGGGCTTTTGCTTCCTTTTTCCTTCTGATATTTGAATGTAGTCAATTGTCCATTTTTTTGGTTTGCTTCCTTTTTCCTTCTGATCTTTGAATGTAGTCAATTGTCCATTTTTTTGGTTTTCTCTGAAATGGTCACTGAATTAGATTTTTTTTTTCTTTTCCAGTTATGGTTCTGTTTTTTTGTTTGTTGGCTACCACTTTTTTTTTCCTTTCATATTGCTTTTTCGTTACATATATGCCACACTCAAGAAAGGTGATGGTATCTCCTTCACGTCAATATCACGGGCATCATTAATTTGAGTCTGTGCAAGGTATAATCTTCTAATTTAAGTGGTGGTGACATCTTATTAATTTTAAATAAGGAACCAAGTTAGAGTTGATCATTTATTTTTCCATGTAAAATAAATCGATATTGGAAGGTGTCATTCCGTTATGAGAATTTATTAGCTTTAAAAATTAATATTATCCGAATATGTTGCAGTAAACAAAAATTGAAAAAAAATTGGATAAAAACCAATGGTCGCTCACTAGACACTACCTCTACTACATCCTAATAAAAAAACTTCTAAATTTTTGCGACTGATGTCGCAATTGCAAACCGTAGACGTACTCCATAAAGTTTTCTTCATCTTTATTATTTGTTATTTCTTTTAAATGGCAAAACAAATTGTAAGAACATTTGTAAGATTATTTATTGTTGGCATGTTCTCGACAATAACCATATTAAGTGACTTGTGAAGTCGGATAGGTTTAGGAAAATTAAAATGGTCAAGCAAATTCTTGGACAAACTTCGTCAAATTCAAATTAAAATAGTAAAGAGGAAGCAAGTTTGAGCGAAAAATATATTCCGGAGGGCATAAACGATATTTTTCGGTTACTTCAGGAAACATACCATCGGAGTCGAGGAGGTTCAAATGGAAGAAAAGTTGGGAAACCCAGTTTTCATGAATTTCCCTACGCTTAAGCTACGTTTACAGTAATTAAAAGTGGCTAAAAACATAAAAAAAAAAAATTACGGTTGAGCTACGCTTATGAAATTAGCCCTACGCTTAGAGCTATGCTTAAGAGCGTAGGGCCACGCATAGAATACTAACGTCCAAATTTTAGCCGGGATACTTTCACTTGTTGTGACCTATTTTGATTAGGATTACACTACAAGACATCATAACACGTGTATAAAGGATATATACACCAAAGTTGGCCAGATTCATTCCAAATTACAAGATGATTAAATAAGGGAGGAATTCTAGTTCAAAAATGATACAGATTTACCCAATATAGGATTCCCCTCTCTGTAAATAAGATGAGTCTCTACAGAATTTTGGGGTGACTTTTATGAGATCTTTACAATACTTTCATAGATCAGATTCGTTTGCAGAGAGAAAAAAAAAATCGCTTGATAATTCTATAACAAGGGTTTCTTTAGTTTTTGGTGATTATCCAATTGTGCTTCTACACCGAAGATCTTTATGCACAATTGGATGATATGTTGCTGAAAAATCATCACACCACCTATTGCAACGTGGTTGCATTGATCCGTTGAGAAACAGAGCCGTCTAAGTGCGGAGATCGAAGTAGGAGACTTCGTGGTTCATTGATCCGTTGAGAAGCGGAACTGTCAGAGTACTGAGCGGAGCGAAAGCTTTGTGAAGCGCGAGTGATTAAAGTTTGTCAGACGTCGAGTGAAGAAAGGCAGACCAGGAGCGATTTATAAGTCTAAAACTTCATAGATTATGTGTACTTCTTGATTCATAGTGCATCGATACCCGAGTGTATTCGTGATTTTTACTTGGAATTTTTTTCAAGATTTTTCATGTAAAAATATCGTGTCTCTATTGTTTTAGTTTTTGCACTTATATTGATATTTATATGATTTAGCTTGTTAGAGAATTATATTAAAATTAATTTTTTCATAATTTTTATAAATTTATCAATAAATTCATAAAAAACTTATTCATTCCCTCTAGGTTATTTTTCTTAATCCTCTTGGTAATTTCACAAACACATATATGGACATGTATAAAAGCTTCAATGACGTACACGTGTTCATATACCTTGTGGAATTCGATGATCCTTGGCTGGACTTTTGTTCTTTTTCCTAAACCTTTGAATGTGGTCGATTGTGTTTCAATTGGTTTCTCTGTTTGATGGTTCAATATGAGTTACTTTAGGATGGTTTCTTCATTGGTTGCTGCTTTTCCCTTTATTTCTCTTTTTTCTTTTCTTTTTTTCCCTCCAAAAAGAAAGAGGTGACGTGGGATCTCCTAGACATATATTGCTTCATAATTGAAAAAACTAGTATCGTGCAAATACATAATACTCACTGAAAAAAGATGGTGTTGCTTGACATCAGCATTAGATACTTTTTGAGAAATATCATGAAATCTAGTAATATTGTTAAAATCATAAGCATGATTGAGCATGTAGGTTCTAGACAAGTGTTACTCTTAACATCAACTAACATTAAAAGTTTTTGTCATTATTTTTGGAAAAATTATACTCCTCCGTTTTAAAATAAGTGTTCACTTTTTCTTGTTCCAAAATAAATGTTCACTTTTGAAAAATCAAAACACTTTATTTGGTCAATTTACTAATTTAATTTTTAATCATTAAAGTTATAAGATATATACATTATAAACCATCACATCACTTTGGTGGAATTATGGATAAAATTGATATTTCATTCACTAATACTACAACAAAAATCATCTTCTTAAAAGTTAATTATTATGTCTGTGTGAGGATATATATATATACATGTACTTATGCTTGTTGGAGAGAGAAAAACAATTCTTGAATTTCGTTATACAACCAAATTCGATAGAATGATTTGATTGTTCAATGTGATTACAAACGTTGGTTAATAAGATTATATAAATGTATATTAAAAAAAATGAATTAAAAAATTATTCTAATTAAATCACATACCTATACCCATTTGGAGGAGGCTGAGGAGCAAAGACAATATATAAAAAAATACGAATTAATAAATAAAGTGGGTGGTACCAGTGGCGGACCTAAAAACTAGGTATAAGGTAATTTTTGAGGGCCATAAGATTTTTTTTTTTTTGGTGGGGGCATAAGGGTATTTTAATGGGAGTTTTGTGTAAATTTTAAAACTTTAAGCCTATAATGTGAAAATAAATAAATAAATCAGTGGAGGCCACAACATAGGTCCGTGCTTGGATGGTACGCCATAGATACATACAATTACAATTTCTATACCTCAAAGTTGATCCCAAAACCACAATCAAGAACTTGCTTCTTTTTTTTCTGATTTTTTCTTAAATAAATTCAAGTGGTAGTATGGCCACCCTATACTTGCCCTAGGAAGTAAAATTAGAGCAAAATTCAATCCTAATAACTCCATTTCCATCAATTTAAATGACTAATGGGATTTGAAGACAAAAATCTATATATTTCCATGTTTGGACGATACATATCTCTGCTAGTGCATATCCACTCAATAATATGTAGTATTTTGGTGGAAACGTACAACGGGTCCTCGAATCCTCATCCCATAGAGAAGTTGCCCTGTCATTATAATGTGTATCTCAACTCAAAATTAAGTTGTGACCAAGGTAGCAAATTATTTAGCAATATTTAGCAATTACTGTATCACAATATGAAATTATATTTCTAGTACATTCTTTTCGAGCAGTTACTGTATGTTATGTTTGGTTTGACTTTTTGGAGGAAAACGTTGTTTTGGACAGTGTTTGGTAAAATTTTTAGACGAGTTTCTGTATTTTGAAAGAGTGTTTTGAAGAAATTCGGGGTACCAAATTTTTCAAGATGATTTGTGCTTCTCCTTTTCTTCTGTATAAAATAAGAAGCAAAAGCTCTACCAACAGGACCTTAAGTTTCTCAATATTGGACTTCGGTTCAATTAAGATCCGATAGACTGAATTTTATCTGGTGTTTTGGTGAGCTCACATTAGTAAGGCATGTTTGATACCAGATGCAATTCAATCCATCGGATCTAAGAGGCTAAACGGACTATTTTTTTTCCTTTTTTTATTTATAATATTCCATTTGATGTGCATGATTACTAAAAAAAAAATTATGTTAGGGTTTTTATACCCGCCCAAGACTGAACCGAAAACACACACAAACAATTACAAACAAAATCACACACACACACACACCGAAACAGAGATTTATACGTGATTCGGCCAAATCAATCTACGTTCACGAAGAGAACCAATAATCATTATCAATGAGAAGATTACAATATGATGATCAGTAGATCAACAACTCGCACAGTGTTTCACTCACACAAAGAAAAATAATAATCTGTATTTTTCTCTTCTCTTTCTCTCTCTATCTCTTTTCTGTGTATACAATACAATAGGTCAGACTTGTATTTATATGAGAGGTTGAGTGGTATTCTGTGCTCCAATGGTACTGATGGACCTCGATTGATAAGATACGTTGTTGTACTGACTATTTATACCCAAAACTGTTTCGGTAACCCTATTTATATGTGCATGCTTCTGGCTTTCTCAGTCAATGTCCGGTTCATACGTTCTGCTACGTCATTTTGTTGTGGTGTATGTGGAACAGTCTTCTCTAATCTGATACCATTCTCATATAAAAAATTCTTAAACCTGGAGTCTTCATATACTTCACCATTGTCGGATCTCAATTTCTTTATCTTCAATCTTGTCTCCTTCTCCATCATGGCTTTCCATTTCTTGAACAGATCGTACACATCATATTTATGTTTCAAGAAGTAAACACATACCTTCCTGGAATGGTCATCAATGAAAGTCACGAAGTAAGACTTTCCGCCAAGAGATGAGACATTTGCTGGCCCCCAGACATCCGTGTGAACTAACTTAAGCTTTTCCTTTATGAGATTTCTATTGTTGCTATGAAAACTCACCCTCTTCTAGTTATCGAATACACAATTCTCACAGAAGTCGATGTCAATTGATTTCAGACTTGGTAGTTTTCCCTTCGAGAGCATAACCTTGAGCCCCTTTTTCACTCATGTGACCTAGCCTTTGGTGCCACAGGTTGTGATCCTCCTTGTCTTCTGCAACTGCAATCAACGTGCTAACATTGGTGGTTGTGTAGAGCGTACCTTATTTCTTTCCTCATGCTATAGCCATAACCCCCATGGAAACCTTCCACACATCTAAATGCTCAAGGTGTAATATGTATCATTATATCACCATAGTAACAAGTTTAACTTTATTCTAAATATCAACATCTCTCTCGACTTTTATGAATTCGAGCACAAGAAAAGCATTCTGTTTTTTTTTTTTAAGAAAACCTTTTTTTTTTGTTTTTTTTAAATAACAAATAAAAAAAATTACACAAATTAAACCATAGCCCCCCAAACCTAAACTCAACATTGTCCCTAATATTGGACAAACTCACACTTTGTACACAAAGAGACAAGGGTGAAAGGATATCACCTGAATTATGGTAGGTTGATCTGGTCAAATTTGTAGCAAACAACAAAGAATTGTTAGGATTTCAAATGAAAAATTCTATACCACAAAAATAAATATAAATAAAGTGAAATTTCATAAAGTTAACAATATACACAAGTCTTCTATGCATTCCAAGTGAGATTTTGACATTCTCCTTTAGATGGATATGATACATGCACACTGATTTAGATATACCCTTAATGTCTGTTATATTCCATTCAATAGGTGATCTATGATCCATAAGGACATCTAAGAGTTTTTCCTCGTGTTTCTTGTTTAACTCAGCAAGATTGATGACAGGCAGACTCTCAACTTCACCTAAGTAAACATACTTAAGTTCAGAAGTTTGAACTTTCAAGTCTAGCTTAAGAGGTGACTCAGATGATGATACATGTTTATTTTCAATTGGTGAAAAGGTTCTACCTTGGCTTTCCACTTATTGATGTCCATAAAAGGGACAGAATCCAATAAGGCGTTCACCTCTTCACAAGCATTATCCATATCAAAATCACACCTAGAGTGAGCTAAACATGCCTATAAAGGATCATCATAACTTACATGTGTGAAAATCTCTTGAACTATACTCCCTTTTAGATTCACATCGATCGTATCCTCAGAATATGGTGGTTGTCGGCTCATATTAAAAATATTAAGCTCAACAGACATGTTCCCAAATGAGAACTCTCACACTTTCTCGAAAAGTTTTTTTTTATATTATTTTATTATTATTTAATTTCCATATCTAAACATACTAACTCTCATTTCAGAGAAGGACAACCTAAAATGCACTAGGAAGACTCCATGGATTGGACTTGGTAAGATGAAAAAAAAAAATCGATATTCTATAAGATGACCTAATTATCCTAGAAAAAATAACATTAGGGTTCCTAATATGACTCAACAAATACACTACCTAAACAAATATTTTTTTTATTTGAAATTTAATTCAAGGGTAGTGATTTCTATTTATTTTTTTTGTGTTTTGTTTTGTTTTTTTTTTTTAATTTCATATTTGAGAGATTATTAAGACTAATTCCAAAATAATCTTCACTTAATTAGATAGCTTCTACTCTCTTTCAGAGAAAACTAGTGGATGACCAGTTAAGGAGCATCAAGCTAACAACGGAGTAGTTCTCAGGAAAGTGTGGCGAGACACTAGGCCTGCTTAATGGCGCGTCGACTACACTCCCAGACAGAACTGTCCTACTGTTTATCAATTTGATAATGACTCACTGGAGTTACCAAAAGTTTAACAATGTCCGAGAGGATCCTACGAGCTATATGAAAACCTATTATTGGCCAACGTCTACTTGATTTTAAATTAATTTAAACTAAATTTGGCCGAGGGTATACAAATGCAGGAGATTTTTAACATAATAGGCAAGGAATTGGTGATGAAATCCAATCCTTATCTTATTAGAGGGTTAATGCCCTTACTAAAAGATTTATGCAAAATGCTAAATTAAAAATGCATATACAAGCAAATCAACAAAAATAAAAATAAAAGGAGTGAGTGTGTGAACTTTCTTTTTTTTTAATAAATAAATAAATGAATAAAAATGAAATAAAATAGATAACAAAAACAATGAAAATACATTTGAAGAAAGTGTGTACCGAAGGCAATTTTTAGAGTTATTCTATCCTAAAGGTAGCATGCAAAATTTCACCTATATAAAAATTATGTTCACCTAATCTAAAAGAAAAATAATATTAATATTTACTAAAGAAAATGGTACTTACCTGGACTCCGCAGAATGCTAGTGAAGATGGCACAAATAAATCCCGAATAAGCTTATCCAATGCAATCTCCAAGAAATATTACCTACAAAATTCAAGAAGTATCAATTACTTAATTAAAATAAAATAAATAGTAAAACAAAAAATAAAATTAATAAATTTCTAAACTTAAGTAAGCAAACACTAATTCTATACTTAAACTAAGAATAAAGAAAATAAGAAAAAAATAAAAAATAAATTAAAATAAAAAAAATTGCTACAGTAGTTTCGAAAATATTTTTTACTACAGTAGCCGAATTCCTACAGTTGTTTTCTTAAAATTATTTTTTACTTTTATTTTTATTTTTTTATAAATGACTAAGCTTAGAGTTAGATTTTTTTTTTTTTTAACAGACTCTGTTCATTGAAGGCTCACACAAGTCCCAATGCCCAGTGTACTAAATGTGCTCAGAAGTCTCTAAATGCTAATCACAAAATGTTCACTACTCGGCTGTATAGGTGCAACTAATATAATACTTCAAAGAGCAAGAATGCATTACAGAGGCAAAAGACCAAGCAGCTCACAGCATTGGATAGATTTTTTATTTTTATTTTTTATTTTAAAGTGACAACACTATTGCTACAGTATCACGAAATTGCTACAATGCAAATTTTTTTTTTTTAAAACAACTACTCTTTCGCAAAGCTACTGGAGAATGATTTGGCAAAATAATAAAATAATAATAAATAAATCAAAAGCTCACAGTGAATAAAGCTAATGGAGTATGAAATTTGACTTTTAGTTTTTTTTTTTTTTTTTTGGAAACAGTAGATTCAAGCAAAACAGTAGCTTCTAATTATTATTTTTAAATAACTAGTAGAATAATTAAATCAACTTAAATTTATTTAATTTCTTGTTGCGATTCCTTGGCAATGGCGCCAAAAATTTGATGTGTTTTAAAATATTACTCGCAAGCGCACGAATCAATTGTAATTTCGGTTATGCAATAACGAGGTCAAACCCAATAGAATGTTTTTAAGAGACTTAATTAAACTCAAATTAATCTTAAACTAACTTAGTTTCTCAAAGTTTGTTTGTTGAAGTAATTTTTATACTAAACATGCAATATCGAAATACAAATAATTAAAACGATATTAATCGGGAGAAAATACTAAGGTATCGGAATCCACCACCACTAATCCATAAAATTCTAATTATTCCTTTATCAATTCCAATTTTAGAATAGTAATTAGAAATCAATCTTATTACTTTATTAAGATTTAACAATAACGCACTAATGAAATAACTTTTCAAAAAATAGATTTTATTTCGCTTTAAAGTGTAAAATTCTAAACATCATATGTATGCAATTTAATAGATTACATAAGATCAAATATTTTTATTTATAAACTTATCAAATCCAAACTTGATTAATTGTGATAAAAATTCTTAACTAAAGCTCTTCCAATGGTAAATACAAATTTTTATGAAATAACAAGTCCTCAATTTACATATTCCAAAAAGTAAAGTTTGTATCGTCAAACTTGTCGATCATTACTGTTTTTTCTTCTCCCATAGCTCCCATTGAGCCTTTTCGAGGTGTCCGAAGTCGAATCACTCAAAACCAAGTGCACAGTTGCGTCCGAAATGGTCCAAAACCTTAATAACACCCCTGACCACGTCAAAAATGAGTAAAAAACGACTCCAAACGTACCAAAAACAAATCAACACTAAAGGACAAAATAGATGATGACATGACAATGTTTGATGACGTGTGGTGTTGATGTCACCTGCTGACATGGCACCTTCTTCCCAAAATTTGCCGAACTGATTTTCCCGGCGAACTTTCCCGGATGTCTTCTTTGGTGCTCTGGTCGCCGGACTAGTTTCTCCAGCGACTTTGCCAGCGTTCTTGTGACGAAACTTTGAACGGCGATTGCAGGCGCGTCCAGAGTCCGATTTTGACGCGGTTTGCGGCACCGGCCAAGACTTGTTGGGGTTGTCCCACATCGGTTGTGGAAGGGGCTGGTGGTCAGTATATAAGTGTGAGGGAAAGCCTCACCATTTGAGCTAGCTTTTGGGATTAGAGAAGCCCAAGACCACCCAATACTGGTATAAGAGCCCAGGTTACCAACATATCTCGGCCCAATAGTTTTCGGAAGAAACGGGTTGTCCCTGCTCAGATCCAAGACCCGATGTGTGATGGAGAGATTATTGTGTTGTCCCACATCAGTTGTGAAAGGGACTGATGATCAGGATATAAGTGTGATGAAAAACTTTACTCTTTGAACTAACTTTTGGGGTGAGAATTACCCCAGACCACCCAACAAATTCAACCAGAATATAAAACTTGCCCATATAGGACAAAACAGGACTAACGAGCACTTTCTAGTTGCTTTTATTAACAATTACTTTCCATATCATTAAATTCCCATACTCATTTTCAATGTGATTCGGCTCCACAACTTAATTGGCCAATTAATTGTAAAAATATTATAAAGTATTATCACAAGAGATCATCAAAGTTCATTTTAAAATTTAATCAAATGAAGTTACAAGAAAAGACGATAAAAGTTTGAATGATTTATTTGATCTAATTATAAATTAACTATGATACTAAATTTATCACCATATTTATGCAATCATATTTATCATAATACACTACTCAAATTGAATATATTTAATGATCAATGATGTGGACCTCAATCACAGATTCACAATACTTCTCGATCTATCTCATTAAGGTAGACCTCAATCACAATAATTTTTTATTTTATGTCATAATATTTTTTACTTCTTTTCATAAACATGAACAAATATTAAAACTACGCTACTAATAATTCTATCATGATAACTGTCAGTCTTGCGCCATTGCATGCGATGAGTCTCATAATAAGCCCTATGTAGGCATAAGTATTATTTTAGGGTGCACTCGACTCGTAGAGGGGTCTCCTTTAGGGTACTGGGCTACTGGGTAGAGCCTTGGACTCGCCCCACCAAAATTGGTATACAGGTTGACCCAATGTGTCCGACATCGGGATGGATTAGTTGTGGCAACTCAAAAGTCTTCTAAAGGTGGTCTTTTTATGGTAGCGCACCTGTGGAGCTGAAGAGCATACACAGGAGTAGTACCTCCATGGTCTACGGGTCTTGATGACGTAGCAGTCTCTCAAGGGCGTCTACCACTATTTCTGCATATCTCTAGCAGTATACGCGTGTACTGCGAAGGCTATTGGGGATGATCCATTGCATGACTGATCTGGCTGTGGCCACATATGTTGCGTAGCCGTGACACGTGGACAATGCGACACCATCCTCACATTTTGAAGGGATTGGAAAGAGAATGTGGCATGGATGTTAGGGGTGTAGTTTAGTCATAATAAAGGCCCACAGTGTGAATTCCACCCATTATTCTTAATATGGAAGGAACTATCTTTATTGGTCCACATTATGACCCTCATCACTTATTAGAGATATGTGGAGCATTGGTAGGACTTGGGGACCACTTCAATTAGGGCAACATTTTCAGTCAAGTCATCTATAAATAGAAAACAATAGTGCATTGCCTAGGGACCGGATCCCAACCTCATTCTCATTCCTTTTCTTTTCTTGGAGGCTACTCCTTCAAGACAGCTACAAACTTTCTTTTTCTTTCTCTTTTCCTTCCCCCGGCAGCTATGGCCAGGGAAGCTTGATTTCGCATTTACCATATCTCACCCTTATTCTCCATTTAATTATCTCTTCTCCATCTCTTGGTCTTTTGCTATTTGGGGGTATTTCATTCTTGGGGATTTTGGGGTTAGATCTATCAATGCTCACTACCCATTCTCTAGTTGTGATGAGGTTACACTTTTTTTTTTCTTTTCCACCTTATCTTTTCTCTCCTTTCACCCTCTTTGTTTGAGATTTCGACCATGAATCTTGACCCATATGTTCTGACTTGCTAGTGGAGCCTTTTCTCCAGTTTTCCCTTGTTTATAGCTTTTTCACCCATAATTTTTGGTGACCACTGTGGGAGAGAAAGGTGGGCCAAATAACATGTCCAAAAGGTCATTTCGTATAGCCATGACATCTCATGTACCTTTTTCTACTGCACTTCCTCCACCCCCTCATATTCAACCAAGGCCGGAGTCAGCTGCACCTGCTGGAGCTGAGAGCCACACCTCTAAACAGATGAGCCAGCCACCGTGAGGGCTTTTTGTGATCAATCGAACCCTACCCTGCCCGACGGTGACCCAGCTATAGCCTAAAGGCATCGCTACGGCGGAGCCCCAGCTCAGACATCCACCACTTGACCATCCCCTAACCGTTCGTGAGCAGGAGGCGACCAGTGCTCGTTCCTTCAGCCGTACTGTCACTAGGACGACCCATAGTAGGTCCCACAATACTGCCACCTCAAGGTTAGCCGGTAGGCATGACCGTGATGCACTTCTCATGGAGGCGTTACTCGTCATGCAAGCCACCCAACAACAGATATGGGAGGAGTAGAAAACAATATTCGATGGTTATGCCAATGACACGACACTTATGCCAATGCAAGCGCCAACATCTATCATTCACCGCGACATCATGGTGACGCTCCCACGTGCGACCCTAGCATTGCCCCATGGCCACACCACGACGGCGTCCTTGACCCCTTTTGGCTCAGCTCAACAGAGTGTTTCCCCCTATGTCACACTTGACCAAATACGTGCCATGATGGGGTCGGGACGTGTCTTGACCGGGACGGACTTGGTTGGAAATCCATTGCCTCCATTTCCTGTCTCTGTTATTCAGCGGCCGTACTTGGCTGAGTATATTACGCCTAAGTTCCGGCAGTTCGATGGAAGGAAGGGCAATGCTAAAGAACATATTGGGTGTTTCATCAATCATCTGGGAGACCATGCCTCCAATGAGGCGTTGAAGTTGAGAGAGTTCTTTAAATCATTGACTGACCGTGCCTACACCTGGTACCATAACCTAGAGCTTGGGTCAGTGACTAGTTGGGAAGAGATGACATAGCGATTTTACAGCAACTATTATCAAGTCGATGAGAAGATGACTTTGCTATCCCTCACCAAGCTCACTCAGAAGAGCAATAAGGATGTGATAGCTTATGTAAACGGTTCAGAGAACGTATATTTGAGTGTTATGAAGCCGCAGAGAAGGAGGACTTAGTTCGGATTTGTATCGATGGGATGGATAGGGAATACTGCCTCTATCTAGTTGCCCTTGATATTCGGAACTTCTCTGATCTTATAGTGAAAACCAGATGTTTGGCCAACCAGGTGGCTAGTCCCCAAGGAGGTCGTGCTTGATGGGTACCACGCCCGTCTCTATTACAGTGGCAGTTATCGAAGATGATTAGCAGTTCTTGGAGGATCTTATAGAGGATGAGGATACCTTTATGGCATCGGCTGACCAGCAGAGGAAGAGATTTCGGTCGACTCCACCACCTTTCCCCTTTAGCCGTAGGCAGGTCTTCGCCGTACTGAGCCAGTGGATCCATGAAAAGGTCGTCAGTCTTTCGCCCGCCCTTGAGAAGAATCACAAGGATCTGGTAAATGTTCCCCACTTCTTTTATTTCCACTGAGGGACCAGACATTCACTGATGGAGTGCTGGAGCCTTTGCGATCTCTTCCAAAAGAAGTTGAAGTCTGGGGAGTTGTAACTTTTAAAGAAGCAGGACATGCATGACAACCCTTCATAAGCTACAATACGAGAATGCATGTCATCTCGTGTGATGATCGCAATGCTTATGAGGTAGCCTGGTTAGATGAGTAATCTCAGAAGGGCATCTGGGATTGCATGGCCCAAATGATCGACTTTATGAGGGAGTTTTTTTATAAGCTTAAACTTGATTCAGATTCTAGAGCTGAGGTGACTAAAGTGTTGATTAAGGTTGTTTGCAGAACACGTATAGAAGCTAAGAAGGATAAGCCCACCATTTCGGCGAAGCCAGACCATGATGGGCATGTTACCTTCTCTAAGGGGCCCCACAATCGCCCATTATATGTGCCTGCAATTATCAACGGAGTGGACTTAAAGAGAGCATTCCTGAATAATGGCGCATCTGTCAACATCATGCCAGTCACCGTCATGAGAAAAGCCGGAATTAAGGAGGAATCCGTGACCGGGAGGACAATCGATATTTCAGGTTTCAACGGGATTAGGCAGAGGACCCTGGGTTATGTTACTGCCGACCTGCGGGTGGGGGACATTCGAGGGCCCGCTTGGTTCCATGTTATTGAAGGGGAGCCGTCCTATCATGTTCTATTAGGGAGGTCTTGGAGACACTTCCATGGTGTAGTTCCTTCCTCGTACCACCAGGTTATGAAGACCAACTAGGTTACTGGAACTACCACTGTCAAGGCCAAGAGGAATCCTTTTTCTCTCAGCGAGGTACATTTGTCTGATGTAATTTATTTTACTAATTTTTCGGTTGCAGAAGAGGACCTTGAGGAAGGCAAGGTTCATGCAGCTCCACTACCCAGGAGGGAGGATATTGCTGAATCTGATGACAACGACGTGATGGTGGTCATTCCCCAGAAATAAAAGTGCAAGGTTAAGAGTAGTGAGGTGCTTTACAGGAAGATTCGTAAAGATGATAGGAGCGTTGTTTATTAATTATGATGGTGCGAGGGGCCGGACGCCCCAATACAGGTGTATGACCCCTACAACGACCATTGCCTGGCAGAGGTATCCGCGCCCATCGGGGAAATAGTGAAACAGGATGATCAGTAGTCAGGTTTAGTTGCAACACAAAAAAAGGATGTTGAGGAGGTCGATCTAGCTGAGGCAGGGGAGCAACCCTGTATGGTTTCTCTCAATCGTGATTTATCTATTGGGTTCAAGGAGCAACTGGTGAGCCTCCTAAAATAGTACCAAGATGTATTCGCCTGGAGTTATGACCATATGCCTAGACTTGACCCCGACTTGGTCGTGCACCGCCTGAATGTTAGACCCGGAGTAGTACCAAAGAAGCAGGTTGCTCGAGTGTTTAAACTAGAGATTGATGGACAGATCAAGGAGGAAGTCCAATGCTTATTGCAGGCAAGGTTCATCAAGCCCATTCAGCACCCAACATGGTTGGCCAATGTAGTTCCAGTTCGAAAGAAGAACGGAAAGGTTCGTGTCTGCATTGACTTCAGGGACATCAACAAGGCATGCCCAAAGGATGAGTTCCCATTACCAAACATCGACACCATTGTGGATGTCACTGTCGGGCATGGGATTTTTTATTTCATGGACGGTTTCAGTGGTTACAATCAGATTAGGATGTTCGAAGAGAACGCGCCCATGACTACCTTTCGTACTCCGATAGGGAACTTCCATTTCAATGTGATGCCGTTTGGGTTGAAGAATGCAGGTGCGACATACCAGAGGTCCATGACTACTGTATTCCATGACATGATCCATGATTCTATTGAGTGTTATGTGGATGACTTAGTGGTCAAGTCGAAACTGTCTAAGGATCACATTGACGACTTGAAGAATGTATTTGACAGATGCAGGCATTACCAACTAAAGATGAACTCAGAAAAATGTGTTTTTGGTATAACCAGAAGGAACTTCTTGGGGTTTGTTGTGCACCAGAGAGGTATTGAGGTTGACGGTGACAAGACGGCAACAATTATCGCCTTGGATTGACCGCGTTCATTGAAGCACCTTAGGGGGTTTATTGGTAAGATCTCCTATCTACGACATTTTATTCCTGACCTTGTCGAGCTTATACAGTTGTTTCTACCCCTTTTAAAGAAGAATGCAGTTTATACTTGGACTATTGAGTGCCAGCAGAGTTTTGAGGCCATCAAAAGGATCTTGGCAGCACCAGAAACCATGACTGTGCCCAAGCGAGGAGTGCCCCTTCGACTTTATGTTTCAGCGACTGACCACTCACTGGGGGTAATCTTTGCCCAGGAGAAGGATGAGCGCGAAATGCCAATTTACTATGCTAGTAGGGTCATCCGTGGTGCCGAGCTTTGGTACACTCCTGCGGAGAAGCAGTGCCTTGTATTGGTTTTCACTGTGAAGAAGTTTTGGCCCTACTTATCTACGCACACAGTGGAGCTGATGACCAAGAGCAAGCCAATATACTATATGGTGACCCAACCTCCTTCTGGTGGATGTTTGACCAAGTGGTTGATAGGCCTATTAGGGATCAACATTCAGTGTGTCCGACCCACGACCATCAAAGGGCAGGCTTTAGCGGATCTTTTATCTCACTCTTCGTGTAGTGGTGGCTCGATCGATCTAATGATGGTGAAGGCTGAGGAATGGGAGTTGTCATTTGATAGAGCATCCACCGCCAGTAACGGTGGGGCCGACATCATCATCACACCGAGTAGTATTGGTCATCAGGTTCATCTTTTCTATCAGTTAGATTTCCCTTGTTCAAATAATGAGGCTGAGTATGAAGCGATGCTTTTAGGGCTAAAGGAAGCGCAGAGACGAGGTATCTGACGCTTAAAGGTCAAGGGCGATTCTCAGCTCATATTTAAGCAGGTCATAGGTGAGTTCGCTGTGAATGAGGCCCACCTTGCTCATTATCGTACTCAAACACAACTTTTGATTAAGCACTTTGATTTTGTTGATTTTATCCATGTTTCTAGGTCCAGGAACCGCTTCCCCAACGCTTTGGCAACCCTAGCATCAAAGATTAGACTTGAGCAGGATAGCCTATCATTGGAGGTGCGGAGGTGCTCTGCCCCTTTAGCAGTGAAAGGTTCTGGCTCGATAAAGGTTAATGATTGGCGTATCTCTATCATAGAGAGCATGAAAAATGAGGGCTTCGATGGGTCATCGACCAAAGGTTTTGTCCTCATCAAAGGTGATCTTTATTTCAAGGGACCTGAGGGTGTCCTGGCTCATTATGTCTCCGAGGAGGAAGGTGATACCATTCTTGAGGAGACTCACAGGAATGTGTACGGAGTGGAGGATATCAGCCTCTATCGGGGGATCCAGCGCAGAGGTTTTTATTGGCCCAGGATGGTTCCAGCCGCTAAGGATGTGTAAAAGGGTTGTGTTTTTTGCTATCACACCCCTTAAGGCGATGAGAGTGCCTTTCATGCAAATCTGTCTGACTGGTGAAGGCCTTATATTGACTTCCTCCAGGAAAGCAAGCTACCCGACCTCAAAATGGACGCAACGCTTGTCAGGAAAAGGACGATACGTTTCTTCCTCCATGAAGGTGTTCTCTATCGCAAGGGATTTTGTGGAAAACCATTGAAATGCATCAACTGCGAGGAGGCTACGATTATCATGATTGAGAGACACTAATGCAATCACTAGGGTGGCACAAAGTTGTATCGGTATCTGGTTACCTGCGGGATTATTGGCCCACAATGGAGAAGGACACCGCTACTCATGTACGACGATGCGAAACTTGTCAGATGCACGACAACCTTATCCATGCTCCATCCATTAGTCTTTGTTCTCTATCCACACCTTGGCCATTCCATACTTGGGCCTTGGATATCATTGGATCCATTATGCCCATATCTTGAGGGCACTCCTGGATCCTGGAGACCACTGAGCTCTTCACCAAGTGGGTTGAGGCCATTCCATTAAGGCAAATTGTCGCAGCTGTTGTGGTCAGGTTTATTAAGAAGTAGATTATCTACCGGTTTGGGGTACCACACACACTTCTATCCGACAATGGGATGCCCTTTGTAAACAAGGATGTGGAGGCACTTTTAGAGCAGTATCAGGTGTTGTATCACACTTCCACACCTTACTAGCCCAAGGGCAAGGTCAAGCCAAAACTACCAACAAGATGCTGATCCGGATCCTGAGCAAAACGTTGCATGATTATGGCAAGGGTTGGGCTGACTAGCTACCAATGACATTATGGGCTTATCGTACTTCTAAGCGACAAGTAACTCAGGAGACTCCATTTGCTTTAGTGTATGGGATCAATGTTGTACTACCAGAGGAGTTGGCAGTACCATCTGCACATTTTGCGACCTCATGCGGCCTGATGACAATCAAGAAAGGTGATGTGTTGGAAGTCTTGGATGAGAGAAGGGATGCTGCATTAGTAGCAGCACATGCTGCAGACTTACAATACTTCTGTCAGAGAAAGGGTTTTCATTAAGGGAGACTTAGTCCTAAAAATGGTCGGTGCCGTAATGAGGGGCCAAAACCTAGGGAAATTCGCACCCATTTGGGAAGGACCTTATACTGTGGCCAAAGCCTCACATAATGGTTATTATGAGTTAACAGAGGTTGGAACTGGATTTAGGACAGACCCCCTTAATGCCAAGTGGATCAAAATATTTTATCCTTAAAGACATCCAATTTGACCACCTCTGACCTCGTCACGCCGCTCCTCATTCCAGACATTCCATCTTTATTATTTATTTCTTTATTCTCTCAGTTCTTTGCCTAAGTTAGTTAGGTTGTCAGAAGAATGGGGTCTCCCCCCCATAGAGCCCCATTTTTCTGTCTTTTCATTATTGTCATTTCTTTTAGTTAGTTCTTTTCACAAAATAATCATCATACATATGTAGGCATACATGTAAGCAAAAATAAAGATCTTTACTTAATGAAAATTTCTTATTTACAAAGGAAAATGTGTTACACTCTTGTTTATAAATATTTTTCTAAAAATACACAAGTCAAGGCTTGGGCCTCTATCAGGGCGAGTCTTCAAATGACAGAAGGGTAGCCTTGAAAATGTGCTCCAATCTTCTCTTCCGTGAAAGGTTCGCAAGAAAACGCATGTGCTACGACGACTTCTCCCTTATCCACTTACATGAGCAGCTGTCAAGCCTGCACTTTCCATGTGTCAACCTGCACAGTTAGAAAAAAAAAACAAAACAAAGCATATGCAAAACCGAAGAGCATCCATGGATTCTGTATATACATATTAACTATAAACGAACCACTAGTTAGCAAAAAACATATGTGTGCATAAAATATGTGTCACTCAAAAAGAGTGCAAGGTTAAACATGTCGAAGCACGCTTCCAAAAATAGTTAACCCGTCTTCAAGCAAACACAGTACTGTACCTATGTTAAAGTTTACATACCCAAAAATATATGTTATCAAATTGTCTAAAATTGTTTCTAACGACCATCAAAAGATTGCTTTAAAAAAAAAGTTGTAGGGGTTAAGGATTAGGTTAAGTCCTCATAGCAAGAGGAA
Organism: Cornus suecica; assembly: GCA_963922005.1. Lineage (NCBI taxonomy): Eukaryota > Viridiplantae > Streptophyta > Magnoliopsida > Cornales > Cornaceae > Cornus > Cornus suecica. The sequence goes on from OY998246.1 coordinate 16,894,209, forward strand.
AGGATCAGTGTCTCTTACATGGTCCTCCACTCTTTGTCCATTAGCAGCCTCCAAAATTCGGATAGCTTCCGCCTCCTTATGCACCACCTCGGCGTTGGCCCTGTTAGTATTTTCTAGCAGCACCTCAGCATCTCTCCTCATCTGGGTTGCCTTCTCATTGAGCTTTACAGACTCGGCATGGGCATTTTCACCATCAAGGCATAGGACACCGCCATTTTCCCTCGCCTCTATCTTGTCTAACCTCTCCATAAACCAGTCCATGTTTATCCCAAACTGCATGGCCTGGGCTGCAAACCTCCTGGCACTATTTAAGGCTCGTAGGTTCACATATTCTAAAGTGGCCCTAACCACCTGCTAAAAATACTGAGTGAACCCATCAAGCTTAGGCGCCTGGGCATGTTCAAAGACTGTGTTGAAGCAATCCCTCCATTTGGGCAAATTTGGGGGATTGAAAGCGGGCATAAGGCTCGCATCCCTTGGGATGGAGCCTTCTGGTGCATCATTGGGTCTGGGATCTGCAACAGAGGTTTGGCATAAAGGATTTTCAGGAGCCTGGCGAGGATATTTTTTAGGGACATAGGGAGAAGCCGAACGGTCGCCCCTATGAGGAACAACCATTTCCTCATCAGAGGACAAATCGACAAAGGCTGAGGAAGGAGATTTGAAAGCACTGGCCTTATGGATAGAGCGTCGTGGTTTCTTTGCTGAGGGACCGATGGGATTTGGAGAGGCTTGCCTTTTGGAACGACAGTGGACTAAATGGGCTTCATCTTGATTATCTCCCTCTTCTGGAATGGGAGTCTTCTTGGCCTGAGTGTTTCTTTTGAAATGATCTGCAAGGGGGACGTCGTCACTATCAAATGATGAGGATGTGTAAGATTGGAGAGTTGTTTTGCCCATGGCCACCATTCTCTCTATCTCCTTTTCTCTTTTATTTTCTTTCAAGTTTTTCTCTATTTTCTAAGTGTTTTGAGACTTATGTTGAAAGATGGATGAAAAATAGGTAAAGGGAGGGGGTATTTATACATGAATGGATGGACTCTTGGGTTCCTCAGGAATGCGAGGCACCGGATCCTACATTCAAGGAACATTTAAGTCTTCAGAGGTAGGAATCTTCTGCGCCGTACCCCAAGGAGTTTTAGTGTGCAGCAAGTCCACATCACCGAAGACGTCAGCAAAATTGTCTGGGGGAACCTCCTAGCAAGGGCCGTCAGGCCTCCTCCTCCTCCTTGATGATCTTATCCAGCTAGCAATGGAAGGGGATTGTGACTTTGAAGAGGCACCCCACTACAAAAGGGAGAGGGAAAGTTTGTTTAAGTATTTAAAGTTTATGCATCTTTTTTTTATATATATAATATATATATATATGTATATGTGTGCAATAAGGAGGACCCCACTCGAGGAGGGGGACAAAAAGGTGTACTAATCATTTTATTTTAAGTACATGATTAGGTTACTAACACAAGTGGGTGCACTGGGCTGTCCATGAGAATGAGCTGAGGGCCCTGTTTCGTCTTGAACAGGCCTTCGCCTCGATGAAGTCGGACGACTTTGGGTTGCAGGATTCTGGTGCACAGGAACATGAGGAATTGGTTGATCAAGGACTGCATGGGCTTGACCTTGTGGAAGATGTACATCAAAAGGTTCCAAGGGGATGGTGCGAACTACTCTCTTGGATCTTGATCTTCGTTTTGAAGGGAACATGTCACGGGAAAATACCGATACATCAGCAATGGCATGCCCCACCACAAAGCTGGGATTTCCTCTGGAAAAGGGAGTGGTAGAGTAGTGCACCACTGTGTCGTTCTTGTCAATGACCCTGGACTCACTTTTACGAGTTGTTGATTGGATGAAGGCCTGAAGGGCGTCGAGGTTGGCTCTTCAGAAGACACCAAATGATGGTGTGATATCACCACGACGGAGATGAGAGGGTAAGGCAAAAGAACGAGAATGACTGTTCAAAGAGGGCAACATCTCAACAAGGAATCTTTCTGAACTGAGGGCAAAGCTTAATGAGGGGGATGATGCAGATGGAACGCCTTGGTCGAAGCCAAATTGACGAGCCACCTTATGGGGATTATAACTCGCAAGTGGCAGACTATCCTTGAACCAGGAGGGCAACGAGCACTTCTTCAAAACCAACAAAATTTTAAAATTTGAGCTAGGCGAATTGGGGGCAGGATTGAGCATACGGGGTTCTTCACCAAAGAGGGACTGAGCAAGGAAACCAAGCAGAATTGTAGAGTAGGGTCTGAATTGAAACTCATCTTCTAGGTCCAGCACCAAGCTGGGATCTTCACAAAGGACAATGTCAGACCATCTGGGGGCACGACTGAAGCCCCAAGGATCTTCAAATGATCTGACTGCTTCTAGAGTATGTGGTATGGGGAAGAACTCTGGGAAATGCTCCATTATGAAAAGGGATAAGAAGAGGCTAGACACAGGAACCTTCACTTCACAATTACCTATGTAGCGGCACATCCTAACCACTATGGAATCGAGCCTTTTGTACAACGTCCAAAGGAATAATGGCCCCAGTGCAATGGTCTTGCCAAAAGCCATCTGGGCCGCCAAGTTGAAAACTCTCTTACTCATACAGTCATTGGGGCGCCCTTCAAACACATGGCGTGCAAGCCAAAGTGCGAAAAAAGCTGCTAAGTGATGAGGACTGTTCAAGGGCGCACTTTGAGTATTATCTGGGGGCAGAGGCCGACCTGATGAAAGATAAGTGAAAACATATCTGGCTCAGTTAGCAAATTTACATTTGACCTTCTTCTTCTCTGATACATTTAGGTATGTAGCATGGGTAAATGAGGCTTCTAGGAAATCCACAGTAGTTTGGCATTCTAGGGGAACTATGAGGGGCTTGAAATCGTATTCCCCAATAAAAGGGAGGTGCATCAGGGACTTCACATCTTCCAGTGTTGAGATAAACTCTCCCCAAGCAACAACGAAAGTGTGGGTATCTATATTCTAGTGAGAGATTAGGGCCTGTAATGAGGTGTTTGAGCGTTGGATGTTGACATGACGGCTTGAATCAATGGCAGTCAGGACCGAGGCACGGCGAAGGGTTTCCACATAGTCCAGCCTTGAGAAGATGTGCCCGCACCAGTAGTCCCATTCAGAGATTGGCATCGTGTGGCCTTCAAATTGGAGGTTTGAGTAAGGGTAGTCACCCCTCTCAATCGGGGATCGCATACTTTTGACCGACCTCCATTGGGTACCTGATATAGAGGGGGGATCACCCTCTAGTAGTACTGGTTCACCCAAAATTGCAGGGTCCGGGCAATAATGTTGGGCCTAGTGCTAGAAGAAATTGACTTCCTTGCCAAATAAATGGGTGTGTCGCTATTCGTCGTCATTGGGGACTGTGCCGTTGTACGCCTTCAAGGGAAGCATGACTCCTGCAGAAATGGGTTATTCTTTCTCTCTCATTTTCACTTCCTCTCTCTTGCGTCTTTCTTCTCATCTCTTTCTTTTTCATTTTTACTTCTATTTCTCTCTGATTCACTCCTTCTTCAAGCTTTTTATTTCTTTCTCACAATGTAATTAGAATTTGCAGGTTCTTACACTTGATGATTTTACCAATTTTCTCAATCTGGAGAGGTATTTATAAGCCGCCTTTCTGCGTCTTCCCCAATCGTGACTGCACCAATTCTGGGGAGTTGCGTCTAGCGAAACATTGGCATAATGGGGGCGACGAAAAGGTGCCTTATTGTAAGAGGCTGCCATTATTATTTTGTCTCACTGCTCCTTTTCTTTTTCTGCATTTTGGCACCAGTTCATTTTTTAGCAGGAAATTGTTGGTTCAAAATTCTAAACTTACCTTATTGTATACTTACATATTTATGTATACATGCGGGGGTATATGTACACGTGTACAGTTTTTTTAAAAAAAACCTTTATTCAAAAAATATATATACAAATATATATATATGCCATTTCAATTTATTTTATTTCTTACTTTTACCATACTACTTACGGTGATTGCAAATCAAATCAAAACCACTTTTGAAAATTATTATTTTATCATGCACTCCCATTTGGTTTCCTAAACGTATGTACCTACCAAAAATGGTTGTTTGTCTTTATTTTATTTTGCTTTATTTTGTTTTACCTCCTTCTTTCACATTTACATAGTTTGTTTCTCAATTTCACGTTTTCAAATTTTATTTTTATATCATTTACTTTCTTTTTAATTTCATTTCCTATTATTTCTTTTACCTTGTCCTTGCTTATTCTCTTTCATTGTTGTCATCTTTACCGTTCATTCGTCCATCTCTACTTTATTATTGTGTTTATTACTTTTCATAACATATTCTTAATGAACATATGTACGCTATAAATATGTATCATTATATATAAATAAGAACAATGGGAATATAAATATTGTATATACGGGGCCTGCTATGTGCATGCAAGCCCATCATCGAGGTGGTGCCTTACATGCACAAGGGGAAAATTATAGGATTAGGTATTATTTTAGGGTGCACTCGACTCGTAGAGGGGTCTCCTTTAGGGTACTGGGCTACTGGATAGAGCCTTGGACCCGCTCTACCGAAGTTGGTATATGGGTGGTCCCAATGTGTCCGATATCGGGGTAGATTACTTGTGGCAACTCAAAAGTCTTCTAAAGGTGGTCCTTTTATGGTAGCGCACCTGTGGAGCTGAAGAGTGTACACGAGAGTAGTACCTCCATGGTGTACGGGTCCTGATGACGTAGCAGTCTCTCAAGAGCGTCTACCACCATTTCTGAACAGCTCTAACAGTATACGCATGTACTGCGAAGGCTATTGGGGAGTGATCCGTTGCACAATTGATCCGGTTGTGGACATAGATGCTGCGTAGCCGTGACACGTGGACAGCGCGACACCATCCTCACATTTTGAAAGGATTGGAAAGAGCATGTGGCATGGAGATTAGGAGTGTAGTTTAGTCATAATAAAGGCCCATAATATGACTTCCACCCATTATTCTTAATGTGGAAGGAACTCTTCTTATTGGCTCACATTATGCCCCTCATCACTTATTACAGATATGTGGAGCATTGGTAAGACTTGGGGACCACTTCAATTAGGGCAACATTTTGAGTCAAGTCACCTATAAATAGAAGGCAATAGTGCATTGCCTAGGGACCGGATCCCAACCTCATTCTCATTCATTTTCTTTTCTTGGAGGCTACTCCTTCAAGACGGTTACAAACCTTTTTCTTCTTGCTGTTCTCCTTCCTCCAGCAGCTCTGGCCAGGGAAGCTTGATTTCGCCTTTACCACATCTCACCCTTCTTTTCCATTTTCTTCTCGCTTTTCCATCTCTTGGTCTTTAGCTATTTGGGGGTATTTCATTCTTGAGGATTTTGGGGTTAGATCTATCAATGCTCACTACCCACTCTCTAGTTGTGATGAGGCTACACTCTTTTCTCTTCTCCACCTTCTATTTTCTCTCCTTTCACCCTCTTTGCTTGAGATTTCGACCATGAATCTTAACCTATATGTTCTGACTTGCTAATGGAACCTTCTCTCCAGTTTTACTTTATTTACAGCTTTTTCACCCACACCCTAAAAGAAGAAGTGAGAGAACTCAACTATCAAATTATTGAGAATTCATTTACCCAAAAAAAAATTACTGAGAAGTTATTGTTTTCAAAGGTGATACCATGTCAGCCTAATGACATGGTATCATAATCCAATCAAATCCAAAAAAAATTTCACATGTGTCAATATAAGTTACTAGCGAAAAATTATTGATTGCAACAGTGATATTATGTCATTAGGCTCATTTTCCATTCATCTTCGGGTGGAATTAATGAAAAGAAAACTACCCACTTTGTTGGCTTCAAACTATCCATCCATGCTAGGATTCTCTCTATAAATTGAACACCACAAGCATATTTCTTTAGTACATTGACAAGACAGTGAATATAATTCTCTCAAACAAGGCCAAGACTATATATATATATATATATGCACACTGCAACATGAAGGCCTTACTAATTCGATATACAATGGCTATGGAGAAGCATAAGCCTTATATTGCAATGATCTTGATGCAGTTTGTGTATGCAGGCATGTCCTTGTTTTCCAAGGCATCAATGAATGAAGGAGTCAAAACTTCTGTATTTATCGCTTATCGACAAGGATTCGCTACAATTGCCTTGGCTCCATTTACTTTCTTCCTCGAAAGGTTATTAATAAATCGCATTTCCAAATTGTTTCTAATTTTAATTTTATGGTTAATTTATGGATTAATATATGATTTTTTATCTTCTAAATTTGCAGTAACAAGACTGCTCCACTATCATGTAGTTTACTCCTCAAGATCTTCTTTATTTCCTTATTTGGGTAGGTGCACTTGGTTTTTCTCATTGTAATAATATTATATTCAAAGCTTTTTTTTTGAAAAAAAAAGGATTTTATTCGATGTTTGTATGAGTACGTTTTGAACTTGTATATAATTAAGAATTTATATATGAAATTTTTCAGGCTATCTCCGAGCATGAATATGTTTTATATGGGAATTAAATACACCTCAGCAACATTTGCCACAGCCAGCACTAACACAATCCCTGTCATGGTCTTTATCATGGCTGTTGTTTTAAGGTATAGTACTTACATATTTCTATATAAAATATATACATATAGGTGGATATATATGTGTGTGTGTATAATTGGTTTTTTGAAATAACTTTAGGATGGAAAGTGTTTCTATAAGGGAATGGCATGGGATGGCAAAGGTGTTTGGTTCTGCAATGGGGCTATCAGGGGTTATGGTGTTTACTTTCTTTAAGGGGCCTCCTATTTACTCTGGTACTGAGCACAGAGTATCAGAGCCCATTAGGAGTACAAATAGCTCGAGAGAGGATTGGATAAAAGGTGCTATTTTCACACTTGCATCCAATTTCACATGGGCTTTGTGGCTCATAATGCAGGTTTTTCTCTCTCTCTCTCTCTACTTAAAATCATAGTTAAATAAATTGATTATATGAATTATATTTTAATAAATTGCTTATGATAATTATTCTAATAATTTCGTTATTGTACTCAGCGTCCTATTATGAAGCAATATCCGGCAAAAATACGTCTTACAACCCTGCAAATCTTCTTCAGTTGCATTATATCTGCACTATGGAGTGTTGCAATGGATACGAGCATATCCTCATGGAAGCTTGGATGGGATATCAATCTTTTATCTATGCTCTATTGTGTACATTTCTTCACTCATTTAATACTACTTCGTACATAAATTTAGAAAAATTTCGGTTTTATATTTGAAAGTGCATTTTCAATTATTTTCCAAATCGAAACTAGAAGGTGAAAGTAACACAACTTCCTTTTCGTATTCTGAAAATGAAACTGTCATATTATAGTGAAAATTGTGCTGTCTAAGTTTTAAAAAAAAAATGTCAACTTGAGGAGCAAGATTGCTATATGGATTTCAAAATATCTATTGCAAGTAATTCTCCTCTTCAATTACCTGTAAGTGCTTGGATTGTTCTAAACTTTTCCCAAAACAAAAATGAAAGTAACAAATCTCATCTGTTAGAAAAATAATAAATTCAAAGATGTATATTATTGTATTAGTGTGTTTATATCTTTAAACATGAGTATAATTTTAGATTTTAGATTTTTTATTAATTATTAATAGTTAAATAAATGGAATAATGTAGGGTCTAGTAGTTACTGGGATTACTTTTTGGCTACAAATTTGGGCTGTAGAGAAGAAAGGCCCTGTATTCACATCAGTGTTCAGTCCACTAGCCCTCATCTTAACCGCTATCCTCTCAGCTATATTCTTCAAGGAGACCCTTCACTGGGGAAGGTATGTATATATATATAATATACATGTATATAAACTTTTATTAGTAAGAGGTAGCTAATATTGACATTTTAAATTTGACCTCTGATATTCACCTTTTGAGTTTTAATAATTGAAATCACAAGTTTACATTTGATCTCCTCACATAGGATTTTTTTTTTTTTTTTTGAATGGTAAGAAACTCACACACCACACCCATACTGCTTCCTAGAAGGCTCTCACCTCTCACCTCCTCAATTGGGGGTATAAAGTTATACCATTGCAACACATGTGCGTTGGTTTCCTCACATAAGAACTTGGTAATGAAGGAAAATACATTTAACGTTGGGAGATTAGCAGTAACATCATAACATGTATATATCTACCTAGAGCAATTCGTGTCAACGGGTCGTGTTCGGATCGAACCTGAAATGACATGAACACGAACACGAAACGGCAAGATCCGAACACGACACGATTAATAATTGTGCCGAAGTTACTAAACACTAACATGGCATGTTATTTAAACAGGTAACATGACACGATCGACCCGTGTACCCGTTTTAAAAATTGGATCGTAACCCGACACAAATTTTTTTTGACATGTTTACAAAAAAAAAAAAAAACTAATTAACTTAGACATAATACAATCAACAATTTAGATAAGCCAAAAATATGAATATAAATATAACATTACAAATCACTTCAATAAAATATAAATCAAGTTTACAATATTCCATTCTTTTAATTATACAAAAAATTGATTATAAATCAGTTTTCTTCTCCAAGTTTATCACCGGACAAAACCAACCGGCACTGATAAGGTTGTTGGTAGTGGATAGGGGTGACATGTAGTGTTTTAGGTTGGGGGCAAAAAAGACTTTTTACAAGTAAGATATTTTTGTATTGAAAAAATAAGCTAAACAATTAATGGGTTGAATTCAAGTAAATAGGTCAACATGACCCGTTTGACCTGATTAATTACACGGGTCGTGTTTGTGTTACACGGGTTTGACCCGAACACGATCCAAAAAATTTATTGTCGTATTCGGGTCGACCCTTTTAACGCCTTGACCCTTTTATGCTCCACCCTAACCCTTTTAAATTGAGTCGTGTTCGTATCGTATTACCGTGTCGTGTCTAATTTTGTCAGCTCTATATCCACTGACCAAAGTGATAAATTTTACTAAAGTAAATGAATTTTTTACCATACAAGTGGTTGTTCAGATAAAATATGTATTGTTTGTATCGTAATATTTTTTGAAAGTGTTAATATTGTTACATAAATATTTGTCCAATAATATTCTAATGTGTTACATGATTTTCCCTACAAAAAACGGATGTCACAATCTCGAATCATATTTTTTTTTCTTATGTGAAAAAAATATAGAGGTCAGATCAAAGCAAACTGGAAAGTAAAATATACTTTCCAGTGTCTTGCCCCGTAACCTGAAGCGAGATTAAGGGTCATATTCCTTTTTCATTACATGGCAGTGCTTGTGGTGGTCTATTACTGGTGGGAGGCCTATACAGCTTTTTGTGGGGAAAGAGCAAAGAAGAAAAAACTCAAAATGATGAAGAGAAATCTGAAGCCAAAGAGGAACCATTAACAGAGATGAATAGCATTAATATTCACAAATGACTTACTCATTAATTTTGTGGGGCATTATTGCCAATTAAAAAGCTAAGATATTTGTACCTAACCTTTTGTATGCATACAGAGAGACATATCCAACGGTTGGGATATTATTTGTAACTGAGAACATAATATATATGATTCACATGAAGCTCATTGAGTCCTCATCCACTTTTGTATTTTTCATAATTTTGTTGCTTTTGAGGAGGATAAGATTTTGAAATCATGTAAGTTTGTTTGTTTTTTTTTTCTTTCGGTAATTAATCATGTAATTTTGTTGCTTTCTAGAATATGATTATTTTGCTTTCGGTAATAAATCATGTAATTGAGGAGTAGTACATTTTTTTCTCTGCCAAAAAAAAGAACAAATAAATTAATAAATAATAATTGGAATATAAATATTTTGTCCCCGTAAGTATATTCACACAATATGAAAGGCACTTGAATTTTGAAGTCCTACTCTATAAGGTGAATAAAAATCACTTAGACTAGACATTTATATGTATGATTAACATAAATTATTACTTAATACCTAAAAAACCTACTGTTAATTCAAGAATTAATAACTCCTCTAATACAACACAAATATTTTTAATTGATAAAAATATAAAGGTGTCCACAACTGAATTTTTTAGTTGTTAGAGAGTCTTGTCTCACACTGAATTCCGATGAAAAAATGATTGGGTATATAAATGGGTGAATATTAGCATCACCCAATAATTTACACTTTTTGGTTGAACCACGAAATATTCAATCATTACAATTGGTATCAGAATCAGACACAATTGCTGATTCGGTGCCACGCCAATCACCTGCTTTGGTGTCTGCTACCAGGAATGTTTCTGGGTCCAAATTCGAATAGGTAGGTGGTACGATTGCAATGAGAGATTTGTGCAAGTTTCGATAGGGGAGAATATTAGACAGTCTTGTCCCACATTAGATCCGGATGGAATAATTGGGTATATAAATAAATAGATGTTATTCTCACTCAGTCTGTTTTAATTTTTGGGTTGAAACATGAAACAACCAACCCATTAGCCTATGCATTGCAGTCATGAATGTACACTTTTGTTAGAATTGATAGTGGGTTGGTGGGCCAGGCTGGGGAGTCCTTTCAGGTAAAGCCCAACAAACTTTGTTATAGGGCCACTCCAGGCTAATCCGAGACAAAGTTGGGGATATCCAACTCTACCATCAGGCTGGACTTTGGCCCATAAGCTGTTTTTGCACACTTACGTGCGCCTTATTAGGGTTATTCCTACTTTCAACCTTTTGGTTGGCCTTAATCCCACTTGAACCGCTCGAAGTTAAATATTTTTACTTTCACCTCTTTGAATTTGAATTTTATTCTACTTAAACCCCCTCACCCAACTTATCACTATGAAAAATGTCTAAATAAGTTTTATTTTTTAAAAATATAATATTTAGGGGTAAGAAAGTAATTTCACAAACCCAAGAAAATGAAAGTAGAAATATTCAACTTTAAGGGAGTGGAAATGAGATGAAGGCAAACCTCTAGAGGTGAAAGCCGGAATAACCCGCCTTATTATAAGTTTACAATTAGATGTGCTTATAGACAACCATTAGTGAAAAAAAATGGAGTGTATCATATCTCTAATTCCTTTCCTAATTTGATTGACGAAAATAATTATTCTTAATTTTATTTTATCAATATTTTATTTTTGATATACTCGTATCTCACATCAAATTCTTTTTTTTCTATGATTCAAATATTATTAGAACCTAAAAAAAAAAAAAAAAAAACAACAGAAGAAAGTTCAAAAGCTCCAAAGAGGGAGGAGCTACAATAAGAATTGCCCTAATTAAATCTTGGGTAATATTAAATTAAAATAGAATTACACACTTTTCTTTAAGAGGTTAAGCTGACACCAAATTTATAATCAATACAGTAAGAGTATATTTTAATTTTTTCCTTTTTTTCTAGTTTTTTTTTTTTTGACATCTTTCAAAGAAAAAGAAAGTTAATACTTATAAATATCAAAAGAGAGACCAATAACATGAAAAGAAGCACAGAAATAGGGTTAAGATTTATTATTACGTTTTCAAAATTTGGAAAATAAAATAATAAAAATGAGGTAAAAACTATCCACCGTCAAATCAAAGAGCTTTTTTTCAAATTTCAAAGGAAAGAAAAAAGAGGCAAAAACTCTTTGTTAATACTAGAAAGAGAGAGAAAATACAAGAAACAAACCCTAATTCATCTTTCACCCTAAATTCACACACTCACCCACCTCAATTCATTTTTTTTTCTTCGTCTTCTAATTTTCCCTCTCCAACACATTCCATTTTCTCAACAACCGGGGGGTAATTTGAATGATTTATTCTTTTAGGTAAATGAAGGATCAAGTACATTCAAAAAATGGAAAGATTATTTTCAAAAATGTAAATTAGTGAAACATAATTTTGTAACGGATGCCGAATGAATTTCTTACAAATCACTTGAGTATTAATATTGAAAAGAAAATAATTTTTCACTTTTAGCTTATATTCAATAATAAACAAAATTTATTCTCTAAAAAGTTGTGGAATTTAACTTTTCTAACAAATTTTGGGTTTTGGTTTTATTTTTTGTTAGTAATTAGATAAGTCAATCAATATTTATTTTTTACATAAATATTCCAAAGTTGAACTAGTTATATTTTTGCATAGATTTAATTAATAATTAAATATTTTTTTAATAAAATAAAATTTTATTATATTTAATAATTATTAGTAGTCCCCCACCTTATAATCCTCACTCCGCCCCAGCAACCATACATTCACCCACAAACCAAACCACCCTCTTTCTTCCCTCCCATTCCCTTCTCCCCCATTTCCAATTCCACTCCATCCCAACCTTCGATTCCCTGAATTTTGACATTATGACCGTTACAGGCCGATCAGAATTTGAAACTAGGACCATTACAAACTCAGCTTAACACTGATGCTAAGCCCCAGCTTAACCCTCATGCTCGCAATTTGATTTCCCTCTATTGCTCTCTCTATATAATCCCCCTAAATGAGTCCCACTCACCATCTCTCTCTCTCTCACACACACACACTCTGTCTGGGAGATGGAGGTTTGTGGGGTACCCGGTGTTTCAAGCAGAACCCATGGTTTGTTCCTGGAGATGAAGAGGGTGATTGGTGGTGTTTTCATGCGCTTTTGGGCGGAGCCGGTGGTGGATGATGGTGTTGATTGGGTACTTGACGTCTAATTTTCATTCCGGTAATTTTGATTCTTCTTATTCATGTTTATTTATAATTTTCTCACTGATAAAAAAAATATATTATAATTTTCTTGTAATTTGTTTGTGGGCAGGTTTGTAGTTGTTGTAGAATGTTGTTTTATTAATGATTGTAAAGGCCAGGACACCAAGTTTATTGGTTTCTTTCACCAAATTCAAACCCCCTTCCTACCTTATTCAACAACAAGTTGATTCTCTCTCTCTTTTTTTAATTTTTTTTTTGGATTAGGGTTTGCATATTTCTTGTTTTTTCTCATAATGTTGTAATTTGTATGGATGTTCATTTTTATCTATGTTATTGGATTATTGTTGTTGTTTCTTATGGTATCTGGTTCTTCCACTGAGTGGTGGGATGGGTTTTGGGGGTAACTATGTATGCTATGTAGCCCCCTCTATTCTACATTATTTTTGCCTAAAATTTCTATGTACAACAAGTTGTTAATCGTCTGTTGTAATTTAATTTTGTATATAAATTTAATTGGTATCCAATTTGTAAGAACAATTTTGTGTATTATTTATTTATGGCATGTTCTAGACAATAACCATGTTAGGTGTTAGATAGGTTGTTTTGATTTTTAACTACGTATACAAGTTTCGACAAAGGCATAATCAAGTATTGAAGTAGTGAATAATACAGGTGAAGTGAAAAAATGAACGTATTGAGTAAAAATGTCTCCCCGAGGGCAAAAATGGCATTTTACAAAGCCGTCAGTTCAAGCAAAAAGTATCGGAGAGTCAAGAGGGTCTGTTTGGCACAGTTACAGAGAAAAGTGGTTTTTATGAAAAAACTTACGCTTGAGCCTACACTTTCAGAATAAAAAAGTGGCTGCAAAGTGGAGTTTTACGCTTAAAGGTACGCTCCAAGCTATGCTTGGACCTACGTTTCAAGTGTAGGGAAGCTACGCTTCAAGCGTAGCTGCGGCAGAAAAGTGTATTTTATGTTGCGATGTTTGATTTGCCCCGATTTGATTCTATGATACATTATCGACTCCCACACCTTAAAGTACGTACAATATACAATATATTCATCAGAATATAAGTTTTAAACTCCGTGGGATGTGAAATTACGAGAAAGGGTGAACTTAGGGTTTGCTTCATCATTGTCTATAAATACCAAAGGTCTATAGGTTCGGAGGCTAGAGCTTTTAAAATAGATTTTCTACAGTATTCTATCATTCATCTTCTTATACAGAGTTATTGATATAGAGCGAGAAAAAATATCATTGAGTGATTCTTCCAGTTCTCTTTTGTTTTAGAGTTGATTCTATCGTGCTTCTACATCAACGATCTCATGCACAATTGAATCATCTAGATACTGAAAAATCTACACACCGCTGATTACAACTTGGTTGCGTTGATCCATTTTGAGAAGCGGAGCCGTCTAAGTGCGGAGATCGAAGCAGGAGGTTTCGTGGTTATTCGATCTGTTGAGAAGTAGAGTCGTCTGAGTACGGAAATCGGAGCGAGAGCTTCGCGGAGCGTGAGTGAATCTATAATTTTATATGTCGAGTGAAGAACATCAAATTACAGAGGTTGTAAGTTCTGTTTTCATAGAGTCTGTACAATTTCTCTGATTCATAGTGTATCGATACTCGAGTGTATCCGTGGTTTTTACTTTGAGTCTTTCCAAGGTTTTTCACATAAAAATCTATGTGTCTTCTCATGATTTAAATTTCTGCACTTATATTCATATTTGTTTGATTGATTTGTTTTAAGAATTAGGGTTTATGCCTGATTAAAATTGAATTTCAGCTAAATAATTTTAATTGATCATAAAATCGACAAAAAAGCCTATTCACCCCCCCTAGACTGTTTTCACTATCGTCTAGGTAATTTCAATTGGTATGAGAGCGTGGCTGCCCCTTTTAAGTTAACTATCCAGGGTTAGATTCTATTCTTAGACGATGGAGATGCCTCATAAAGGAGGTTCCATATCTAGGCCCTCTTTATTTAATGGGTCGAATTACATATATTGGAAAGCGAGGATGAGAGCATTTTTGAAATCTTTAGATGAGAGAGTGTGGAATGTTGTAGAAGTAGGATACTCACCTCCCATTCAGAAAGACGATGCGACTAATAAAGTGAAAGCAAAACTGTCAAGCGAGTGGATTGCTTCTGAGACGAATAACGTCAATTGGAACTCAAAAATGTTGAATGCGTTATACAATGTTGTTACTCCGAGTGATTTCAAGAGGATTTCTACATGCGTAATTGCCAAGGACGCTTGGGACATTCTCCAAGTTACTCATGAAGGACCTTCGAAGGTTAAGCAATCAAAACTTCAAATTCTGAATTCTCGATTTGAGCAGCTAAAAATGGAGGAGGATGAAGTCTATGCCGACTTTGAGGCTAGGTTAACTGATATCATAACAGGTTGTCATAACATAGGTGAGCCTATTCATGAGACTACCATAGTAAATAAAATCCTTAGGTCTCTTCCTAAATGTTTTCAATCTAAGGTCACTGTCATCTCAGAGGTCATGAGTCTTAAAAAAATTAAGATTAAAGAATTGGATGGAAATTTAAAATCTTATGAGATGAAGATGCTCAAAAATTCCCCTAAGAAGGCTAGTGGCACAAAAGAGAAGAGCAAAGCTTTCAAAACCATTAGGGATGATCATGTTGAACCTGATGAAGAAAATGAGTTAAGTCTAAATGATATTGCCATGTTTGTTAAGAGGTTGAAAAAATTTGTTAGGGCTAAACAGAATGGCCATGGGCAAAAATTTGGGGATAAGTTGGGTGAGTCTATAAGTATAAATAAGACTCAAACTAGGAAGAACAAGTCTGTTCCTAAAAAGAAGAAACCCCAATGTTTTGAATGTCAAGGATATGGTCACATAGCTGTAGAGTGTGCAAACACTTTGAAAAAATCCAAAGGATTAACTGTCAGTTGGGATGTTGACTCTGACAATGGATCAGCTAATGAAGCGACATACTCGGATGTAAGTGATGATTCTGAGAATTTCACCGTGTTCACTGCACAAAGCAAGGAGGTTAAAAAAGTTGTTACAAGTTGGGTGATGTTTGAAGAAGAAGGTTATGAGAGTGATAAAGGTTGTGATGACACTCTTTAAGAGTCTTATGACAAATTACTTGATAAGACCTCACAACTTCACAAAAATCACATGAAACTGTTGACTAAGGGTCTTAACATGGACAAAGAATTACATTATTTAAAAGATGAATTAGTCAAAAGTTCTCAGACTCAAAATCTCCTACAGACTCAAAAGGCCAAGCTGGTTGAAGATTTGAAGAAGTCTGAACTAAAAAGAACTCAGACTTTAAAGTTAGTAGATAATCTCAATAAGGACGTGGTTGAGAAATCTACTAAGATTGAGCATTTGAAAAAGGAGCTGAAAGATGCTAGATTAACTCTTTGTAAATGGTCTGAAGGAACCCTTAAGCTCAATGAGATGTTGAGTAAGGGAAAATCATTACGAAATACAAAGGGTTTGGGTTTTATTGGAGTAATGTCGAATTCGAATGTTGTGGCAAAAACCACCTTTGTAAAGGCCTCCCATGTAGCGTCTAGTTCTTCTCAAGGAAATTCAAATTGGAATCCTGGCGTTCAAGCCTATATCTAAAAACCTGTTGAAAGCAAGCATTTTTTTACCGCTAGATATCATAGGAGGTTGACTGATAGAGTTCAGAGATTCGTTCCTGTATGTCACCACAGTGGTATCAGAGGTCACATTTGACCAAGGTGTTCGAAGCTAAGAGAGAAGATGTTGAAGTCAATGAAGGAACAAAGAATTCAACAGGGAGATCGTGTTCAAGATCAAATTCAAGTGTTGAATGAATAAGTGAAGAATTTGTTAAGATTGGAAAATGGAGCTCCAAAGATGAAGAAGGCATGGATTCGCAAATGCGAGCTACAATGTTTTGTAGTTCATACTGCTCTTAGAGCATGCAAGTCTACTTCTTGGTATCTGGATAGTGGATGTTCAAGGCATATGACTGGAGATAAGTCATTGTTTGGATTTATTGAGGAATATCATGGTGGGATAGTCACTTTTGGTGATGGAAAGAAGTCGAATGTTATAGGAAAATGTACGGTAGTGACTCCTGGTTTACCTAAACTAGAAAATGTGCTTTATATAGAGGGACTTAAAACAAATTTGTTGAGCATAAGTCAGATATGTGATAACAATCATAAAGTCACTTTTTATCCTGATAAGTGTTCGATTATTGACTCTTCTAGAAATTGTGTGAAGGAATGTATGCGTTCAATTGACAATTGTTATTGCATTGTTCCTAGTTCTCAATTGTCATGCAATAGAGTTAAACTTGATGAAGTTGAAATTTGGCATCAGTGGATGAGACATGTTAATTTTTGAGAATTAACAAAAATTACTATGAGTGAAATTGTTAAGGGAGTCCCTAAGCTTGGTTATGAAAAATGGATTGTCCGTGGATCATATCAGAAGGGTAAACAAGTCAGATGTCAGAACAAAAAGATAAATGTCATTGGTACTTTTAGACCTTTAGAAGTGTTGCATATTGATTTAATGGGTCCCACTAAGACCATGAGAAAAGGATGAAAGATGTATATTTTTTTCATGGTAGATGATTACTCAAGGTTTTTATGGGTTGGATTTTTAAGTGAAAAATTTGAAGCTTCTGAAAGTTTTAAGAGGATTTGTTTAAGAATTCAGACTAAGAAGAATTGTTTCATTTCTAGAGTGAGGAGTGATCATGGAAAAATATGATTTTTCAGCACCGAAAACTCCACAACAAAATGGAGTTGTTGAGATGAAGAATAAGGTTATTCAAGAAATGACGAATGTTATGTTACATGGTAGGAATGTTCCTAGGTATTTTTGGACCGAGGTGGTGAACATAGTGTGTTACACCTCAAATAGAGTTTATCTTAGGCCTGACACTTTTAAAACTCCCTATGAATTGTGAAATATTTCAAGGTTTTTGGAGCAAAATGTTATATTCCTAGAGATCGGGAATCCATTGGGAAATTCGAGTCTAAGAGTGATGAAGGAATATTTCTTGGATATTCATTGACAAGTCGGGCATATAGGGTTTTTAACCTTAGAACTCAAACGATAATGGAATCTGCCAATGTAGTGGTTGATGACTCATGTCTTGATGAGCATCCAACATTAGTTGAGGAGGAAGATAATGAGCCATTCTTTCAGTTAGGAAATGATTATTCTGATGTTGGTGAAGAGGACAATGTGGTTCATGATAGTAGTTCTAGTCCTATAGAATCGCATGATCAAACTTGTGATGCTCAGACTACTCCTTCTAAAGAACCATTTGTAAGGGTAAAGTTGTATCATCCTTTGGATGATGTTATAAGATATGTTGATCAGATGATGGTGACCTGGAGATAGGCTAGGAATAAGGTTTCGTATGTATGTTATACATCTTCCTTGGAACCTAAAAATGTCAAAGAAGCCCTTCAAGACAGTGATTGGATTAATGTTATGCAAGAAGAACTTCAGTAATTTGTTAAGAATGATGTGTGGTATCTTCTGCCTAAACCGAATGAGACAAACGTGATTGGTACCAAGTGGATATTCAAGAATAAAAAGGATGAACATGATACAGTTGTTAGGAATAAGGCTAGTCTTGTTGTTCAAGGTTATACTCAGTTGGAGGGTATAGACTTTGATGAGACGTTTGTTCCAATGGCAAGACTTGAGTCTATTCTGATTATGTTTGATATCGCTTGTTATCTTAGATTCAAGTTGTATCATGTGAAGAGTGCATTCTTGAATGGTATTCTTCATGAGGAGGTATATATGGAGCAGCCCAAAGGATTTGAAGATCATCATTGTCCGGGTCATGTTTACAAGCTAAAAAGGCTTTATATGGTTTAAAGCAAACTCCTAGAGCTTGGCATGAAAGATTGACCAATTACCTGTTAGGAACATGTTTTATTCTAGAGGGAGTGGACAAAACACTATTTATTCAGAAAATTGAGAGTGATACAATTGTTGCTCAAATATATGTTGATGATATTGTGTTTGGTTCCACTTCTGATAAACTTGCTCATTATTTTAGAGATCAAATGAAACATGAATTTGAGATGAGCATGATTGGTGAATTGAACTTCTTTCTAGGGCTTCAGGTTAGGCAATTAAGTGATGGGATTTTCGTTTCTCAAACTCGTTATGCCTTGAAATTAGTAAAGAAGTTTGGTTTGGAAAAGGCTAAGGATGTTCGCACTCTTATGAGTACAAGTGTCAAGCTTAGCATAGATAATAAAGGCAAAGATGTCGATCCTACACTCTATAGGAGTATGATTGGGAGTTTGTTGTATTTGACTGCCAGTCGACCTGACATAGCTTTTAGTGTTGGTTTGTGTGCACATTACCAGGAAAGTCCTAAGGAGTCTCATATTACTGTTGTGAAAAGGATTATCAAATATGTTAGAGGGACAGTGAATTATAGACTGTGGTGTCAATTAGGTACTAATACTGATATCGCATCTTTTTCTGATGCTGATTGGCCTTGTAATGTTGATGATAGAAAAAGTATCAGTTGAAGGTGTATCAGTTGAAGGTGTTTCTATATTGGAAATTTCTTAGTTGTTTGGCATCGCAAGAAGCAAAATTGTATTTCTATTTCCACTGCTGAGGCTGAGTATATAGCAGTTGATAGTTGTTGTACTCAAGTTTTATGGATGCATCAAATATTGCAAGATTATAGTTTTTCTCAAGGCACGATGACTGTGTTTTGTGATAACACGAGTGCAATAAATATTTCTAAAAATCCTGTTCAACACTCTAGGACAAAGCATATAGATATTTGACATCATTTCATTCGTAATCTTGTTGAAGATAGTATAGTGTCTCTAGAGTTTATACCACAGATTCTCAGTTGGCAGATATATTTACAAAACTATTACATTTTCAAAAACATGTTAGTCTTAGGAAATCTATTGGTATGTTTTCTTTAGAATATATATCTTCTTATTTTTCATGCTAGGAACACATTGCATTATTTTCCTATAATTGGTAGGTAATCATGCATTTGTATTATATTTATTCATGCATGCATTTTATTTTAATAAAAAAAGCAATTTGGGAATGTTGAGCTTGGCTAAAGTACAAAAGTTGTCATATTTTTTTACTCTATTTTCACGTTTACTTGTCTAATTATGCATATGTATTAGCCTGACCTAAGAGTTTTGGATGATCACTTGGCATGATTATTTTGTGTTACAAAACCTTAATCTTAAGTGTTTGTTGCTTCGTAGATGATTATAATGACTAATGAATTTGTTAATTTTTTCATTTAACCCGAAGTGGTATGAAGGTTCATGAACTATACTAGATTGGTCTATGTATGAAATATCTTTTGCATGAGTATGAATGTTGTGGTAATGGTGAAAGAAGAGGAAAGGATAAGATGATATAAAAAAAATACAAAAAACAGTTCTTCAATCCAAAAAAGAGAGATAACTAATGAGCATAAATCCCATGGAAGATGCTTGGGCCTAGTTGGTCGGGACTAAAAATCCTTGCTGGAAAGTCCTGAACTTAGAAAGACAAAAGAGGATATGGTGAAAAAGTTAAAAAGATGAAAGGAGGAAATTATGTGATAAAGAAAAAGTATTTTTTATTTTTGACTTCTAATTTAGATCTTGGATTGAATTATCATCACGATTGGTGGAGAGATTATCCGGTTTAGTATGTACTGTTTTTATTTTACCTTAGTGCTTGCACATGAGAATTTTCATATATATATAAATATATTTGCAAAACTTGACTTGTGCATTTTTTAAGTCTACAAGGTATATGTGTTGATATTCTTCTATACCGTGTGTATCATAACTGAGATAGATCTGAGAATTTGATGTGTTAATGATTTGTTTGTTGTCTTTACTACCTTGCTCATAGATTTCTAAAAAAAAAATATATATTTTTTTATTCATGACATTTTGCATTCATGCATTAGTGTTAGGGTCATGCATAGTAGATATTTCTGTTAACCTGAGAATCTAGATATGATCTAATAGAGTTCTGTATCGTAGAGTTTTATTTAAGTATTTTCTTGCATTTTTATACATTGTTGTTATGACATATTCTCTCTTTGCTTGACATTTCAGTGACAAAAAAGGGGAGATATTGTTTTGTTAAGATTGGTTGATTAAGAGGGAGAAGTATTTAGTAAGGGGAAACTTGCATTGTTGTTATGATTTTCTAATGATAATTATGTTGGTTTATATAAGTTTTCCACACTTGCGTTTAATGGTTTGTTCAGTGTTGTGGTTACATGATTGGTTGTCATGAAAGTAAGGTGACAGTTTATATCTATGTTTGTTGGTGTGTGTTCATAAGTATAGATGTTATGTTATTATTTGTGAGGCTATATTGTAAAACATGGTTTTTTCTCAGAAATGTCGAAGGGGAGATTGCAAGAACAATTTTGTGTATTGTTTATTTATGGTATGTTCTAGACAATAACCATGTTAGGTGTTAGATAGGTTGTTTTGATTTTCAACAACGTCTACAAGCTTCGACAAAGGCATAATCAAGCATTGAAATAGTGAAGAATACAAGTGAAGTGAAAAAATTAGCGTATTGAGTAAAAATGTCTCCCATAGGGCGAAAACGACATTTTACAAAGCCATCAGTTCAAGCAAAAAGCCTCAGGGAGTTAAAAGGGTCAGTTTGGCACAGTTGCAGAGAAAAATGGTTTTAATGAAAATGCCTACGCTTTCAGAATAAAAAAAGTGGCTGGAAAGTGGACTTTTACGCTTGAAGGTACGCCCCAAGCTACGCTTGGACCTACACTTCAAGCGTAGCTGCGTTAGGAAAGTGTATTTTATGTTGTGATGTCTGATTTGCCCCGATTTGATTCTATGATACATTATCGACTCCCACACCTTAAAGTACGTACAATTTATAATATATTCATCATAATATAAGTTTTAAACTCTGTGGGATGTGAAATTACGTGAAATGACGAACTTAGGGTTTGCTTCATCATTGTCTATAAATACCAAAGGTCTACAGGTTTGGAGGCTAAAGCTTTGAAAAAATATTTTCTGCAGTATTCTATCATTCATCTTCTTCTACAGAGTTATTGATATAGAAAAATAAAATATCATTGAGTGATTCTTCCAGTTCTCTCTTGTTTTGGAGTTGATTCTATCGTGCTTTTACATCGACGATCTCATACACGATTAAATCATCTAGATACTGAAAAATCTATACACCGTTGATTGCAACTTGGTTGCGTTGATCCATTTTCAGAAGCGGATCCGTCTGAGTGTGAAGATCGAAACAGGAGGTTTCGTGGTTATTCGATCTGTTGAGAAGTAGAGCCGTCTGAGTACGGAGATCGGAGCGAGAGCTTCGCGGAGCGCGAATGAATCTGTAATTTCAGACATCGAGTGAAGAACATCAAATTACAGAGGTTGTAAGTTCTATTTTCATAGAGTCTGTACAATTTCTCTTATTTATAGTGCATCGATACCCGAGTGTATCTGATGCGACGTCAGATGTGTAAAAATATGTGGTTAAAAGCAACACCTTAACGACTCTAGGTTTTACCCTACGAAAGCGCACATATCAGTTGTAGAATAGCAAATAGCTTGAGTAAGGGATATCGATCCCACAGAAACTAAGACTGTTCACTTTAATAGTTCAAAAACACGGAATTATATTTTTTAAAAATTGTTTGTTTAGGTGGTCAAAGACCAAATTATCTATTTTAGCTAATGATTATCTAGAAAACAAAGTAAATTGCTTGTGATTCAGATGAGAGAGAAAATTAGGGTTTTCATCACTCCACCACTAACCGCATAATATAGTTCATCACTGTATTAATTGTACGAGGGTGATCCATAATTGTGAATTAGGTCATACTGTAAATAGCTAAATATGATCCCAAAAAAGAGTACTATCAACCGGATCGCGACAACCCGTCTCATGACTAACCTAACTAGTACATGTCAATTATATTACTCTAATCTACTCCTACTACATGAAAATAAACTAAAGCATGTCTATATTAAGTTGCCAAGGCACGACCTGTGTCAACCTAGGATTTCCAGTTTCATTAGCACCATTGTGTAGAAAACCATAATTAAGCATCCGAGTTCCTACTCATATTGAATAATCATAGTTGTGCAAAATAATACATTCATTCCATCTAAGACAAGAATTTAGAACAAACATATAATTTTATATTACAAATCAGAACGGTCTCTAAACTACTACAATCATCACAGTATGGTCAACAGTTTCCCCTCGTTACAATTGAAAATAATGAAAGAACTACATTACTTAGCTAGGGTTTTACTAGAAAATCCTAGATACCAAATTAGTTGCTCATGGTAGAAGGAGACTGCATCGTTGATGTAGAATCGCCCTCCATGATCGTCTTCTCCGGATCTCTAGGTCTTGAATGGCTCCTCCTTGGAATGATAGATGAATCTCTAGAAAATATTCTGAAAACTTATGTGTAGAGAAGTCCCTTAGATCTGTAGCAAAGCTTGATATTTATAGACAAAGACAAGGGAAACCCTAACTTGTGGAATATGATTACCCTTTTTCGTAATTTCACACCCACCCAAGCAAAACCCTAATTTCTCATATATATAAGTCTATATACATGTATATAGAGGTCTGGAGTCGCAGACACGTCTTCCAATTGAGCTGAGGGTGAAACAAGAAAAATTCACGAAAAACCACCAAAATTTATCGCACTTACGCTTCAAGCGTAGATGTCCTACGCTTCAAGCGTAGGTCCCAAGTGTACCTCCAAGCATAGGTCCAAGCGTAGAAATGTCATTTTCAGCCACTTTTTGAAACTGAAAGCATAGGCAAAAGCGTAGGTATTTTGTGGAAAATCATTTTTCTCCGTGAATGCTCCAAAACGACCGTCTTGAACCCACGATACTTTTTGCTGAAGATGACAGCTTCTGGAAATTTTGTTTTTGCCCTCCGGGAGCCATTTTGTCTCGGATTGCCTCTTTGACTTTCTCTTGGATAGAAAGAACATACTCTCCAGTTAATTCACCGAAGTTAGCTTCATTTCTTCATTAAGCTCTTGAGACATGCCTTAACACACAAACGTAATAAAATTATCAAATAATGAAATGAAAGAACGTAACAATAGTGAGTTACGGGATCAAAATGTCTAATATTTGACACCTATCAATATCTGTGGTTTTTACTTGGAGTCTTTTCATGGTTTTCCATGTAAAAATCTCTGTCTTCTCATGATTTAAATTTCTGCACTTATATTCACATTTGCTTGATTGATCTATTTTAATAATTGAATTGAGAATTATGGTTTGTGACTAATTAAAATTGAATTTCTGCTAAATAATTTTAATTGATCATAAAATCGACAAAAAACCTATTCCCCCCCCCCCCCCCCCCTCCCCCCAAAAAAAAAAAGCTGTTTTCACTATCGTCTAGGTAATTTTACAATTTTTTCAACTAAGGGATGTAATGAAGGGGTAGAGAGAGTCAACATGATGTTAAATAATATAAAAAAAGAGACATATCATGGCAAAAACAAAACATTCAATGACAACAATTCGTAAATCCTTTGTTGTCCTTGTATTTTGCAAATAAATTAACAGGCATTCAATTTACAGCTAGTGAGATGTAGTGAAGGGATAGAATCAACATGATGTCAGTTCCCGCCCAAAATATAATTGGTTGTTCCAGGGGTATGAGGGGCATTCAGTTTTGTTTTCTGATTTTAAATAGGGTTTGCAATTTCTTGCTTTTTATTGTGTTGCTTTTGTATAGATTTTTTTTTTTTAATATCTTATTGATTTTATGAAGATGTTTTTATGCTATCACTTTCTTCCCACTGAGTGGTGGAATGGGTTTCTCACAAGTGCACCAAATGATCCTCCTCTTCCAATGGGGTGGGGGTAAAGATTGTTTGCTATATCAGCCCTCACTTTATTTTTGCCGTTTTTCAATGTACATCAAATATTTATTCCTTTGTTAGACTTGTACTTGGCAAATAAATTAACTAGTAAGATGTAATGAAGCGGTAGAGTCCACATGACAAATAAAAAAAATTAAAAATCAAATCTACCCATTCTTATCAAGTAACTTCTGATCATGGGTTCCCAGTTAATTTTTTCATGTTTGTTGATGGAAATTTTATACCTACCACTGGGGTATAACAGAGCCTGTGAAACATTTTAACCACTTTGATCCAACTTCAGTGAGCCTTTCATCTTTTCTTGACTTGTCTTAGCACATGCATGCACATGAAATTCTGTAAATAGCAGTTGAATGACCCTCATAACTCGTATGGTAACTGAATATTTTTCTCCCTCTTAAAAATTCAGATGCATGCCATTTAACTTCCTCCTCAGCTGATCGTCAAGGCAACTGGTTTGACTGCAAAAGGAACTAAGCAAGTTGCTCTTCTGTTTAGATCCAGTTTTCATGAGGTGATTTTATATATCTGAAATAGCTCCACTGTTGAGTTTTATACCTGTAAAATAATATAAGAGGCAATCAGTTGATCTGCATTTGTGTATTTGGAGCAGAATTCAGAAATTATATACTGAATGTGATGAAAGGCTTTCAACAGATACATGGTTTGCTGATGATTCTCCTTTTATTGGCAACAAGGTACAAATCATTACTTAGTTCTAGTACAAAACCATTGTATATGATTATTATTGTTATTATTCTTTTTTGGATATATTTTACTCATTGCGCAATTTATCTGGAATGACCTGATATTGCTTGCTTTCTTTATATACATTTTTAGTCTTTGGATAGTCTCTTTTTCGTAATCCTTTTTTTAACTTTGTACATTTCAAAGTTACTTATCCTAACATCTTAGACATCATAAATAGTCGTTAACTCCCTATACTTAATAATCCTTTTTGTTAACTTCCCGTACTTGAAAATAATTTTTTTTATTTAATTGCTAACTTGAAAATAAAATCTTCAAAATTCATTTTTTGACTTCCTACACTTCATATTCATCTTCCTAACATCCTATAAAATAAAATTGTTCAAACTTTTTCCACACTTCGTAATCATTTTATAACTGTCTACACTACCAAAAGTATACGTTTACCTTCCTATAAATCATAATCGATCATTTAACTTTCTACACTTCAGAATCCTTTTATAACCTACTACAAGTCAAAATACTTTTTCTAATTTTTCCACTTCAAATTCAAATATTTGACTTCCTGCATTTCATAAGCTTTTTTTTTTCATCTTCTTCCACTCAAAATTCTGAATTCCTAACATCCTTGTTCAAATTTTTTCCACACTTCGTAATCATTTTAGAACTGTCTACACTACCAAAAGTATATGTTTACCTTCCTATAAATCATAATCGTTCTTTTAACTTTCTACACTTTAGAATCCTTTTATAACCTACTACAAGTCAAAGTAATTTATCTAATTTTTCCACTTCAAATTCATGTATTTGACTTCCTGCATTTCATAAGTTTTTTGTTCATCTTCTTCCACTCAAAATCCCTATTTTAAATTCTCATACTTCATATTTTTATTTTTTAAACATCCAATTCATCTTCTTCACGTTCTTTTCTCACCGTCTGGACTCATCTTGAATCTCTCTTCAAAACTCAAAAGTAATCATCTCAGCCTCTTTCCAAAACATGCTCTACAAATGATAATTTTTGACATATTTATAGTATAAATTATTTTTGACATTTTTATAGCAAAAATTATTATAACGTTCTTCAGTTCATTGCCATCTTCATAGTTTCCTATACATATATATTTTTAACTTTCTGTACTAATATACCCTCATAAAAAAAACTTCCTGTACTTGTATATATGTATTCTAACTTCTATACTTTAATTGTTCTTTCAAATTCCTCGATTTCAGATTTATTTTTTTTCGAAAATTGTTATAATGTTCTTCACTTCACTGCCGTCTTCATAGCTTCATATATATATATATATATATATATATATATTTCAACTTTCTGTACTAATATACCCTCATAAAAAAAACTTTCTGTACTTGTTTATATACATTCTAACTTCTATACTTTTTAATCGTTCTTTCAAATTCCTCGATTTCAGATTATTTTATTTTCATTTCCTACCATTTATAACTATTTTTATATTTGAGAAGGAAAAAAGCAGGAAATGGATGCTAATTGACCAAAATATGTTCCATGAAACTCAGAACCCTCATAGAAAACTACCAAAAGAGTGCCCACAACAACCCCAAAGAACCTTGAAAAGATACCCTAAAAGTGGACCATATGTCAAAATTAACTATTCATGTCCCTAAATGTTCTGTTCACCGGTAGCTTATGCCCAAAAGATCCTAATTATGGTGTACTGAAAATCCTACCAGTCAACTAGTGAGCTCAAAATTCCGGTAGAAAACTACCAAAAGAGTCCCCTTGGTATCTCCAAAATCTACACCTATAGACTAAGAAGAACCTTTAAAAGATTCATAAAAGTGGATCATATGTCAAAATTCACTATTCACGTCCTTAACTTTGAAGGTACTGTTCACCGGTTGCTTATGCCCAGAATATCCTCGTTACAATATGCTCAAAATCCTGCCAGTCAGCTAGTGATCTCAAAATCGTTGTAGAAACTACCAAAAGAGTCCCCTTGGTATCTCCAAAATCTATACTTATAACATACTAGGAAACCTTACCAGTCATAACTCAACATTGATTTGTCCAAGTTAGGAACGGAATATTTCACTATTTCTTTACATGGTTTTCGAGGAGGGAATAGCGGTTCAAAAAAATGATTCCAAATTGACATTTTGGATCGAAAAGTAAGAATATGATCTCTTAAGCTTTTAGAGTAGATGGATGATTAAAAGTATGATCTCTTTTCTTGCTTTTTATAAGGTAAATGAGTAACGTCTTTAAAGGGACAATTTGGATAGATTGGACTACCAGTTCTAAAACAATAATTGATCTAGGAGATACCAAGAATTAGTTTTATACCAATTCAAGTTTTAATAGACTAGAAAATGTTACTACTTGACAAGTGGGCACTATATTCTCGATGAGAGATTTGAATAATGACTTTTCCCTTCACGGACCATTTTTAGGGATATTTTGGGGGTTATTTGTCTTGTGGTAAGGACTTTTTACATGGTTTTTGAAGAGGGAATAGTGGTTCAAAAAAATGATTCCAAATGGACACTTTGGATTGACTAGTAAGAATATGATCTCTTAAGCTTTTAGATTAGATGGATGATTAAATATATGATCTATTTTCTTGTTTTTTATGAGGTAAATGAGTAACGTCTTTAAAGGGACAATTTGGATAGACTAGACATGACTACTAATTCTAAAACTGGGAGATACCGAGAGTTAGTTTTATACTGATTCAAGTTTTAATAGACTAAAGAACGATACTACTTGACAAGTGGGCATTATATTCTGGATGAGAGATTTGAATAATGACTTTTCCCTTCACGGGTCATTATTATGGATCTTTTGGGGGTTCTTTGTCTTGTGGCAAGGACTCTTTACGTGGTTTTTGAGGAGGGAATAGTTGTTCAAAAAATTGATTCCAAATGGACACTTTGGATCGACTAGTAAGGTCTACCAGTCTAATGAAAGGATTTATTTTGGAGATACTAAGAGTTGGTTTTATGAGGTAAATGAGTAACGTCTCGAAAGGGAAATTTTGGATACACTGGACAGGTCTACCAGGTTTAAAACAATTGATCTAGGAGATACTGAGAGTTAGTTTTATACCGATTTAGGTTTTAATATAGACTAGAGGACGTTACTATATTCTGGATGAGAGATTTGAATAATGACTTTTCCCTTCACTGGCCATTTTTAGGGATTTTTTTGGGGTTATTTGTCTTGTGGCAAGGACTCTTTATGTGGTTTTCGAGGAGGGAATAATGGTTTAAAAAACGATTCCGAATGGAAAGTTTGGATCGACTGGTAAGGTCTACCAGTCTAATGAAAGGATTTATTTTGGAGATACTAAGAGTTGGTTTTATGCATATTTAACTTTTAATAGACTAACAAATCTTATTATTAATCAATAGAGCAATAACTATAAAACAAGAGAGCATTACCTTTTTGGATTAGATATTTGACTAATGAATTTTGCCAATTCGGTTCATTGTAAAAGAAAGTTTTGGGGGTTCTCTCGTGTTGTGGTAGTGACTCTTTTGTGGCTTTCAATGAGGGAAATAAGGTTCACAAAATGATTCCGAAAGGACTATTTGCATCAATATGTAAGGTCTATCAATCCATTTAATGTGTTGAACTTCGAGATATGAAAGGTTATAACGAATCTTTTTGGGGTTTTTGGTTGTAATTGTGGGAACACCTTTCGTGATTTTATGTGAGGGAATTGAGGTTAACAAAATGTTTTTAAAGGGACAATTTGAATTGACTAGTAAGGCCTATTAGTCAATTACCAAGGGTTGGTTTTATGTCAATTTCAATTTTAGTGGACTAGAAAACTTTACGTGAGCATAACATTCAGGGTTTTGAGATTAGAGAAGCTTACTATTAAGCAAGAGAGAGTAACTATTTTGCAAGAGAGCAGTACCTTTTGGGTCAGATATTTGAGTAAGGACTTTCGCTATTTTGGTCCATTGTAAAGGAAACTTTTGGGGGTTCTTTGAGGTTATGGTAGTGACTCTTTTCGTGATTATCTATGATGGAAATAAGGTTCATAAAATGATTATCGAAAGGATTGTTTGGATCAACATGTAAGGTTTATCAATCCATGTGAAGTGTGGAATTTTGTGATACGAAGTGTTATATGTAATTGTCGGAACACCTTTCGGAATTTTCTATAAGAGAATGGAGGTTCACAAAATGTTTGTAAATGGACAATTTGGATCGATTGTAAGGTCTACCAGTCAATTCATAGTTTTGATTTTTTGAGATACAAAGAGTGGTTTTACGTTGAGATTTCAATTTAGAAAACTAGAAAACCTCACTACTTGATATTTATGCAAAACCTTCGGGGTTAGAGATTTGAACAATGATTTTCACATTTTGATTATTCGTTTTAAGAAAACATGTTGGGGGACAATTTGGATCGACAATTAAGGTCTACCAATCCACAAAAATTATTGATTTTTGATATACCAAGGATTGGTTTATGCCGATTTCACTTTTAATAGACTAGATAAACTTATCATTTGGCAAGTGGATAGTCAATTTTGAGTGAGAGATGAAAAATGAATTTCGCTATTTCAAGTCATTTTTAAGGGTTCTTTTAAGGGTTTTTGGTGTTGAAGTAGGAACACTTTTCGTAGTTTTCGAGAGGGGAATAATGGTTAAAAAAATGTATTCAAAATGATAGTTTGGATTGACTGGTAAGGTCTACAGTGTCCATTGAAATGGTTAAGTTTGGAGACACCAAGAGTTTGTTTTACAATGTATTTCTAAAAGGACAACATTTGACCGGCTGGTAAAGTCTACCAGTTGATTGAACTTTTGATTTTTGAGATACCATGAGTTGATTTATGTCGATTTCAGTTCAAGATCACTAGAGAAACTCACTACTTGATATTTGCATGGAAACTTAAGCGTTCGAGTTTTTAATATGAATTTTCCCATTTCGAGACTTCTTTAAGGAATCTTTTGGGGGTTCTTTGATGTTGTTGTATGATATTTTTTCGTGGTTTTCTAAAAGGACAACATTTGACCGACCGGTAAAGTCTACCAGTACATTGAAATTGTTTTATTTTGGAGATACCATGGAGTTAGTTTTATACCAAATCACTTATAATGGATTAGAGAATGTTACTATTTAACAGTTGTGCAATATATTCTGGATTAAAGATTTGAATACACTGAAATTGTTTATTTTGGAGATACCGTGGAGTTAGTTTTATACCGAATCACTTATAATGGACTAGAGAACGTTACTATTTGACAATTGGGCAATATATTCTGGATAAAGGTTTGATGAATAAGTTTTTTCCACTATGACCCATTTTTAAGGGATCTTTTGGAGGTAGTTTGGTCTTGAGGTTGGAGCTCTTTTCATGATTTTTAAGGAAGGAATAGTGGTTAATTTGTTTTTTTCCAAAAGGACAGTTTGGATGTATGCTGAAAGGGTTGATTTTGGAAATACGAAAAGTTGATTTAATAGACTAGAGAAGCTTACTACACAAGAGAACAGTATCTTTTGGGTTAGGGGATTTGAATAATAACATCACCATTTCAGTCCATTGTAAAAGAAAGTTTTGGGGTTCTTTGTTGTTATGGTAATGACTCTTTTCGAGGTTTTCTATGGGAGAAATAAGGTTCACAAAAAATGATTTAGTTAGGACTGTTTGGATCGGCTAGTAAGGTCTACTACTCCATTTATGAACTTCGTGATATGAAGAGTTGTAATAGAATTTTTTTGGGTTCTTTTTTGTTGTTATGGGATCAGTTTTCGTGATTTTCTATGGGGTAAAGCTCACAAAATGTTTTTTAAGGGACAATTTAGATTGATTGGTAAGGGCTACCAATCTGTCTATTGAAAGTTTTATTTCTGACATACCAAGAGTTTAAAAAATGTCCGGAAGAACAGTTTGGACATACTGGTATGGTATCCCACTCCATTGAACGTGTTGATTTTGGAGATAACAAGAGTATGTTTAAAAGAATGTTTCTTAAGGGACAGTTTGAATCGATTGGTAAGGTGTACTAATTCATTCAAAGTTACTACTTGACATATGGGCAGTATATTCTGAATCGATTAGTTTTAAGTTGATCTCACTTTTAATAGATTAGAGAACATTACTAACTTGACATATGGGCAGTATATTCTTAATCATAGACTTGAATAATGACTTTTGCCATTACCCTCTATTTTTAAGGGATCTTTTCGGGGTTGTTTGGTCTTGTGGTGGAGACTCTTTTGTGGTTTCCGAGTAGGGAATAATGGTTCAGAAAATGTTTTCAAAAGGATAGTTTGGATCAACTGGTAAAGTCTAGCAGTAAAATGGTTTATTTTGGAGATACAAAGAGTTTGGTTTTATGCTGACTTAAATTTTAATAGACTAGAGAATGTTATGACTGGGTCAGATATTAAAATAATGACTTCCGTTATTTCGGTCTATTGTAAAGAAAACTTTTGGGGGTTCTTTGGCATTGTGACAGTGACTCTTTTTCGTGGTTTTCTATGAGAAAAATACGGTTCAAAAAATGATTCAGAAACTGTTTTGGATTGCCAGGTAAGCTACCAGTCCATTTAAAGTGTTGAATTTTGAGATATGAAGAATTATTAAAGATCAATTTTAGGTTCTTTGTTGTTATGGGAACACGTGTTATGATTTTCTATGAGTGAATTGAGGTTTACAAAATGTTTTTAAAGGGACAGTTTAGGAAGGTCTACCAGTCTATTAAAAGTTTAGAATTTTGAGATACCATTAGTTTTTTCATGTAGATATTAGTTAAGTAGATTAGGAAAGATCAAAAGTTGATATGTGAGATAACCTTTGGATATAAACATTTGAACCGTGGTTATTCACATTTCGATTATTTTTTAAGGAAATTTTTGAGGATTCTATGGTGTTGTGGTTGGGTCTCTTTTCGTATATGGAAAGATCATTTTTAGGTTCTTTGTTGTTATGGGAACACATGTTATGATTTTGTGAGTGAATTGAGGTTTACAAAATATTTTTAAAGGGACAATTTAGGAAGGTTTACCGGTCTATTGAAAGTTTAGAATTTTGAGATACCATTAGTTTTTTCATGTAGATATTAGTTTTAGTAGACTAGGAAAGATCAAAACTTGATATGCGAGAGAACCTTTGGATATAAACGTTTGAATAGTGGTTATTCACATTTCGGTTATTTTTTAAGGAAAAATTTGAGGATTCTATAGTGTTGTGGCTAGGTCTGTTTTCGTATATTTTCGTGGATTTTTGTTGGGGAATTGAGGTTCACAAAACTTTTCTCAAGAGACAATTTGGAACGACTGTTAAGGTATACCATTTCACATAAATTATTGATTTTGGAAATACCAAGTGGTGGTTTTGTGATGATTTCACTATTAAGCAACTAAAGAAGCTTGTTATTCGACAGGTGGGCGGTCACTCAGAGATTTGAATTATGAATTTTTCCATTTGGGTCATTTTTAAGAGATCTTTTGGGGGCTTTCTGGTGTTAAGCTAGGGACTGTTTTCGTGATTTTTGAGAAGGGAGTAGTGGTTCAAAAAATGTTAATTTGGATCTACTCGTATGGTCTACCCATCCATTTAAAGTTTTGATTTTTGAGATACCCAGACTTGGTTTATGGCGATTTTAGTTTTTAGCAGACTAGATAAACTCACTGCTTGATATGTGAGTGGAACCTTTGGGGTTAATTTTACAAAATCATTTTAAGAGTTGGTTTATGTCGATTTTACGTTTACCTTCCTATAAATTATAATCGTTCTTTTAAGTTCCTACACTTTGTAATCCTTTTATAACCTATTACGAGTAAAAATTCTTTTTGCAATCTTCCCACTAAATCATTATTTTGACTTCCTGTATTTCATAACTTTTTCTTTTTTTTGTCATCTTCGTCCTCTCAAGATCCTGATTTTCTCACTCAAAATCTCCATTTTATCTTCATACTTCACATTTTGATTTTTTAAACCTCCAACTCATCACCTTCATGTCCTTTCTTACAGTTCGGACTCTTCTTGAATCTCTCTTCGACAGTAATCATCTTATCCTCTTTCCAAAAAGTCGTATTCCTATAAATATATGTAATTTTCAACTTAAATCCATACTTTCATCTTTTTGTACACATTAAAAAACATTATATACTTTTATTTACGTATACTAACTTGTATATAAAACTACCAAAAGGGTGGCCACAGTAACCCTAAAAACCTTCTAAAAGATCCCCTAAAAGCTGACCATATGTCAAAATTAACTATTTCACCGGTAGCTTATGCCCAAAAAATTCTAATTACAGTGTATTGAAAATCAGTTCAAAATCTTTGTAGAAAACTACAAAAATAGTCCCCTTGGTATCTCCAAATTTACACTTATAAGACTGGGTAGAACCTTTAAAAGATTCATACAAGCGGGGCATATGTCAAAATTCACTATTAAAGTCCCTAACCCTGAAGATATTGTTTGGTTGCTTATGCCCAAAAAGTCCTAATTACAATATACTAAAAATCCTACCACTCAATTAGTGAGCTCAAAATCCTTGTAGAAAACTACCAAAAGAGTCGCCTTGGTATCTCCGAAATTTACGTGTAGACAAGGAAACGATACTAGTCAAAACTCAACATTCATTTATCTAAGATCCTCTTCAAAACTCATCTATATTGACTTCGGTCTTTGAAACACATCTTTTCGCAACCCTTTCAAAGTTTACAATTTGAAATCCTCTTTAAAATCATCTTTATACGAGTCTCCTTTGAGTTTCATCTTCTTAGCATCTCTTCAAGATATATTTTTGAGATCTCATTTGAAACTCACATCTTTACATCATGTGTTTGGCTTTCAATACTTTATAGTCATGCTTTTAACAACCTATTCATTTTTTCCCCCTTAACTTCTTACTCGTAATCCTTAATGAACTTCTTATGATTTCATTATATTTTTTGTTTTATTTTGTAATCGTTTCCAACTCTTTACAAGTATATTCCTAAAGTTGTACTTTCAATTATATATATGTATACATTATATATCAACTTCTTATAATTCATAATAGAATTTATATTTTTCTAAATTAAAAAATATTTTTTTCTACTTCCTACCCTTTATCTTGATTTCTCAACTTCCTTGTTTTATGTTTTAACTGCCCTTTGAAACATCTTAATTTAAAATCCTATACATTAAAGGCACAATGTTTGACCGATATTGAGGAGATTGCTATCCAAGAGGAGATCTCGTAGAGACAGAAATCTTGGGCTATTTGGCTGAAAGAAGGGGATCGGAACACAAAATTCTTTCATCGTTCAACGAATGCTCGTAGAAGGATGAATTTTATTGGAAGCTTGACAGTGGAGGGTTCTTTGCTTTCTTTCGAGAAGGAGATTCACTATGGTATCCCTGCGTTCTATCAGAGGTTGTTTACGGATAGTGAGAGTTGGAGGCCGAATCTGGATGGACTTTTGTTTAACTCTATTGATGGGGGTGATCGGGACAGGCTAGAGTTACCTTTCGAGGAGGAGGGGGTTCTGAAGGCACTGATGTAGAGGATAGAGCCCCTGGTCCAGATGGTTTTTCTATGAGGTTTCTTCTAGAGTGCTGGCCTACGATTCGGGTGGAGGTGATGGCCACTTTCAGCGTTTTTCATGAGGGATATTGCTTTGTGAAATCGCTTAATGCTACTTTTATCTATCTCCATCCAAAAAAAGGGGGGTGAAAGACATTAAGGATTTTCGACCTATCAGTCTAGTTGGGTGTGTGTACAAGTTGATTGCGATGGTACTTGCATCCAGGATGAGTGGGGTTCTTGATGGGGTTATTTTGGATTCATAGAATGTTTTCATTGGGGGCCGTCAGATTCTGGATTCCACTATCATCGCTAGTGAGGTAGTGGATGCCAGGATGCAGAGTGGTATTCTGGGTGTTTTGGTTAAGTTGGATGTGGAAAAGGCATATGACCATGTGAATTAGGGTTTCCTTCTATACATGTTGGAAAGACTGGGTTTTGGGGAGAGGTGGCGGCAATGGATTCAGTTTTGTATATCTTCGGTTCACTTCTCGGTATTAGTGAATGGGTCACCTTCCGGTTTCTTTGGGAGCTCTTATGGGTTGAGACAAGGTGATCCCTTTTCCTCTCTTTTATTCATTGTGGTGATGGAAGCCTTTAGTCTAATGATGACTCGAGCCACGGGGTTGGGTGTCATTCGCGGTTTCAGGGTGGGCGATGTTGGTCAGTATGTGGATGTTTTGCATCTCTTCTTTGCTGACAATGCATTGGTGTTCTGTGACACGTAGGTGGCGCAGTTACGGTATCTTTGATGTATTCTAGTATGTTTTCAGGCTGTCTCTGGTTTAAAAATCAATACGAGCAAGAGTTCTCTTTTTCCAGTGGGTGAGGTGGGCAATGTACAGGCTTTGGCTTTGGCTTCAGCTTTTGGTTGCAGGGCTGATCAGTTCCCTTCGGTGTACTTGGGCTTGCCTTTGGGGTCTTCTGGGCAGAGACAGGCTTGCTAGGATTTGGTGGCTGACCGGGTGGAGAGGCAATTAACGGGCTAGAAACTGTAGTATCTTTCCAAGGGTGGGAGACTTACCTTGGTAAAGAGCACGTTATCCAATCTTCCAACGTATGCGTTGTCATTTTATCGGATTCCTTGTAGTGTGGCTCAGTGGATTGAGAGGTCTAGCGGCAATTTTTATGGGGTGGTGGCAGTGAGAGTCATTTTATTCCTTTGGTGCGGTGGGATGCGGTATGTAAACCTTTTCAAGATATAGGGTTAGGTATTCGTCGATTGTAGCCTTTTAACAAGGCTTTCTTTGGGAAGTGGTTGTGGCGCTTTGCGACCGAGAGGGACCGTCTGTGGATGAGGGTTATTGTTTGTCGTTATGGTGATGCCAGAGGCGGTTGGTGGTGTTCTGATGTGGTCAAGGGTCATCGCGATGTGGGGGTTTGGAAGGACATTTGACACGGCTGGGACTCTCTCGCCCCTTTTACCAGTGTTAGGGCTAGGGATGGACGTTGTGTTCATTTTTTGACGGATTGGTGGTGTGGTGAGGGCCCTCTCGAGTTTTCCTTCCCTCGACTCTTTATGATCGCACGGGATCATCATGCTTCTGTTGCCGACTGTTATCATCTTGATACTGGGTCGTTAGTGTGAGATGTCCGTTTTGAGCGACACTTTCAGGATTGGGAGCTGTAGGAGGTCTCTGATCTGTTGGAGCTATTGTATTCTCTGACCATTGGTGGAGGATCGAACTATCTGTTCTGGAGGCCGACTTCGTCACGGTGTTTTTCTATCTCATCATATTTTAGGTGCCTCTCATCGAGGGAGGATGAGTCTTTTTCGTGGAAGGCGGTGTGATGCTCGAAGGCCCCTCTCAAGGTACCTTTCTTCACATGGTTAGTGGCGTGGGACCGGATTCTTACTCTGGATACTTTGCGACGGCGAGGCTTGTTTTAGTCAATCGATGTTTTATGTGTAAAAAGGATGGGGAATCTGTAGATCGCCTCCTTTTGCACTGCTCGATTGTCTATGACTATTGGTGCTTTATTTTCAGGCTTTTTGGTGTTCGGTGGGTGATGTCAACATCGGTACGGGACTTTTTGGAGTCATGGAGAAGCGTGTCGATAGGCGCGCATGCCTAGCCTTTTTGGAGGGTGGCTCCCCCTATGTCTTTGGTGGATTATATGGAAGGAACGCAATAGGCATTATTTTGAAGATTCTGAGTCCCCGGTGAGGGATGCCAAATATTTTTTCATTTCTTGTATGTTTAGTTGGGTGGAAGGTCGCAATTATCGATCTCTTGATGAGAAAGTAGAGTTTTTGGGTTCTCTAGGCTCTTAGGGATTTTCGTAAAAGGGATGCATTCCCCGCTTGAATGCTTTTATTTATAAAATTATTACTTAAAAAAAATCATCTTCAAATTTCATCTTCTTAATACCTCTTCAAGACTAATTTTTTGATAGCCAATTCAAAACTCATGTTATTGATATCAATGTATAACTTTTTTTCTTTACCTATCTATATTTCATAACCATTCTCATAACTTCTTATACAATTTTTTTATATATTATATACACTTTTTAAAGTTCATATTTCTTATCAAAACACATTTCAAGTATATTTTAACCTTTGAATACTTCAATATTATACATGGATATGTATTTTAATCTTCTATACTTCGTAATCGTTCTTTAATTTCCCAGATCTACATTTGTTTTCCTACTTCCTACCCTTTATACTCGATTTTTTAACGTCCTATGATTTAATGAAAATTTATATAATATGGAAAACATCAGAATTTATTATTTATTTCTTTAATTTGTTAGTTTCTACACTCCATTTACAAATTTTCAACTTCTTACACTTCATAAGCTTCACGTATATTTGAGAAGGATATGGATCCTTACTTCCTTTTAAAAAAATCCTTTTATGAAACATAAATCCCTCTTAGAAAATCACAAAAAAGTCTTCATAACATCTACAAAGTGTTGTAATTAACAAAAATTCAATTGAGAATAAAGATGGAGAGGAAAGAAGAGAAAAGAGGGAAAGGGGGAGAAGGATATATTTGGGGAAAGAGTGAAATAATGAATGGAATCATATCCATCCTTCCACTATACTTTATATATATATTAATAAGTTTATAAAAATACAAAAGCACCTCACTTTAAATAAATAAATAATAAAAAATCTCCCTTGCAATACTCCCCCTTAAGTTGGGACAGAGATATTTATTATGCCCAACTTGGCTAACATATTTTGCAAGCAAGTCTTGCTCACACCCTTAGTCAAAACATCAGTCACCTAAGCTTGAATATTAATATATGGAGAAAAAAATATCTTAAGACGAAGCTTCTCTTTCATAAAGTTAAGATCAATTTTGATGTGCTTTATCCGATCATGTTGAACAGGATTGTGAGCAATGCTAATAGCAGCCTTGTTGTCATAATACAAATTCATTGGCTCACAAAGAGGATAACCTAACTCTTCCAATATAGTCCGTAGCCATAACAACTCACAAACTCCATGTGTCATGGATCTGAACTCAACTTCTGCGCTAGATCTAGCTTCTATAAATTGTTTCTTGCTTCACCATGAAACAAGATTATCCCCAACAAATGTACAATATCCTGAAGTAGATCATCGATCTGTCAAAAAATCTGACCAATCAACATCTGTATAGGCCCAAGTGACCATGACAACCAAACAATATCCCCTTACCTGGGGAGCCCTTGAGGTAATGGAGAACACGATAAGCAGCCTGAATATGAGGTGTGCGAGGGAACACGATAAGCAGCCTGAATATGAGGTGTGCGAGGGGCATGCATAAACTAACAATTTTCCAGGTAAGGCTACCAGTCCATTTAAAGTGTTGAATTTTGAGATATGAAGAATTATTAAGGATCTTTTTGAGGTTCTTTGTTGAGGGAACACATGTTATGATTTTCCGTGAGTGAGTTGAGGTTCACAAAATGTTTTTAAAGGGACAGTTTGGATCGACTAGGAAGGTCTACCATTCTATTGGAATTTTAGAATTTTGAGATACGATTAGTTTTTTTTAATGTCGAAATAAGTTTTAGTAGACTAGGAAAGTTCAAAACTTGATATGTGAGAGAACCTCTGGGTATAAAGGTTTAAATAGTTGTTTTTTACATTTTGGTTATTTTTTAGGGAGTTTTTTAAGGATTTTATGGTGTTCTGGCTAGGTCTCGTTCCATAGATTTTTGTGGATTTTTGTGGGGTAATTGAGGTTCACAAAACTTTTCTCAAGAGACAATTTGGAACGTGTTGATTTTTGAGATAACAAGAGTTGGTTTAAAAGAATGTTTCTTAAGGGACAACTTGAATCGATTGGTAAGGTGTACTAATTCATTCAAAGTTACTACTTGACATATGGGCAGTATATTCTGAATCGATTAGTTTTAAATTGATCTCAGTTTTAATAGATTAGAGAATGTTACTAACTTAACATATGGACAATATATTCTGAATCATAGACTTGAATAATGACTTTTGCCATTACCCTCTATTTTTAAGGGATCTTTTCGAGGTTGTTTAGTCTTGAGGTAGGGATTCTTTATGTGGTTTTTGAGGAGGGAATAGTGGTTCAGAAAATGTTTCGAAAATGATAGTTTGGATCGACTAGTAAAGTCTAACTGAACCGATTGATTTTGGAGGTACCTAGCGTAAGTTTTAACAAAATGTTTATAAAGAGACTGTGGTACGGTCTACCAGTCCATTCAAACTTTTGATTTTCGAGATACCAAGAGTTTGTTTATATCGATATCAATTTTAGTAGACTATAGAACGTTAATTCTTGACAGGTGGGCAGTATATTCGGGATCAGAAATTTGAATAATAAATTTGTCATTTCGGGTCATTTTAAGGGATTTTTAGGGTTGCTTAGTATTAATGTAAGGGCCTTTTCATATATCCGATGAGGGAAAAGTAGCTCAAAAAAATTTCAAAAAGGATACTTTAAATCGCCTAATAAGGTCTATCAATCTACTAAAAGGGTTGATTTTTGAGATACTAATAGTTGGTTTTATGCCGATTTAACTTTAAATAGACTAGATAAGCTTACTTCTAAGCACGAGAGTAAGGATGACAACGGGTGCGGTTTTAAGCTGGTGTAACCTCCCCGCCCCCGCAACCATTACGAAAATCCCACCCCATCCCGGCCCAAAATTGGCTAAACAAGGTGGGAGGTCACCTAGTCCGCATCCCCGTTGGATTTTTTAAAACCTACGGCTACCCACTAATAGTTAATTTTTTTAACATTATGATATTGTAAATTAAACAATCCGGCAAAATTATATTCTTAAAACACCAAATTCAAATCAAACAATCCAAATTATAATACATTTTTACAAAGAGAAGTACCAGTTGAACGGCTAAGAAGAATAACAACAGAAATAAGAGTCTAAAGTTCACTTATTTTTTATTTACTTTATATATATACATATATATATATATATATATATGTATATTATATATATGTATATTATAATATGTCTAAACGAGGTGGGGCACTAGGGCAAGGTAGGGAAACCTAAAACCACCCTCGCCCCGTTTAAGCACGGGTTTTTCCCCTCAACCCCATCCCCTTCTAAATAATATAAACTAATCACCCAAAACTGCTATAAATTGGGCGGGCAGGGCGAGGCAAATTGTCATCCCTACACGAGAGCATATCCTTTTTCGGTTAGAGATTTGAAAGTGACTTTCGCCATTTTCATCCATTATAAGGGATACTTCAAGTGGCTCTTAGGTGTTGTGGTAGTAACTCTTTTCGTGGTTTTCTATGAGAGAAATAGGGTTAACAAAATGATTATGAAGGGGTTGTTTGGATCGTTAGGCAAGATATATCATTCCATTGGAAATGTTGAACTTTGGAATACGAAGAGTTACAATAAGATCTTTTTGGGGTTCTTTGTTGTTGTTGTGGGAACACTTGTGATTTTTTTATGAGGGAATCGAGGTTCACAAAATACTTTTAAAGGGATAGTTTGGATCGATTGGTGAGGTCTACCGGTGGATTGAAAGTTTTAATTTTAGAGATATCAATAGATGGTTTTATGTCGATTTCAGTTTTTGAAGACTAGAAAAGATCACTACTTATATGTGAGCAGAACCTCTAGGGTTAAAGATTTGAACAGTGAATTTTTTCATTTTGGTTATTATTTAAGAAAGATTTTGGGAGTTCTGTGATGTTGTGGTATGTTGTAATTAGACTTGTCAATGGATCAGATTCTGATCCGATTAGCCGGATATGAATTGAAAATAAAATCCGATAACCCGATTAAGATCCGAATCCGATAATCCAATTTCTTAACAAATTAGATTTGGATTTATGTTAATTCAATCCGATAATAATCCGATCTGATATATAATATATTTATATATAAATATATATTTGATATTTTTATGTGTATATATTTAATAATGTACATGTATATAAATGTTAGTTATTAATTATTTTATTATTTATTAATAATGATTGATCATAAATACAATTATTAAAAGTGTGAATAATTTTAGTGTTTCAGTATTTATTAATTTTTGTATTTTTTTAATTAGATAATAGGATCAGATATCCTATAATGAAAAAAATTGAATATGAATTAACTAAGTGAAAATCCGTCGAATTATCGGATTCGGATCGCGGATCGGGATTTTTTGTCATCCTTATCAATAGAACTGTCAATAATCCGATTATGATCCGAATCCGATATTAACCGGATATGGATTGAAAAAAAAATCCGATAACCCGATTATGATCCGAATCCGATAATCCAATTTTTTAACAAATTGAATTTGGATTTAACTGATCCGATCCGAATCCGATTAATTGACAGGTCTAATTCTAATCCTGACGGAACATTCTTCAACCACATTAGATTGAAAAATACTATGAAGTAATACAAAATATACGAATTATTATGGTTTGTACATTTTGTATTAATATTAGATATTTGAGTATTAGATTTTTCAAGTGAATGAATTGCATTAAATTTACTAAATTAACAGTATAATTATGTTCATCTTTTAACTTCTTTTTTTTTCTTTTAGTGAGATTCATTATAGAATGTAATTTTCAATATAAGGAAGAAAATTTTGGATAAGTAAAAAATTATTTACAATGATATTAAAAATTGAAAAACAATTTTAGAATTATTAAAATTGTGAAAATTGACTAGTAGTATTAAACGAAAAAGAAATGATATAATATTGGAGTTATTGTAATTTTAGTTTGAACAATAATAAATTCTTTAAGGTAAATAATACAAATAGAGAAAAATTAGGAGGAAGAAATACCAAAATAAATAAAAATAAATATGAATTGTACCTTTTTATCTTTCCTAGAAATTTGGATAAGATATGCAGGTAAGGACAACATTGCAAGACAAAGCAAAAGATATGAAAGAAAAAGAAGAGTCAAGAACGTGTCAGCACAGAGTTGCATACATAAACGCCACGTACCAAACCAACACTTCCACGTGTCTCCTCCTCATCACACCACCATATGCTGTGGCACTCCCCACCTTGCCACGTCACCACCCCCTCCACTATATAAATATACATCAACCTCTAGCTCCTGCAATGCCCTAAAAGAAAATCACAGAGTGAAGACTACTATTTGAGGGGAAGTACTAAAATCAATCTTATCATAATGTCAGGAGCACAAGGAGCACTGCCGAAGGACACGTTTACGCCGACGGAGTACGAGTCGGTGCCGGACGAGAAGAATAGGCCCCGGACCCATATTCGGTCCCGGGAGGACGAGCCCGGGATCCCGGTGCAGAAGGTCCAGGACAAGGTGAAGGATCCGGTTGGTGTAGCCACCATGGTGTTTGCGAACGAGCCGGCGGTTAAGCCTGATCCTGGTGGCCCCGGTGGGTCCAAGCCTGACTTTGGTGTCACCGGAACTGGCTAAGCTTGGGGTTTGAGTATGTGTGTTATGTGTGTTTTGTGTGTGTTAATTAATAATAGTGTAGGTATGGGTATAT
Organism: Cornus suecica; assembly: GCA_963922005.1. Classification (NCBI taxonomy): domain Eukaryota; kingdom Viridiplantae; phylum Streptophyta; class Magnoliopsida; order Cornales; family Cornaceae; genus Cornus; species Cornus suecica. The sequence goes on from OY998246.1 coordinate 16,936,951, forward strand.
GTTAAAGTGGTATGTGTTGGGTTCTTATGTATAAAGTGCTACATGTGAGCATGTGGCATGTAGTAGGGTTTTGATACTTGGTTTATGTTTGAGAAAGCAAGTTTTAATATGTCTTATCTTGCTAGGAAAGGAAATTTCAATGTGTCGACTCTCTTTATGTATCTATTGCATGAATAATATAAGTTGTTATTTAGTAAAATGAAAATTAAGTATGAAAAAATCAGAATTGAATTTCAACTAGCCGAACTGGGCTATTGTGTTGTTCGGGTTTAGCTCATTTGTTTATGAGCTCAGTTCGGGCTGATGAATTCTAAAATTATGATCAGGTTCAGGTCATGACCTGAAAAAATTGGCTTGGCTCGTTTAAGAATTTTTTTAATTAATATATTAAATCAATTCAAGTTCGTCTTGCTCGTTTATTATAATTACATTTTTGTTGCTCGTTTATTATAATTACATTTTTGTTCCGTATTTTCAATCATTTGCAATTAAACGAAACATAAAAGCAATATTTAAAATATTATTAGACAAAGAATTTAATTTAAATATGCAATTACGAACTAATACAAGTTTTATACAAGTTTATGTTCACAATGAGCATGTCTGAGTTCATGCTGATAAACAAATACGAGCTGAATCCAGCCTTGCTCACACTCGAGCCTGAAAATAGAGATCAAGTTTGATTCGTTTGTTTTAAGAACGAGTTTAAGCTGAGTCCTTAATCCGAACTCATATCGGCTTGACACAAGTTTAAGCCGAGTCCTTAAGGAGTTGAGCCCGAAATTGTTGATAAACAGTTCGGTTCATTTGCAACCCGAGAAACAGAGTATATATAAGAATATGTTTCCCAATAATGGGATTATTCATAATTCAAAGTAATTATGGCCCTTTGATGGTCTGAGACGTTATCAATTTGGACCATCAAATGCCTAGATGGTTTGGGGTTTAACGTTTGGGCTTCATGAATTAGTTAAAAGTATTGGTCTACGCATAATTTTAACTTCAAACTTTTTATGTATATCAATTTATCAAAATGAGGCTGTGTTGAATATCGCCACTATACAATGATGGATTTTATTTACTTTTATCAGTGGGTTTAAGCTTAAAATTAACTATATTTTACCGGTTAATTTTTTTTTTTGGTAGTTCAATACACTCCCTACATGAGACTCCTTAGAGGGCTCAAACCCCTAACCTCAATATTATATCATTAGATTACAAGGTTTTGGTTTCATGCAGCAGAGGTGTTTTTATTCCGGTTAATATATTTTGCATACCATATATAGTCTGGTTTAGAGGATGAGGAATGACACATTGACTATGAATAATGAATTACAAGTTTAACCAATAGAGACATCTGGATATTATGTAGTAAAGTGTAATTTTACTGTAATTTATAAACGTATAAATTTCATCTTAAGGGTTCAGTCTGGCCTAGAATGGTATAGAGATTATGTCGTCACAGTAAAATTACACTTTAGCACAAAAATAATATAAGAGGAAATTTATACGTTTATATGTGTGTAATGTTGTGATTGGTCAGCTATATATATATATATATATATATATATATACATATATTTTCCTGAAGAGAGTAATTAATTGTTTGATTATATCAGCGAAAAAGAGGAGAATTACAAGAATAAAGGGGTAAATATGTAAACACCTTCAAAATTGAATATAAATTAGAAGGGGAAAAGAATATGCCAGTATAAAATAAAGGAGAACACCTTACATTAAGATGAGTATATAGGTACTCAAAATGGCTATTCAACAATAGCATAGAAAAAATAACCAAGTTTGGAGAGAGAGCAACTGTGAAGACATGAAATACTGTCAATTTTTATTTTTAATTTTTCATGTTTTAGGTTAACAGTACCATTTTGACCTTAGTGACAAGTCACATGAATGTCACAGATGAATAACATGGCCATTTTTTTTAGGATTAGGATCCTCTCCATTCATTCTCTCACTACCAGTCACAAATCGCTGAGGTGGCGCCTATGTGGCAAGATAAGTGGTCCCCGGCTGTTTGACTTTCACACAGTTATACACACCAATTTACACACACAAACAGTAACTCCAAATATGCTACAGTTGCCGAATTTGAAACTTTTGAACGAATTTGAAAATTTTCGAACAGTTTGAGATCTGAAATTTGGAACAGTATTTGGGAACTTAATCGACTTTTTGATTCTATTCCTTTTATCTATATCTTCTTCTCTTCAATTTCTTTAGGGTTCTAAAGCAACGAAGGAGCAAAAGCCCCAAATTTACTTTGTGAGGAAGAATCCGGCTATGATGAATTATATTCCAGGAAGGGATCTATATCTTCTTCCCTTCAATTTTTTTAGGGTTCTAAAGAAAGAAATGAGCAAAAGCCCCAAATATTTTTAGGGTTCTAAAGAAAGAAAGGTTGTATACATTGAACTATCAGAAGTTGGGGCTGCTGTAACAAAGGGAGCCAGTTTTGCTTCGGTTGAAAGTGTTAAGGCTAGTAGTCCTGTTTCCGGGAAAGTCGTCCAAATCAATGAAGAGCTCGACGGCTTCCCTGATCTGGTGAGTCCTCTAATGCTTCGTATTTTTGCTTCTCGGAATAATGTAATGTGTCATTTCTCATACAAAACGATTTCTGGTTACATTAGTATCGAAATATGATCAATTTTGTTGATTTTGCATTAACTGAAATCCGTCATGTTGATGTTCTTATTCACGAACATTGCTTCTTTTTTCCCTACTTTGTTCTTGTTGTGTTTTTTTGCATTTTAAATGTACTTTCTTGATTGATTCAGGTAAATTTGAGTCCATATGAAAGTGGATGGATGATAAAGGTGGACATGAGCAACAATGATGAAGTGAAGTCCTTAATGGACTCTGATCAGTATTCCAAGTTCTGTGAAGAAGAAGATGCAAAGCATTGAGTGAAGGACCCTACCAGTCTGCTGGTGCAGGCAATCTTTTTTTTTTTTTTTCTCGAAAATCAAGGACTCTAGGAAGTATACAACTGTTATTTAGGTTTCTTTATCCAAATTGGAAAGCACTCTTCTTTCCTGATGAAGGAATTTGGAAATTCTTGTAAATAAATCAACGAGTTAGGATTTTGAATTTTTTTTCCATTTTCCTTTCTGAATGGAAGAAACTTTCAAAATTCTACTCTCTTTTTTTTTCATTAGATACAAATAGTCACAACTTTCTGATTGATTGTATTGATAATAACAGTTTACATCCAAGCATATTCCCTAAAATAAGTTAAGCAGTTGTATTAAAAACTTAAATGCAACAATTATACTTTCAATTGTACCATCAGTAATACCAATTGCAGCAAACAAAGTAAAAACAGTTGACTGTAATATATGTCACTACAAGAAATCATGGTTTTTGGGACGGTCAAAACCGTCTCTAAAAGTCCAAAAACCGTCGCTAAAAGTCATCATGGACCGTGCTTAAAAAAAGCGTCTTAGCTACTCTTTTGGGACGGTATTTTTGGAGCGTTGCTAATAAAGACATCATTAGTGACGGTATAGACCGTCGCTATTAAATTTACTATTAGCGACGCTTTATACCGTCACTAATGACACCATCCCTAATGAGTAACTTTTTGGGACGGTAGGTAGTGTCACTATTTAATTTACTATTAGGGACGCTTTATACCGTCACTAATGACACCGTCCCTAATAAGTGACTTTTTGGGACGGTAGGTAGTGTCACTATTTAATTTACTATTAGGGAGCTTTATACATTCACTAATGACACCGTCCCTAATAAGTAACTTTTTGGGACGGTAGGTAGTGTCACTATTAAATTTACTATACCGTCACTAATGACATCGTCCTTAATAATTGACTTTTTTGGACGGTAGGTAGTGTCACTATTTAATTTACTATTAGAGACGCTTTAAACCGTCACTAATGACACCGTCTCTAATAATTGACTTTTTGGGACGGTAGATAGTGTCACTATTTAATTTACTATTACAGACGCTTTATACCGTGTCTAATAAGTGATTTTTTGGGACGGTAGGTAGTGTCACTATTTGTTATATTATTCCGTCACAAATATTATTTGTCACTGTTTTGGAGTGTCTCAAATAATTATTTTAACTGTCATTAATAATTCATTTTTCCCATATTACCATTTTCAATATGAATCATAAAATTATAAATACCTGATTCGTAAAATAAATAACAAATATAAATTTAGCACAATACAATAAAATAATAAACTTTCATAAATCCATTTAGATTTTTACATTAAAGCAACGCCTATAAAGAAGCAACATGTACAAAAGAAATAAGAAGCTCCATCCAACACCTACAAGAGAGCAAACTGTTCAAAAAACAATTAACCATCCTAACAACTTCCGAGCACTAAAAGAGTTTCATGACCAAAAAAGGAAGACAAATAGTCTAGAAATTAATTCAAACTTCCTACAAAAGTGATCACTCCCTCTCTAACTATAATCATTTGGCAATCACGTGGTAGTGGCGGCGGCGGTGTCGGTGACAACTGTTGTTGCTACTGGTGGTGGTGGTGGTGGTGGTGGTGTCGTCGACTGGTGGTGCTGAAAGTATTGGAACCATGGCGGTGCTGAAGATTGTTGATACTGCCATGGTGGTGGCTGCTGACAGTTGTTGAATCACGGTGGTGGCTGTTGATTTTGTGCAACCAACATCTCTAACATTTTGTTTGTTTTCTCTTGTTGCAGCCGCAAATTTGCCACTTCCTCCTCCAATTTCTCAGCTCTTTCTTCACCTCTCTCGAACCTTTTCCGAGACGCCTCGTCGTAAGATGATGATGCACGCTTTCGATTAGGAACAATGTAGCCATTTCCAAGCCCACTTGGATATCCTTTCCTAACACCCATGTGTTCAAGCAATATCTCCACATCATTTGTGCTTGAAATGGTACCATCATAATTATTTGAAACTTAAGCAAATTTTTCCTTCATTTCCTCCTACAATAAAACATATTTGACAAACATAATTAATTTCACAATGCACGTACTAGTAAAAATACAATCCTCATAATTAATTTTATATATGCTTTCAAAGATAATCAACATTAGTGGCTATGTTTGTTTTGAGATAAAAGAAAGTTAAACTCATCGGTTAGCAACATAGAATTATAAAAAAAATAAAGATGCTTCCTAAAGTACTTCTTCAGACAATCAGCAAAAAGGCAAAAAATAAAGGAAAAGGAGTCATGATGTTGAAGCTTGGTATTTCTGATCTTTCATTTTCAATTTCAGTTTTCAATGCATTCTTAGCCCAAATGTGATTCGACTTAGAATAGATTTTTTTTTTTTGAAGACAAAACTTCATTCAGCTGAATTCATATATAATCTTTTTTTTAGGGTAATTCAAAATTTTATTAAAAGGAAGGCAAACAAACAAGCCTAAAGAAGGCTAAGAACATATACAACAGAAACCGCAGCAAAGAAAATAGGAATTTGGGGATGCAAAGATTGTGGCAAAGTCAAAGCAGGCGGTGCTTACACATTGAAGTAATTATTCTATGATCACGCCATACTTAAATTTCTGCTATTTGTAAATAGAAACGTGCTATTTTGTGATGTTCCTAATGATGTTTGTTTTATCATGACATCACTGCAAGTGCTGTGACGGTTAGGAGCACAATCAGAAGGCTGAGGGAGCAGACTGAGAGTTAAATCTGCATAAGACAGGGAATGTGAAACCTTGGTGCAAGTGTCTCTAGAATGAATGGGATTCCTAATTTTTGTTATCGGTCAAGTGCTTGGATGTAGAACTTTTGATATTGAATCAAAGTCTAGTTGTTAATTGTTTAATTTTATGTGAACCATTTGATGTTTCTCATCTTGTTGGGGTGTTATAGCATATGGTTACTTTCAGATCACTGCTTGGTTTGTACTTGTTATCTATCATGTACTTGGAGTTTCTTGTTCCATTAGAGTATATAGTGTTTCTCTCTCCTGCAAATTCTGACTACTCCTTTGTGTAAGGAGAAAAGAGTCTTCTTTTTTGCACTTAGTTAAAAAAAATTGCACACTTGGTTAATAATTTTAATCTACTAATATCTCATGGGTGGTGGTAGTGGTAGTGTAGGTGGGCTATTGATCCTGGTGAAGGTTTAGTTTTTGGTAGTGGTAGTGTAGGTGGACTGAATTGCCCTGTTTTTTCTCTCCATTTATATAGTCTTTATCTATATCTCTATTGCATTTGAAAATATCAAGCAAGCAAAAAGACATGAACCCACAAAATTCTCTCATATGTGTTTCAACTTATTTGGGGTTTTTCTGATATATGTATCAAAGACTTCAAAATTTTGTTCCAAGGTTTTCAGGGGGAAAAATGGGGTCAGCTCTTGGTTGACTATAGTGAAGAAGGCTTTCAGATCACCGACAAAGAGTAGCAGAAGGAGAGAAGAGCATGAACAAGAAGAAGAAGAGAAGGTAATACTAATTCATTAACTCAAATGTTGCATACGTACATATAAATATGTTTAGTACTACAATGAATGGTTAATTTTGATGGGTTGATGCTAAAATATATCAAATGCAGATAACAAGACATAGAAGTTATAGACTTCAATCATCTATGGAAATCATATTGTAAAAAGAAAACTAGTACACCCAATATTTGTCATATTCATCAGTAATAGACAGTCAAAACACTTCATATTATATACTATTGATGACATAATAATACTAAATTAACTATATTTATTAAGGAAAGGGAGATCCAATTATCTGATGCACAATCAATTGAATCTGCAGAAAAATCAAAAGCAGAATACTACTACTGGACTGCGAACCTGGAATAACATTTTGGCAATGACACAGGTGAGGGGATGAAACTCTTATGGCTTATTGGAATATTTCCTGCTCTCAAACTGATTTTCTCTACAATTTCTAATATTGCAGCCACTGCATTCAAAATCGCCTTTTTTCTATTGTTTTTTATACAACCAAACTTGAGTGAAAAAATAGATAAAACAAATAGAAATAGTAGGAATAGGTAACAATGTTGTAAATTAGTGTATACTTTATCAACCGCGAAATCAAAGGTGAATGGCTAAGTGAAAATCTAGAAAAAATATCAAAGATAGGTGAGTTGTGAAAGAGAGTCCTAAAGATTAGTATACTAATTTGAGTATATCACGTTTTAAGTTTTTGAATAAATAGTGAAAATCTATAAAAAATAGTAGAGAACTTTTGTAAAACAATTTTTAGGTTTTTGAAAGTTGAAAATTTTAAAACGAAATGAAATATTTATTTAAACAATCAAACAGGTTCATCGCTCATCAACAAAGTCCAGCACACCCAACAAGATGAAATATATTTACTTGAAGCATTTAAGAAAAAATTTATGTTTAGTGCTAAAGACTATTTTCTATTATATCTCACCTTTTTACAAGTTTTATTTGTACTTTTCAAAGTTGTTCCTCAAAATCTACACCACATCAACCACCTCTCACTGAAATATATATATCTTTAACTTTCTTACCTTCTAAAAAATCAAAATAATTGACAATCTGAACCCAAACAATATTTTTTCAAATAACAAATGCATAATCATGAACCCTATTCATATAAGATGTTTTTAAACAAGTAAAAACCCTCAGTGGGATCTAAACTAAATTGATAGTGAGATAAATCTCATCAATTACAATGAACAAATAACAAAAATCACTCCACAAGATCTAAATTCCAACTAACATAAATAAATAATGAGGAAGCAAACATGGAAAAATTAAGCAGACAACAAAGACAAGATCCCACAGAATCAACAAATTATATACAAGTATATCTAATTGATCATTATAAAAATTGACACTTGCCAAGAAAAACAAAAAAAATCGAGTCTTTGAAGATTTTGCAGCCGAAGAGAGAATAGGAGATTGGGAATTGTACAACATGCAATCAATTTGATATGGGTTTGAGCGATTTCTTGTATTTTCCTCTGTTTTCTCAGCAAACAAACAGATGGCAGAAAATTCACAGAATTTGGGGGATCAATAAATTGCAAAATGAAAGCGAAAATTACCTTAAAATTGATGAATGGGTGGATAAAGAAACATATATACCAGAATACTAGGGTTTCAATGCCGGCATATTTGTGTGTGTGAGAGAGAGAGAACGAGAAAAAAATGAATGTATTAAAATCAATAGGGCATAGATCATCTTCAATATACATATATATTTATGCATATATCTATGAAATATAGAAAGAGAGAGAGAGTAGTGGATCGATCATACCTGGATTTGAAATAGGTGAGGGTGTGTTGAAGGTCGTGAAAGGTGAGGGTGTGTTGATCGCCATGAGAGGTGAAGGTGTGTTGATGGGTGAGGGTAGGGTTCGATTCGTACAAGAACAAGGCTAGGAGAGGTAAGTTTGAGAAGGGTTGAGAAGTGGATGAGAATTGGTTGAATGACGTGTAACTCTCTCATCCATACATAGGCCCTGTTTGGATTGGCTTTTCAAACGCTGCTTTTGGCTTCCTGAAGGTAAAAGCTGTTTTGAACGGTGTTTGACAAAATTTTTAGAAGAGCTTTTGGGCCTTGGAAGAGCGTTTTAGAGAAGCTGGGGGTACCAGCTTCTCAAAACAGCTTCTGCTTCTCTTTTTCTTCTGCGGGAAGCCAGAAGCAGAAGATATGCCAAACAGAGCCATATAATGTCTTATTTTTCATTTCTTTTCAATATATATTTTTTTCTTGCGTAATGTTTGGCGCTAGGTTTTTTTCACCCTTTTTGGCGGTACTTTTTGGCGCTAAAAGAAGCCTGCCTTTTCAATTTCACCAATTTTGGGTTTCAGGCACAAATTAAAATTAGTATGACTAAAAATGGGGTCTTCAGAACGGTTCAAAAGAGTGTCACTAACGCCTGTTTCGTAGGTTGTTTGGTTCCACTTGATTTGGTCTGGTTTTATTTTCAGAGATCAGACCATATTTGTTTGGACTTGGTTTCAAAATTTGGAACCAAACCAAATGGAGTGTTTTTGGAACCAGAATTTTTGATGATTCAACCTGGTCTAGTCTGTTCTTATTAATAATATATATATATAAATAATTAAAAATGAATAAATAATAATAATAAATTAAGTAAAACATATTTTAAAAATAAAATACAAATAATAAATAATGAACAAAATGAATTAAATAATACCTAATAATAATAATAAATAAATAAAATAATAATAAATAAATGAATAAATGAATAAATAATAAAATATATTTATAAATAATCAAAAATGAATAATTAATAATATAAAAAATAAATTAAATAAAACATATTAAAAAAATAATAATAAATAATACATAATAATAATAAAAAATGAATACAATAATAATAAATAAATATAATAATAAAAAATGGACTAAATAATAAATTAATAAAATATAATTGTAAATAATTAAAAATGAATAATTAATAAAATAAATAATAAATTACATAAAACATATTTAAAAATATAATAAAAATAATAAATAATAATATATTAAATAAATAATAAATAAATAAATAAATATAATAATAAATAAGTAATACATAATAAATAAATATAATAATAAATAATAAGTAAATATAATAATAAATAAATAATTATTCATAATAATAACAAAAAAATGTGTATAATAATAATAAATTAATATTATATTAATAAATTAATAAAATATATATTTAAATAATTAAAAATTAATAAATAATTTATAAATTAAATGAATTAATAAATAATGAAATAATAATAAATTAATATAATATATTTATAAATTAATATATAAATGAATAAATAATAAATTAATAAAATATATTATAAAGTGAAGAAATAATAAATAAATAATACATAAATAAATATTATAATAAATAATAAATAAATAGTAAGACCAGACCGCTTATCAAACATACCATACCTGACCACACCGGATCGGACCAGACTAGACTAGACAAATCGCCTACCAAATATGGCCTAAAAGGTCTATCCCTAATGGGGTATTTTTTGTTTTTTTTTTCAGATTAATTAAAATTTTATAGGGGAATATTTTACCCGATTTTGTTTTTATTGTTTTAATGAAAAACTCAAATTTTGAAAAATGAGATAATAATTTAATATTATAAAAAAATATTAAAAAAATTAAAATGCTAATAAAAATATATATTTTTTTATAAAAGATCATTGGTGTTATATCAAATAAAATTAATAAAAAATTTAATAATATCCTAAATATAATTTCATTTATTATTTATATCATTTATAAATGAGGAATACAAAGTTCCTATTATCATATAATTAACATTGTGAAAATGTACAAAAAAGAATTTAAAAAGTATTTACACACTTGTTCGTATAGATATATATATATAGAGAGAGTTAGTGTCGCCCACACAGTGTTTTACGTCCCGTGCAATTTGAAATATTTACACACTTTTTCTCACACCAAAACCATCTGCAAAAAACATGGTTTTAGTTCAGAATAAAACAACACCAAACCCAACCAAAAACCAACACCGTACTGCTCCGGTTGCCAAACAGGCACTACCCCAATTCTTTTATAAAAAATATTTGAAATATTTAAAATGTTAAGATTGGAAGCAATATAGTAGCACTACAAAAATAAAATAAAATAAAATTCTAAGACCAATTACTATTTCTCTAGCCGTTTCATGGATTCTCTATATCTTATAAGGCACACACTCGTCTTATTCAAAATAGTGACTTCAATTGAGTAAATCATCAATTCAAAGTACGTAGTTTGATTGAGTTTAATTGAAAAAATTCTCAATTCAAAATAGTGAAATTGATTTCAATTGAGTGAAATTGAGTAAATTAATCTACAATTCAAAATAGTAAATTTGAATTCAATTGAGTAAACCCACAATTAAAGTAGTATAATTAAGTGAAATTAAGTTCAATCCCCAATTCAAAGTAGTGATATTGAGTAAATCTCTCAATTCAAAGTAATTTAATTGAATGAAATTGATAAAATTCTCAATTCAAAGTATTTTAATTGAGTAAAATTGAAAAAAATCTCAATTTAAAGTAGTGTAATTGATTGAAATTGAGTAAATTCCCAATTTAAAGTAATAAAATTGCGTAAATTCTCAATTCAAAGTAGTGAAATTGCCTAAATCCTCAATTTAAAGTAGTTTAATTGAGTAAAATTGAAACAATCAACAATTTAAAGTAGTGTAATTCAGTGAAATTAAGTTCAAATCATCAATTCAAAGTAGTGAAATTGAGAAAATCACTCTATTAAAAGTAGTTTAATTGAGTGAAATTGATAAAATCCTCAATTATTCAAAGTAGTGAAATTGAGTAAAACTCTAATTCGAAATAGTTTAATTGAGTAAAATTAAAAATTCTCCAATTCAAAGTAATGAAATTGAGTAAAACCTCAATTGAAAGTAGTTGAATTGAGTAAAATTGAAAAAATCACTAATTTAAAGTAGTGTAATTGAGTGAAAAAATAAGAAAAAATAGAGTATTTTAACACAAATACCCTTTTAGTGACGGTTTGTTTGGACCGTCACTAAAAGAGCCCCTTTAGTGACGGTTTGTGGGGACCGTCACTAATAGACCACATTTAGTGACGGTTTTTCGGGACCGTCACTAAAAATGACCCCTTTTAGTGACGGTTTGTTTGTACCGTCACTATTTGTAACATCCCGTGTTATTTTCCTTTTTCCTGAAATTATATTTATCTTAATTTCGGTTATGACGTCACTTGTTCATGACGTTCATATTATTCTTGGTATTTCGCGTGTAAATGTTTCGTGTTTATATTTAAAGACGATTGGACGACATTACGGTTTCTCCTTGACGACTTCGGGGACATTTTATTCTCGACTACGCGGTTTCATTTCGACGTATGATGTTTTGTTCGGTGGTTGGGTTGTATACTCCGGATAATCTGTTTCAGGCAACTTTAGTTATTTGGCTCTCCGTGGATGTTTCAAGTTTGTGATATCACTTAGGGATTGATTCGACATATTTCGGGATTGTTTCGCTAAATGGTGAAAAGTGAGGTCATTTTGTGATTTTGGAGGAAATAAGAGTTAGCTTGGTAATTTTTATTTTTAACTTGTCTCGTTAAAGGTCAAATGACTAGCCTTATCCACTCACGTGTACATATGTATTTGGGTATTAAATATATATGCCTATGTTAGTTAAGGGAGACAATAAATTAAAATGAATGAGAAATAAAAATGGGTTTGGGGAGTGGACCGACCCACTTAGTCACATGTTGTCACTTATATATATACAACTATATTAATGTGTATGTATGTGATTTAGTTAGATAGATAAAGGATAAATCAAGTGTAGTGTGACACAGAAATTGGTCATGTTTGGATCGGTTGGAGGTGTCCTTTGTACACAGCTTGATCACCTACACCTCACATGTTGATACCACCGACACCCACACATGTGATATGCTTCTTCCTCTCTTGACCAAAACCCTCATCGGCCTCATCTTCTTCGTTCTCCACACACGACTGAAGAAGCAGCTCCTCTACCTCCATTATCATCACCTGCGACTGAAATAGAGAGGGAGAGAGACGATCGGGAGAGAGAACGGTCGACTGAGGAAGGGAGGATGCGACTGGTCAAAGGGTCGCGTGAACTGGTGGTATTGACGGCTGCTGGGCTGTGGACGGCGGCGGCGCTGGTGGCGAGAGGCGGCGACATGAGCGGCGTGGGTCGCCGGGACTGGAGGCGCAGCTAGTTCGTACGTAGCAGCGACGCGAGCAGAGGTGGTTCGGCCAGGCTTCGGCCAATTTTTTGGCAACCTTCCGGTGATCGGTTTGAACCGATTTTTGGTGAGTAGCATCGTATATACGTAGTATTCATTATACATTAATTTCGTGAATTTACGATGAACGATTTGCCCGGAAATCGCATTTATAGGTTATAGTTTTCGTTTGGGGTATTTTAGATTTAACCCAATTAATTAACCGATTATTAATGGGCTTCGTATATATCGTATAGGTTGTCGAGACGGACATTTCGATATATTCGAAATAGTTTTTGGACGATTTTGGTCGGCGGGCTTCATATTCGGGCGTCGGTACTGTGCTGTTTCGGGCTGTTTGGTAACGTATAATTAGGTGGGAAATTATATTTCTCACTCCGCATTATTGAAGTAGTTTAGGGGTACAAAAAAAAATTCTTATTTAATTTAATATAGATATATTAAATCATTAATTTAAATATCTATAATTCGTTTAGAATCGGAATTGGACTTAGGAATTAATTTAAGAAAATTAATTAAATTATTTCCTATGTAATTAAATATATTCCTAATTGAATTGAATAGGAATAGGCGGCTTAGAAATTCCCTTGAGAATTAAATGAGTTAGTAGAGATTCGTAAAAACTTATACGTTGTGCTAGGTTCCCTTTGCGATACGTGAATTAATTGCATTAATTTATTTTAAAGGCATGATAAGGGAATTTGAAATATTTTCTAAAGAATTAAAGAAAATATATATTTGAAAACATGAATTGTATATGGAATTATTTTCATATGATTTAATTGCTTTATTGCATTTTAAAGCATGAAAAGAGATTTGAGACTTATGTTGATATTTACCATGTTGGTATTTTCATAAATATGGTGTATTACATATTTATGTTGAGGCCTAGGGTGCCTGTTGAGAATGTCGTGTAGTGTCAAATCACGATGTTGATATGTATGAGTTGTGTACTCAAGTATGGGTGTCTTTGTGTCGGATCATCACAACAACTGGCCAGGAGGTATCACGTCTACGGAACTAAAAAGCCGGCAAATGTGAGTTAGGAGTCCAGGTAGAGGCTCATGTTCTTGACTCAAGGGTAGTCATGGCGTACGGAGTTGCAAGTTGGGCTCTCGTACAACCGTCTTCCCTGTTGAAGTGATAGAGATAAAATCACTTGGGAAAGGTCGGTGTGGTAACTCTACACTATGATGAGTGGACAGAGTTTGTATCCGTTACCCTTGGGAAGGGTGTGTTGTGTGTGAGTATCACGGGGAGTGTTGAGTCACATTACACTGCCTATTATTTATGTGATCTCGTTTGACATGTATATGTGCTATATTGCATGTGTTGTTGGGGCATGCTATTTATGCATATTGTAAATTAAATTCATATTTTATAAATGCTCAGTTGAAATTAATTAATGTGGAAGAAAATGATAATATGCCATTATTAATAAGTATAAATGAAACGAATATATTTATACTTGTTGTTGTATACCTTAGTACCCTTGGGGGAGGTTATGCGTGTTGGCATAGTGATCCATGTGGCTAGTTGAGGCTAGTGGTGGATCGTAGGCTTGACTTTGAGTTGAGGCCTTAGAGATTGTGGTTAGCAGCCTTGTGATTGTGATTAGTAGTTTGGTGATCGTGGTTAGTTGTGTGAACTCTTTTGGAGATTTGAGGTTAGGGATGATTTTTGTGTCAATTGATAATTGAGGCCTTAGAGAAAGCGAGTGATGAGTTGTGTGAGATTTTGATTGATGAGAAGAGGTTATGATTAGGGATTCATTAAGTACTCGAGGTACTGTTGTCTGATAGTCTTGATTCTTATGCTTTGTCCTTTCCCTCAAGCATTCCCGGTACTGTGTTTTGTACACTAGTACGTGGTCGTTGACTTACACGTCATTCCTTGAGTTGTCGGTTACGGTGTGGTGCCGAACCTTTTCCAGGTGTTGTCATTTGGTTTCGTGAGGTTGGGAACGGATAGTTGTGTTCCGTGAACCCAACGTAGTACTCTTCCTACCTCGTCCCCTCGGACATTATAGGAATCCGTGGAGTTGTGTTTACCCTTATTCGACTGTCCTTCGGAAACGGTGTTTTCTAAACTCTTTGTATTTAAAAGGAAAAACCCGTTTTCGCCTACCCCCGTAGCAATGAAAAGTTTTAACACTTTATAAAATGATCTTAAGATCTTCTTTAAAAATATTTTTAACTTTTAAAAGCCGGTGGTGGCAACTGACGGAGACCGGGAGCAAGACGGTCATTTTTACTATGTGGTCTCTTAAAAGAAAAACTATTTTTATTACTTTTCTTGGGATTCTGAGATTTCGAGACTTCTTTCTCAATATCTCATCCTGTAGAGTTTTGAAAGGTGTTCCATTGTTTCACCTTTGCTTCCTATCATTTCTATGTCTCGGGTATGAGGCTTAGTGTTGTTCAGTGCACACATATAGTGTTGCCCTTCCTTTCTTCTTGGTTTTTGACGTCACCACTTAGGTGATTCGAGTTGTTCCACATGTTGTGGGCATGGATACCGAGTGGATTGGGTTCCTTGTCCAGGTGTTCTCCTTAAACACTTGTGACGTTTCAACCTTGACATTGTTGTCTCGGTTATCTGTTGGTTTAGCATTGGGAAGTCTTTTCCTTTGCTTTGTTTCGGTGACCATTAGGTGGTCGTTCTTGTGAGTTGAGTTCGTGTACTCCTAGTGATTTCATTGGGTTTTCCTCGCCTACAGTGAGAGCGTTAATGATGTGATTGACCTATCGATGATAGTATTATGAGGTCAATATGATTTATGGTATGGTGATATGATTGAGGTGATCTAGCCTTTGAGAGGTAGATTTTCCTTAGGAATGGGATGAGGTTTGTATTATATATATATATTGTACATTTACAATATATATATATATATATAGACGATGATTGTGTTAGTACGCAAGGACGTGAGTACTTTTCCTCATGTGTTCTCGGGGAGTGAGTTATGAGTATTCCTTGGTACTATTGGTGGATTTTGATCCTTGTGGATATTAGAGGTGAGTGTGGTTTCCTCTGTTTAGATTTTCTGGTTAGCGTTGTGAACGCTGGATGATTGGATAGATTTGACATTAGTGTTGTGTACCTAGTGTACGTTGGTGAGAGTCGTGTAGACTACCGGGGTGGGTACGTACAAGTCTTAGTTGTATCTTATTGGCTCATGTTGTGTATTTATACTTATATATATATATATCCCCGTTATATACTTACGTACGGTAGTGTATGAGCGTGCCTTGGGTTTTGTGTGGATGGGATTAGTTGGGCTATATATATATCTTGCTAGATAGTTTGGCATTACCTAAACTATCAGAGGATGTGGTAGTTAGAGTATTCTTTCCCACTGAGCTTATTTGCTCACAGGGGTATTTCACTTGCCCCCTGGTATTCACACGCCAGGTTGCAGGAAATATACGGCTATGAGCAGGATGCAGTGCAACGACAGTTTTCTTTTGTTTCCTTGTTACAGGTTTTGGAGTTGCGTTGGGTGATGCGGTTACGGTTGCAACACGACTGGGTTTGGGGACGATAGGTATCCACTTTCAGTTTCTCTACCCATTGTTATGGGATTGTTATGTATTTTCTTTTGGGAGCCAGTCTGTTGGCATATCCCTGTTGATGTATTCTTTAGTTCTTGTATTTATTATTTATGTTGGTTATTGTATCTATTCTGCACAGCTAGATGCTTTACTGTATCTTATTCGAGCATTTATGGCTATGTTGATTATTAGAGGGTTTGGAGGGGTTTTGGTTTCTTTCCATTACCTCGGCCCTAGTAGGATTGATGAATGTGGGGCTTGGAAGCCATTGTGATTATTGAATTGCTATTGGCAGGTTCTTGTGTTGTGGTTGTTGTCCGGATGTTCCATTTACAAACGGAACTATGCCGGATTTTCGTTAGATTCCGCTGCTTAGTTTATTATCCATTTGGGTATGAAATATACCATATCTATCATTAACCCATATGTTTTCACGGTTAATGATGTCTTAGTTGGTCATTCATATTAAGGATCACATCTTGGATTCCTTGGATGTCCCTATTCGGGAGTCTTAGGAATTTAGGAGCGTGTCAGTTGGTATTGGAGGATGTTAGTGAGTTTCTAGCATTCTACTTGACATGGAGTATATTTTTATTGTTATTCCATGTGTCTCTTCGTTGTTGTTGACTCTAGTAGTCGCTTGACTAGCGTCATCCCTTGAAAATTCGCTGATTCTCTAGATTTGAGTTTCGGAAATTTTAGGGGCGTGACAGCGTGGTATCAGATCATTTTACCCTTTCGTGGGTATTTGATGATTGAATGTCATTGGTTCTCGTTTCTTTTTACTTCCGCATTCACTCCCTTAGCTCTTAGGCTCGGGTTTCGGAGTCCTAGGAATTCGGGGCGTGACACTATTAGCCCTTTAGTGACGGTTTGTTTGGACCGTCATTAATTGAGCCCCTTTAGTGACGGTTTGTTGGGACCGTCACTAATAGAGCACCTTTAGTGACGGTTTGTTGGAACCGTCACTAATAGACCACATTTAGTGATGGTTTTTTTGGACCGTCACTAAAAATGACCCATTTAGTGACAGTTTGTTTCTACCGTCGCTATTAGCCCTTTAGTGACGGTCCAAACAAACCGTCACTAATTGAGCCCGTTTAGTGACGGTTTGTTGGGACCGTCAATAATAGACCACATTTAGTGACGGTTTTTCGGGACCGTCACTAAAAATGACCCATTTAGTGACGGTTTGTTTCTACCGTCGCTATTAGCCCTTTAGTGACGATCCAAACAAACCGTCACTAATTAAGCCCGTTTAGTGACGGTTTGTTGGGACCGTCACTAATAGAGCCCCTTTAGTGACGGTTTGTTGGGACCGTCACTAAAATACCACATTTAGTGACGGTTTTTCGGGACCGTCACTAAAAATGACCCCTTTAGTGACGGTTTGTTTCTACCGTCGCTATTAGCCCTTTAGTGACGGTTTGTTTGGACCGTCACTAATTGAGCCCCTTTAGTGACGGTTTGTTGGGACCGTCATTAATAGAGCCCCTTTAGTGACGGTTTGCTTGGACCGTCACTATTTGGCCGCTTTTAGTGACGGTTTTTAGCCCGTCCCTAATAGACTGTCACAAAAACTCTTATTTCTTGTAGTGTGTAGTAAAATATAATATATGTCAAATGCAACATCTCTACATCCAAATGTAGCACATATACCCCTATCCAAATATACTTATGAATCTTAGTTTTAACCTCTGAAATATCATTATTACCTCTTTTACAAGATTAAAAAGATTTTTTTGTCCGTTTAATGTATTTTCAAATCTTAAAAACATTTAAATTTTGAAACAAATATATAAAAATAAATAAATTTATAAACAAACATATAAAATTCTAAAACATATATATTAAATTTCGAAAAAATAAAATACGTAAATAAATATATAAAATTTGAAAATAAATATAAAATTAAAAACAAACATATTAAATTCATAAAAAATATATAAAATTCAAAAATAATATATAAAATTTGAAAATATATATATAATTTGAAAAATATATAAATTCAAAATATCTATATAAAGTTTGAAAAAAACATATAAAATTCGAAACCAATATATATTAAATTTTGAAAACAATTATAAAATTCAAAAATAAATATAAGATTAAAAAAACATATCAAATTCAAAATATATATATATATTAAATTTCAAAAAAAATTATAAAATTCGAAAATTATTATGAAATTAAAAAAAACATATAAAATTCGTAAAAAATATAAAAAATTTGAAAAAACAAATATAAATATTTATAAATTTCAAAAATATATATAAATTTTGAAAAAATATATATATATTTCGAAAATATCATATTAAAATGAAAAATATAGTATACTAGGCAAATAATTGTTTTGTATTCCGTAATTCAAAATGGGAAAAAAGCAAGTTGATAGTAGGCAAATAGTTGTGCAAATAGAAGTACAAAAAACACAAGTGTATATTTTTTTTTGAAATTTATATTTTTTCCCGAATTTTATATATATTTTCCAAAATTTATATTTGTTTTCGAAATTTATATTTTTCTTTCAAAATTTACCTATAAGTTTCCTTCATTTGATTTCTCCAAGTCTTTCTAATTTGATATATTCCTAATAGTTCTCATATAGTTATAAAAATTTATTATTCATTAATCTTGTGATTTTAGATACAATTCGTGCATTCGAATTTTATGTGTTTTTTTTCAAACTTTATATAGATATTTTGAATTTATATTTTTTTCAAATTTTATATATATTTTTTCAATTTTTATAAATTTTATATTTATTTTTCAGATTTTATATATTTGTTTACGAATTTTATTTATTTTTTTCGAATTTTATATTTATTTTTGAATTTGGAATTTATTTCGAAATTTAATATATATGTTTTAGAATTTTATATATTTGTTTACAAATTTATATAAAAACTATATATTTGTTTCAAAGTTTGGAGGTAAGATAGTGTAACCCTATCAATACCCTATATTACTTTTTAATTTAAGGATTCAACCCTTGCAACATTGCTTTTACCAAATGCAACATTGCTACAGCCAAATGCAGCATTAATTTAACCAAATGCAGCACCGTTATGTACCATCAATAATACCAACTGCAGCAAAATCTATGTCCAATACAATATCTCTACATCCAAATGTAGCACCTATACCACTATCCAAATATACTTATGAATCTTAACTTTAACTCTGAAATGCCATTATTACATCTTTTAATGATTAGAAAGACTCTTTAGTCCGTTTAATGTATTTTAAAATCTTAAAAACATTTAATTTTTGAAACAAATATATAAATTTTGAAAAAAATTCAAATTCGAAAATAAATATAAAATTGGAGAAAAATATGTAAAATTTGTAAATAAATATAAAATTAAAAAATATAAATAAAATTCATAAAAAATATATAAAATTCAAAAATATTATATAAAAATTGAAAATATATATATTAAATTCGAAAAAAATATAAATTAAAAATATCTACATAAAGTTTGAAAAAAACATATAAAATTCGAAACAAATATATATTAAATTTTGAAAAAAATTATAAAATTCGAAATTAAATATAAAATTGAAACAAAACATATAAAATTCAAGAAATATTTATATTAAATTTCAAAAGTAATTATAAAATTCGAAAATAATTATAAAATTCAATCAAAACATATAAAATTCAAGAAATACAATTCGTGCATTCGAATTTTATATGTTTTTTTCAAACTTTATATAGATATTTTGAATTTATATTTTTTTATCAAATTTTATATATATATTTTCAATTTTTATAAATTATTTTTGAATTTTATATGTTTTTTTTAATTTTATATTTATTTTCAAATTTTATATATTTATTTACGAATTTTATATATTTTTTTCGAATTTTTTAATTTTTTCGAAATTGAACATATATGTTTAGAATTTTATATATTTTTATATATATTATTCAAAATTTGGAGGTAAGATAGGGTTACCCTATCAATACCCTATCTTTTAACTTTTAATTTAGGGATTGAACCCCTGCAACATTGCTTTTACCAAATGCAACGTTGTTACAGTTAAATGCAACATTTATTTAACTAAATACAACATCATTATATGTACCATCAGTAATTTCAAAGAATATGTATTGGATTAAAATCTAACAGTTTAACAACGATAATATATTTTTATATATTTTATTTACAAAAAATTTGGGGAGCTACCGAGAGATTGATGCACATATGTATTGGTACTTCCCATCAATGTTCATAAATTGAGCAGTACCCTATAACTTGACCAAGAACTTCAATTTACATCCCAATAATTGGTACGGTTCGAAGAATCTATATCTATATGTATTGGTCAATCTCACTCTACTCCTGTCAAACACGTTGTAGAATCCCATATTCACCTGCTTTATTTGTAATAACATCTTCAAAGACGGTCCCTAAATATTTGAATTAATATAGATCCCAATTTTATATATTTATTTACGAATTTTATTTATTTTTTTCGAATTTTATATTTATTTTCAAATTTAGAATTTATTTCGAAATTTAATATATATGTTTTAGAATTTTATATGTTTGTTTACAAATTTATATAAAAACTATATATTTGTTTCAAAGTTTGGAGGTAAGATAGTGTAACTCTATCAATACCCTATATTACTTTTTAATTTAAGGATTCAACCCTTACAACATTGCTTTTACCAAATGCAACATTGCTACAGCTAAATGCAATATTAATTTAACAAAATACAGCACCGTTATGTACCATCAATAATATCAACTGTAGCAAAATCTATGTCCAATACAATATCTCTACATCCAAATGTAGCACCTATACCACTATCCAAATATACTTATGAATCTTAACACTTAACTCTGAAATCTCATTATTACCTCTTTTAATGATTAGAAAGACTCTTTTGTCCGTTTAATGTATTTTAAAATCTTAAAAAAAATTATTTTTGAAACAAATATATAAATTTCTAAACAAACATATAAAATTTTAAAACATATATAATAAGTTTTGAAAAAAATCAAATTCGAAAATAAATATAAAATTGGAGAAGAATATGTAAAATTCGTAAATAAATATAAAATTAAAATATATATATATATATAATTCAAAAATAATATATAAAAATTGAAAATATATATATTAAATTCGAAAAAAATATAAATTCAAAATATCTATATAAAGTTTGAAAAAAACATATAAAATTCGAAACAAATATATATTAAATTTTGAAAAAAAAATATAAAATTCAAACAAAACATATAAAATCCAAGAAATATATATATTAAATTTCAAAAATAATTATAAAATTCAATCAAAACATATAAAATTGAAGAAATACAATTCGTGCATTCGAATTTTATATGTTTTTTTCAAACTTTATATAGATATTTTGAATTTATATTTTTTTCGAATTTTATATATATATTTTCAATTTTTATATATTAATTTTGAATTTTATATGTTTTTTTTAATTTTATATTTATTTTCAGATTTTATATATTTATTTACGAATCTTATGTATTTTTTTCGAAATTTATATTTATTTTCGAATTTGGAATTTTTTTCGAAATTTAATATATATGTTTTAGAATTTTATATGTTTGTTTACAAATTTATATAAAAACTTAAATGCAACAACTATACTTCCAATTGTACCATCAGTAATACCAACTGCAGCAAACAAAGTAAAAATAGTTGACTGTAATATATATATGTAGCAAAATATAATATATGTCAAATGCAACATCTCTACATCCAAATATATTTATGAATCTTAGTTTTAACCTCTGAAATGTCATTATTACTTCTTTTAAGGATTAGAAACACTATTTTGTCCGTTTAATGTATTTTCAAATCTTATATAATTTTAAATTTTGAAAGAAATATATAAATGTCTAAACAAACATATAAAATTCTAAAACATATATATTAAATTTCGAAAAAAATTCAACTATCAAAAATAAATATAAAATTCGAAAAATATATATAAAATTCGTAAATAAATATATAAAATTAAAAAATACATATAAAATTCGTAAACAAATATAAAAAATTCGAAAATAATATATAAAAATTAAAAATATATATATAAAATTCGAAAAAAATATAAATTAAAAATATCTATATAAAGTTTGAAAAAAACATATAAAATTCGAAACAAATATATATTAAATTTTGAAAAATATTATAAAATTCGAAAATAAATATAAAATTCAAAACAAACATATAAAATTCAAAATGTATATATATTAAATTTCAAAAAAAAATTATAAAATTTAAAAATAATTATGAAATTAAAAAAAACATATAAAATTTGTTAAAAATATAAAATAAATTGAAAAAATATATAAAATATAAAAATATACCACCCGGGATGCAAATGAGACGAGCTGTTCGTGAACAGCTCGGGCTCGGCTCTTTTAAAGCTCGGCTCGGGCTCGACTCGTTTACTAACGAGCCGAGCCCGAGCACAATTTTCAGGCTCGTTTAGTAAACGAGCCGAGCTTGAGCAAGGGTGGGCTCGACTCGTATATGTTCATGAACATGAGCTCGTTAAGGCTTGTTTACGTTCGTGAACAAAAGCTCGTTTAAAGCTCGTTTAGGCTCGTTAATATTATACTTATTATTCATAATTACACATTTAAGTTTTAACTAGGAAATTAAAAATAATAATCTTTGTTCTTTAATTTTCATCAAGCAAGATATTTTTAAAAAATAAATAAATTTTATTATGTAACTTAAAATTGTATAAAATTTAAATAATATTATATCAATTGAATTGGAAAATTTACTTAATTTTACTAAATTAAACTTAAATTGACTCAATTGAATTAGTATTATCATTATTTAAACTTAATTTGATTTAATTGACTTTTGAATTTTCTTAATTTCACTTATTTAAATACAATTTGACTCGATTTAATTGAGAATTTAATAAATCTTACTAAATTGAACTCAATTCGAGTAAATTGAATTGATATTATACTTATTTGAACTCAATTTGACTAAATTTAATTATGAATTTATTTAATTTCACCAATTTGAACTCAATTTGACTCAATTTTATCAATTCCACTCAATTGGATTGATATTATCGTAGGTAACTTGTTTCTTCGAAATTGTACTTTGAATTGGGGATTTTGTCAATTAAACTTAATTTCATTCAGTTTTAATTACTTTGAATTGGAGATTTTGTCAATTGAACTTAATTTTACTCAATTTTAATTAATTTGAATTGGAGATTTTATCAATTTCACTTAACTTAATTCAATTAAATTACTTTGAATTAAGGATTTAATCAATCGAACTCAATTTCATTACCTTGAATTGAGAATTTTATCAATTCCACTCAATTGGATTGATATTATCGTAGGTAACTTGTTTCTTCGAAATTGTGCTTTGAATTGAGTTTTTTGTCAATTAAACTTAATTTCATTCAATTTTAATTACTTTGAATTGGAGATTTTGTTAATTGAACTTAATTTGAATTGGAGATTTTAGCAATTTCATTTAATTTAATTCAATTAAACTACTTTGAATTGATGATTTAATCAATCAAACTCAATTTGATTACCTTGAATTGAGAATTTTATCAATTCCACTCAATTGGATTGAGATTATCGTAGGTAATTTGTTTTTTCGAAGTTGTACTTTGAATTGAGATTAACTTTACTCAATTTCATTACCTTGAATTGAGAATATATATATATATATATTTAATTAATTTTATAAATCTATAATATCAGTAAAGACAACATTTAAAATTTTTATAAATCCTAGGATAGTCTAAACCCTATACCCAAACACTCCTAACCCTAAAGTGGACACTCCTAACCCTATACCCAAACACTCTTAACCCTAAAGTGGACACTCCTAACCCTTTACCCAAACAAAACCCACTAACTAAACCATAACCCTAATCTGATATAATGAATCTGATACACACATTACACATATACATCAAATTCATGCACCGTTCTCTCCACCTCCTTCTCAAACCCTAGATCTTGCGCCGTTCTCTCCACCTCTTTCTCAAACCCTAGATCGTGCGTCGTTCACTCTCGCGTCGTTTCCAAGGTTGCCCCTCACTCCCAGTGATGTTAAATTTCATATTCCTGCTGCACAATCCTCTAAGAAATGATACTCTTATTATCACTAGCTTCAACTATAATATTTTTCATGATCTTATATGTATCTTCTTAGAGAATAAATGTGTTGTTTTCATATGAATCTTTTGAAATGCTTGTTACATTCGGTATCAAATTTATATTGTGCTATGAACTCTTTTCAACACCATGCTTTATAGTTTCAATGTGATTTGTTGATGGTATATAGTGATAATGTTTTGTAATTGACCTTCATAGGAAGTTTTGTTGTCTTTCGATGCTGGCTTTGGGTCTATTAATAAATTTGTTTATTGTTAAGCCCCTCAAGCGACGATCGGCAAAGGAAGCTTGCAAGGTCACTTTCGCTGCTATGAAGATCGATGCCATCATAGGTAACATCCAATTCATATAGCTATATTAATCAATTTATATATATGTGAAACTGAATATGAAATTCTTGTTTAAATTCTTGTTCCGATTGTATTTTGCAATTGGGTAAGTATAATTTGGGTGGCTCTTGTTTTTTGTGTTTTTTCATATGGTATATTGAAAAAATTATGTGATTTGTGTTGGCTACTTATTATTTATCTTCTTTTGCAATTTTTGCTTCAACATCATTATATTTTTTTCAGTTTAGCTTTTCTTTCCATGCTTCAATTTTTTTGTACGAACCCTAAAGTTTCTACTGTATTTTGCAATTAGGTAAGGTTATAGAATATCTAAAATGTGGATTTGTTGTGAAAGAAATTAAGTTCCCTCGAAAATCTTATTAGGTGAAATCATGAATGAAGTTTGTGAAAATCTCTCTCCTAGGGGTTTTAGTGTATTTAACCATTTGTATTGGTTGATCTGTAGATATATATGTACATGTATTAGATTTGTTCGAGTATATACAGGTGTTGTTTTGAGTGAATTTGTGCATATGTAGTTTACTAGATTTATGTGTTCAATGTATATGTTTTTTTCATAAGCTTTGATTTCTGTAGGTGGGTTGATCATCTAGATTTCTGTATGTGCTTAAGTTCCTATTTATGTGTTTTGATGCGATTTCAAGTTACAATCTAGTAAGAATAATGTTTCTATTCAGTCTTAATTTTTTTTACCCTAGTTATTTGTATTAAACTTGAGCAAACTTTTGTTTAATTTTCATGTCTTTTTTTTTTTTTTTGATAAGTCATGTCCGGAATCTTATCCGATTTTTACATGTTTTGTTATTTTTTTCATAATGATTTCTTCTATTAAGTCTTACTTTAGTCCGATTATATACTAGAAATATTTCTTTTGTTATATTTTTCATAATGTTTTGTTATTTGTTGTTTAGTTTTAAAATCAGGTTATAGAATATCTAAAATGTGGATTTGTTGGGAAAGAAATTAAGTTTTCCCTTGAAAATCTTATTAGGTAAAATCATGAATGAAGTTTGTGATGTTAAGGTTAATGAAATAATTGATGATGAGGTTAATGGATCCATATTGTGCATTAGTGGAAGCTTTGATTTGTGGAGGTGATTGGATACGAGTTATTCATGGAGTGAATGTATTAAGTGTAAACACCATTAACTTCACATCAAAATTTTATTTTTTAAAATTTCCTAAGTTATAATGAATTTATTTTTTTTAATCTTTTATCTTTTGCAGAAAACAACAGAATCCATGGAGGAGATATCTTTATGGATATATGCAGTTTTTGGGAGCAAATTACACATTTTTGGGAGCAGTTTATTGATTTAGTCTAAGACTTTATTTTTTTGTAATGCTTCAATTTGTTGATTTGTTCATTTTGATGTAAATGTATTAATATAGCAGGTTTGTTATGTATTGTGTATGGTAGATTTTGGATTTCATAATTTACATAATGTGCCTAACGAGCTTGAACGAACGAGCCTAATGAGCTTGAAATTTTTTTAGAAAAATTAAAAAAAAAATTGTATTATAAAAAATAATAATAATAATAATAATAAAAAATTTTTTGTTTAAACGATCCCGAGCATAGCTAAAAGTTAAATGAGTCGAGCCCGATCACAAGTTTAAGGCTCGTCACGAGCCCGAGCCGAGCTTGAGCAGAGCTAAAAAATAAACGAGCCGAGCCCGAACACTCCAAAGCTCGGCTCGGCTCGGCTCAATTGCACCCCTAACTACCCGTAATATAGTCGTAACTTTAAAACAAGTACATTATATATTATACAATCCGTGCATTCTATAAAGTGTAAAGTGCACACAAACGTTGTATATAAAGACGCAACTAAGTTGTGTTAAAAATTATAAGTATTATATACGTAAATTTATAAGTAATATTATAACGAGTAACATAGTATATGGTTACTTAATAAGACAGTCCATAAAGATTTGAATCAATATAGAATAAAAATCAGATTACATATAATGGGTCTTGGTATTGTGACGGGTGTAGGGGTTCGCCGATTTTAAGTGATGTGAAGATAGTTTCTACACAAGTTCGTCCGCCAAAACCACAGTATTGATGCTCTTATTACTTTTGACTTTCTTTTAAAGAGAAAAATGAAAGAGAAATGAAGGAAAAGACCATGAGTACAAGTAATTGAAATATTTTCTCTCTCTAGGAATTTCTCTCTCCCAGTCTCTGAAAAGTTATCCCTCCCTCCTCTTCAAATGAACCCTCGCACCTCTATTTATAGACGCGACCGCTCAGTAATCCTCGTGGCTTGTATTGCCACGTCAGCACTAGTCTCGCGACGTGGTTCAATCATCCTCGCGGATTCCATTGCCACGTCAGCACCTGTCTCGCGACATGGTTCCTGCGTACTTAATCCGTGATATAAATACCTTGTACAGTATTATTCTACGCCCGCGATTACGCAAAACGGATTCGCGTACTCTTATGCGTAATTAATACTGCACACCATAAATACCTTTGCACAATATCATCTCGCGCACTTAACTTCGCGAAACGGATTCGCGTTATCCTATGCGCGGATTTATACAGTGCACCATAAATACCTGGCACAGTGTCATCTTGCTTTTGATTACGCGAAACGGATTCGCGTAGTCTCATGCATAGGTCATGCTGTGCGACATGCCCCGTGATCCGCGCCTATTTCATCGTGGATCTGATTTATCCTTAGCCAAGGATGCCGTTATAGCTTTGCCGGGTCATGACCAATCATGCATGTCTTGGTCATGTCCCTGAATACTATCGGCCTCTCTAGGGTACTCTTTTCTTAGGATTGTGTAAATAAGGTCGCGACCCACTATTTACTCATCCCCAGCATTTCCCCTAGATTCCGAGTAGTACTCCCTACGCGAGCAGCATATAGGGTTATGAGTTTCTGATGCGAGCTATAAAACACATCACCCTCTCATACCTCCCTCTGTATAATGCAAGCTCTCGCGTAAAACCTATATTTGGGCTATTTCCCCAAGTAATCAATTATTTGGGCCAATCTCCCAAATGATCTTTTACTTGGGCCGGTTTCCCCAAATATACCAAACCTGGGCCATATCCCAGATAAATAAAGGTTGGGTCATATCCCAGATTAATAAGGGTTGGGCCATATCCCAGATAAATAAGGGTTGGGCCATATCCCAGATAAATAAGGGTTGGGCCATATCCCAGATAATTTAATCCTTGGGCCATTATCCCAAATAAATAAGTCCTTGTGGATCAACCTTTTCGCGAGTTACCACCTTTACATTTTTTCCCCATTGCGCTTTGATACTTAGCCAAGTATTAAAGCGCAATAACCTGTGACCTTGCAAATGATAGTGCCATATCTTGTTGTTTGAGGGCTGTCTTTCCCCTTGCCGATTCTTCGCTCTCTGTTTTTATGGGTGAAGCATGTTTTCCGTCTTTCGCGACTATTATTTTCAATCCGCGACCCTTCTTCATCTCGCGACTATCATTTCTAATCCGCGATACTTCCTTATTTGCTTTGATGTTTTTCAGTCAAACTTATGTATGTACAGATTTCGCTTTTAACCATATCCTTGCTGCTTTTTCCAATTAGTCCATTTTTTCAGATTTGCGACTCTTTTTTAAGCGCTTGGCCAGGCGACCTTTCGCCTTCCTCGCGCATTTAATGCGCCTCTTCGGTTTTCACGCCCATCACTTATATATTTCTGTCATGTCATTTTTGTTCCCACACTTATATTTTCCTCAGAGCACTGTGTTTTCTTTCATTTTGCACCCGTTTCTCATAACCTATTCCTTCTTCGCGCATACCCCCCCCTTTATTTTCAAAGCTTATTCACAAGTTTACTCCACCATGACAAAAACTTCTACACCAAAATTTCTTGCACCTCCTTCCGGGATTGCTCCCTCTGTTCCTAATGTTTCAGAGTGGAAGAAAGCTCCTTTTCTTAAACTCTCAAGACATATTCTGGGATTCCGCGAGAGATTTTACTTCCCCTTCTATTTCGAGTCCGCCTCTTACCCTTGATCCTGATAATGAAGCAAAAACTGCTTTTATTCCTCCACTCTCTATTCCACGCCTTCTTGTGGAGAGGGGTGACACACCCTTTTCCTTCATTGAGTATGAGGGACATGTTGCCCCCATCAGTGACTGGAAGATGTGGTCTAGTCACATTCTTACTCAAGACCGTCATCGCGCCACCTTGGCCAAGGCTGGCATTCTTGAATCCATAGAGCTGTTTTTGGACTTCTATGTCCGTCGTGATGTGGATGCGCTGACAACTTTGATCTCGCGCTGGAGCACATTTTCCCATACCTTTGTTGCTTCTTGGGGGGAGTTCACTCCTACCATTGAAGATGTGGTGGTCCTATTTCGGCTACCTGTACTCGATTCGCGCCCTATCAAGGCGCCTCTAGTTGAGGATGAAGATAAGAAGATTCTTAATCAACTTCGCAATTGTGGCAAATATGCCTGCAAGCGAGGAAGCTGGTTTGATAAGGGCGTACTTCTTCCTGAACAAGCCATATCCAGTCGCCCGAAGTTGTCCTATGCTGCCTGGTGCCACCACTTCTTTCGCGAGTATTCTCCGCGAAAACCAGCTCCAGGAGATGATCGCGAATCAGTCCCCGGTCCTCAATTCAATGGGCCTTTGGAACTCGCGGGGTTTCTCGCTTATTGGCTAGATCGTTACATATTTCAAGGCAAGCCAGAGGACGGTCCCAGTCGCATGGTGTTCCTTCTAGCAGGCATGCTTTCGCGAGGTGTGCGAATTGCCTTGGCCCCACTTTTCCTTGGCATCCTGTATTCGCAGCTGGACACCCTTGCGAATGATTTCGCACGCTCATTAGGTAGGTATGATATCAGTACTCATATTTCAGCTACATTTCTTACCCTTTTTCTTTTCGAGCGCTTCCCAAATTATGCTCCCATTCCTTCTTCCCTTTCTCCCCACTCTTTGGAAACCACCGTACCTGTTCTTTTAAAGTCGCGGGCAACCCGCTGGACTTCTCTCTCATCTTCAAAAACCTTTTCTTTATTCATTGATATATTTTCTGAATTTTCCTGGCGTCCATACGCCACCTCTTTGGAAGGTTTCTACTCTCCTGATTTTTATCCCAGGGAAGAGATAGTATCATATGATATAGCAGTAGATGATCACCTCGTTTTTGCAGCTATTACCCACAAGTGCCACCTCCCTGTTTCCAGCGAGACCTTTGATACCGTCACACCCTATAACCCCTCCCGTGTAGCAAGACAATTAGGCTTTGATCAGGCTATTCCCCCTCCACTTCCTCTATACCGCGAGGATAACTTTGACAGGTGCTTCATTGCCTATCGGGAGTCAATTGAGAGAAGTGTTCGTATATTTTCTACCGTTATTTTTATTCAGCCTGGCACTCGCAGAGGTGGAGTAACTGCAGCCTATCATGAATTCTGGAAGGAACAACTTGTGTTGTTTCAAAGTTTTATGGCTGAAGCTCCCTCTGTTCCTATTCCCGCTTCGATCTTTATTGGAGATCCGTCTTTAAAGCTTCGCAAGGCTAGAGCCAAGATTACTCCCAAACATCATGCTCAACCTTCACAACCTCAAAAACCCAAAACAGCGACTCGCAAGCGGTCTTATCGCGAGGAGATCCTTCTCGCGGTACCACCAAATCGCGAAGAACCTATCGCAAGGCGTCTGGTAAATATCTAAGTCTCCTCTCCTTTTTTAATACGTTATGTATTTTCTTATGTTGTTACTAACTCTTCTGTTCTTCTTACAGCGTTCCAGTGCCCAAGCTATACGTACTACCAGCGTCTCGACTGATTCATTGGACCAAGTTCCCTTATCGATTAGACTTAAAAATCTTTCCGATGCAGCGATACTGGACGATGTTCCCCTTGCGAAGAGAAAAAGGAAACTTACCAAGGTCTCGCAGACTGTTGCAGTGGTTGATTTTTCTAGCTCAGAGGAGGCCCCTTTGGTGCGAAAACATAAATCTTCGTCTGTCATTCCACCTCTTGGTGCTTCCGACCTTTCCTCAGAAGAGGCATCCCTGGCCGAAAGGCGGCGACTTGCCTTGGAGAAGTTAAAGAACAAAAAGAAGGCTGATGTGACCTCATCGTTGCTTGACACTGTTGCTCGTGTGGTCGAGGAGATGAGGGCGGGAGATGAGGCAGAGGAGACAGAAGTCGCCAGTATACTCTCCGATTTACCCAGGACAACGTTTTCCCAGAGTAAGCTTCAAACTTTTTCTTTAATCACTTATTTCCAGTTACTGATTCATCATTTTTAATATTTCTCTTTTATCCTTGTTTTAGGTCCTCCCGAGACCTTATCCCCGCGTGCTCCAGCCTCTCCGAGAGGTGGCCTCCATTCTGTCGCAGCATCATCTGATGATGAGGACCATCTCACCATCAACTCATTATTCGGCCAGCCTACTCTTGAAGAGGAAAAAGATGATGATACTCCCTATTCATCTCGTGATAGTGTTATATCCGCGACCTCCACTCCAGAGGTAGATCGCGAAGTATCCTCAGATCGCGAGATTGAAGTGACCACAGCTTCTCGCGAGGCCTCGCCCAAGCTGCCTTCCATCCCAGTTTCCCCAAAGGTCGTTGATGATAGAGCAAAGGACCCAGATTTTGATGATAGGCATTTGCAGCCTCTTCGTGGTGATCTTGCATCTGAGGTTGCTGCAACCTTCGCAGATCATCCTAGTATTGAGAGATCCATATTTGGCACCCCTCTCCCAGAAGTTGAGGGAGGCGAGGGAGGTACCTTCGCGATTTTTTTCTTTGTTCTTCTATTTGGCTTCTTAATGTCAAATCGTGATTTTAACATGTCTTTTCTCCTTCCCTTTTTTTTTTAGGTATAAACTCCGAAGCTCAAGATATGATTGATGAGCTACTTCATGATGCTCGGGGGATTTCTGAGGGTCAGACATTGTTCCCTCCAGGTTCTCCTACTGAGACCCATATAGAGGCACCTCGATATCCTTCTCGCAACATTGTATCAGAGCCTTGCGATCTTGCTCGCGTGATTGCCACAGATCCCCGCGATCAGGTCTCTCACGACCAAGCTTCTGTTTCTCACGCTTTTCCCCGGGTTCCTGATTATGACACTACTTCCTTAGTGCCAGTACCTTGGCATCAGTGGTTCTGCTATCCCCGCGACATACCAGTGCTAAATCTGATAGAGGCAGCTCATCCGGAGACTTTTACTCACATGGAAGTTCATGAGCCACTCTTGCAGACAGTCCACCTCCAGCTTGTTGCAGATGTGTTCAGGACCCTTTCAGAGACTGCCATTCAGGATCTCGTCCCAGATACTCTGCCAAGATGCCATGCTCGCATAAAGGACTGGAAAAAGGTTGGGATGAATGTTTCTTGGTGGGAGACCCGTCTGACTGTCATTCAGAGACTCTATGATCATTATCTTGTCGAGCTGAGGGGACGCGAGGCTCTTCAAAGCAAACAGGCAGAAATTGCAGAGACCCGCAGACAGTTAGCACTGCTCGAGGAGGATGAGAAGAAACTACAGGATTCAGCTAAGCATCTTGAGCAGGCCCATTTCTATTTAGAGGAGCATGAAGGTTTCAAGTTATCAGATCCCATTACTCGAGATCTTTTCTAGTTCATCACTTGTATATATTCTTGTATTTTGCTATATATCCTTGTATTTTGATAGAAATATTGACATACTTTTATATACATGGGATGTTTTGTTTGATTTTCCTTGTCCTTGTTTGAAACTTTATGCTTGATACAATTTAATCCATTTTACATTCAGAGGTCCAGTCCTCTCACGTGTGACTTCATGCTCCATTCTGTAATACCCACTGCTACTTTCACTTATAATCACATACGGCCCTTCCCACTTAGCTTCAAATTTTCTTAGCCTTTGTCCCCTCATGATTGCCGGTACCACTTTCAACACTCTGTTTCCCTCCTTGAACCATCTGAACCGTACCCTTTTATTGTAGCTCCTTGCCTGTTTCTTATTGTACTCCTTCTGATTTGCAAAAGCTTCGGCCCTTATTTCATCCAATCCTTCTATCTCCAATAGCCTGTCCTCCAAACTGCTGTTGCATACCAGCCTTTTAGCAGTCAACTCCAATTCTGCAGGTAGTACAGCCTCTGCTCCGTATACCAATGCATAAGGGGTCATGTTTGTCGCGCTTCGGTATGCGGTTCGATGTGCCCATAGTGCTATTGGAAGTTCTTCTGCCCATTTCTTCTGATTATCATGCACCATTCTGGACAAGATTCGAATCAATGCTTTATTAGAGGCTTCAGCCTGTCCATTTCCTTTTGGATAGTAAGGCGTGGACTTGTGATGAATGACTGAGTATCTCCCCAATAAATCCGCGACCTTACTATTGACAAAAGGAGTTCCGTTATCAGATAGTATCACTTTTGGTATCCCAAATCGACAGATGATGTTTTCTTTTATGAATCGCACCACATTGTCTGCTGTCGTTCTTCGTAATGGGATAGCTTCTACCCATTTTGTGAATAACTCAGTTGCTACTAAAACCCATGCATGTCCCTGAGCCTGCAGCGTGATTGGTCCAATTATATCCAGCGCCCAAGTATGGAAAGGCCAGGGGGTTGCTAAGTTGTGCAATTCAGTTCCCGGAGCATGAATAAGATCCCCGTGTACCTGACAGACATGACATTTCCTGACAAAATCACTGCAGTCCCTTTCCATTGTTGGCCAGTAATACCCAGATGATAGAAACTGTTGGAACATTTTTCTAGAGCCTTGGTGACCAAACAAATGAACCTGTTTCAATATTTCCCCTGCTTCTTCTTCGCTTACACACTTCATCAATTTTCCCTCAAAGCTTTTGCGAAACAATTTTTCCTCTTGTAAGACAAATCGCAAGGCCAAATTTCTGAACCGCGGTTGATCTTTTTCCGGCAAAATCCCATTCTTCAAATAGTGCACATATTTGTCCCGCCAGTCTATTAAGTCTGCTATATTACCTTCACTCGCGGATGGATATGCATTACAGTTTTGACAGCTACTTTGTAACTTTACTGCCTCATCCTTCATACTTGGCCAAAAGAAGCCTTCTCGCTGCAAAACTCGATAGAGACTGACGTCCGTTTGACCGCATATTTTCCTGTGAGCTTTCTGGAGCAGTTCCTTTATCTCGTCTATTGCTACACATCTAGCCAAAATTCCTCCGGCGGCCCTGTAATATAACACGCCTTTTATGAGTTGGTACTCCCGTCTCAAGGCATTGTTATCGTTCTTCAGTAGAGCATGTACTATCTGTGCCCTCCAATCATGTTCTTTATACTCCTCTGATTCCTCTCCGTTACTTATCACTGAGTCAGTTCTTCGTACTACTTGTACAGAAGACTTCATTCCTTGGAAATTGATTCGCGAACCCAATGTCGCCAGTGCATCGGATCGTCGGTTGCTTTCTCGCGGCTCGTGTGTAAAACTCACAGTCTCAAAGTCTTCTATCATCTGTCGAATAAGGGTTCTGTAGGACACCAGATGAGGTTCCTTGACAGCATACTCCCCTCTAATCTGCTTAATGACCAACTTGGAATCTCCTTTAACGTGAAGTATTCTTGCCCCCAACCTTTGAGCCATTATCAACCCTAGCGCCAGTCCTTCATACTCAGCAATGTTATTGGTACAAGGAAAGTCAAGCTTGTAGGCCATGACTAATTCCTCTTTTGTTTCTTTATTCCTCAGTACGAAACCAGCTCCCCCTCCTTTTTCAGTGGATGAACCATCGAACTCTAAAGTGAACTCCGCGCTCTGTGCCATGCTTGCCATTCCTATCTCCTCCACCATGGGCTCAGCCCCTCCCGGAAATAATGCTAGTAAGTCTGACAAGGCTTGGCTTTTTACTACTTTTGGTCTAGAACATGTGATCTCATATTCAGATAACGCTAATAACCACCGAGCAGTTCTTCCACTGAGTATGGGCTTCGTGAGCAAATATCGTATGGGGTCACTTTTCGTGATTAGCTCTAATGGATGTTCCAACAAATAGTGTCTAAACTTCTGGGCTGCGAATACTAAAGCGAGACAGTGCTTTTCCAATGATGAGTACCGCGACTCTGGTCCTTTGAGTACCCGACTGATATAATAAACAGGTTTTTCTTCTCCTTCATGCTCTTGGGCCAATAGAGCTCCCACGGATTTGTTGGTGGAAGTGAGATACATTATCAATGGTTTTCCTGTCTCGGGCGCTACCATTGTTTTTGGTGATGCCAAAATCTTTTTGATTTTCTCAAAAGCCTCCTGCTGTTCTTCTCCCCAGCTATATACGGATTTTTCTTTCAACAACGGCATGAGTGGGTGAGTTACCTCTACCAGTGCTGGGATAAATCTCCTCAGGTAAGATATCTTTCCCATAAAAGTTTTCAACATTTTGCGAGTTGCAGGTGGAGCCATTTCTAATACAGCCTTAGCCTTTGTCGGATCCATATCAATGCCATGCCGATGTACGACACACCCCAAGAATTTTCCTTCTGGTACTCCAAAGGCACATTTGAGAGGATTCATCTTTAAATTATATTCGCGACATCGTTGCAGTACCTTTCGCAAATCTCCCACATGATCCTGTATGGCTCTGGATTTCACTACCAAATCATCGACATAGTCCTCCACAGTTTTATGCATTAGATCATGGAATATGGCTGTCATCGCGCACTGAT
This sequence comes from Cornus suecica, assembly GCA_963922005.1. Taxonomy (NCBI): domain Eukaryota; kingdom Viridiplantae; phylum Streptophyta; class Magnoliopsida; order Cornales; family Cornaceae; genus Cornus; species Cornus suecica. Next base: position 16,972,390 of record OY998246.1, read on the forward strand.
ACGTGGCCCCAGCATTTTTAAGCCCAAACGGCATGACCGTATAGTGAAAATTCCCCATTGGGGTGCGAAAAGCAGTTTTCTCAGCATCTTCCGGCGCCATTTTAATCTGATTGTACCCACTGAATCCGTCCATTAATGAGAAAATCTCGTGTCCTGAGGTTGCATCCACCATGGTGTCAATGTTGGGAAGAGGGAAATCGTCTTTTGGGCAAGCCTTATTGAGATCGCGATAATCTACACATACGCGTATCTGTCCAGTCTTCTTCTTTACAGGCACAATGTTCGCGAGCCACGTAGGATGCTGAGTTGGCTTGATGAATCCTGCTTTCAGCAGTTTCTCTACTTCTACCTTAATTTGCACCTCTAAATCGGGATGAAATACTCGTTGCTTTTGTTTCTTTGGTTCTGAAGCGGGATTCACATGAAGACGGTGGCTTACCAATCCAACATCGAGTCCCGGCATTTGATTATAGTCCCAAACAAATATATCTCGAAACTCTTTGAGCAATTCTAACAGAGCATTCTTAGTATCTGTAGGCAACATATTGCTTATGAAGGTAGGTCGCGGATCTGTACCGTCGCCTATGTCCACTTCGCACAACCCATGCTCTGTTCGCGGATCCGCTTTCAGAACCTTAGGGTCGGCTTCAAATTTTCTTTGTATGGCTTTATCTTTCTCGGGGTCAGTGCCAACATTGCAAGCTTCTGACCCCCAATCCCGTCATAATTTATACACCACTCGTCCATCAGGCTTTTTGACCCGTGACCAGCTTACCTCTTTGAGCTTCCGTTTAATTGCACTAGTATTTTCTAGTTCATTCCATTTTGGTAACGGTGTAGAAAAAATGCCGGGCCCATTTTCCTCACTGTATTCTGAGAAGTAGACTGCATCTGCAAAATGGGCTTCTGACGCGCAGAAATGACTTTTGGATGCTTTTACAGTCATTATTCCTTTTCCCCAATTGGCTTTCATCACTTGATGATAGGATGACGGCACTACGCCATATGCATGCAGCCACGGTCTTCCCAACAACAATTGATATGAGGGTTCCCCTTTGATGATATGAAATTTGGTGGGCCCCCTGATCTTCCCAATTTTGAGGTCCAATGTCGCGAATCCCATAGTGACCTGCTGATCTCCATTAAAATCAGTAACTGCAATAGTATGATTCACGATCTTTTCTTCGGGAAAATTGATCATTCGCAAAGTGGCTAGTGGGATCAAATTGACTGACGTTCCCCCATCCAAGAAAGCTCGTTTCATCTCTCGACCGTTTATAATGGCTGGTACATACAGAGGCCGATTATGGGGAAAAGGTACTTGTCTGTCCTCTTCAGAAAATGTGATCTTACTGGAGGTCTTCTCATGCTGCGGAATCTCAATAGTATGATTGAGTGCGGCAACTGTTTGTTCTTTCAAGAATTCCTTCACATGTTCCTGTATTGGGAGCTCATTGAAGAAGACATCTATCTTAGCATTCTCCCTTGTTTCACATACTGGCGGGCAATTACACTTGATGACATCGGCCATATCCTCAGTATGGTCTCTGGCGGTCACCACAGCTGCATGTGCAGGGAAAGGCTCATGAACTACATTATTCGCTACTTCCAAGTCTCCTGATGCTATTTTTCGATGCACCAAACTTCGAAACGCCCAACAGCCCATCAACGAATGCCGAACACTCCTGTGAAAGGGACAGTAGTTATTCTTCATCATTTCCTCTCTTGACGACACCCTTTGCACTGGAGGTAGAGTTATGACATGATCTGCGACCCATTGATTTAGCAAAGCAATTGCCTCTTTTTCACTGAAAGGTAAAGGGGGTGGTTCAGATCTCCCAACGCGCTCCTCCCTGGGTTTTCCATTCTGCGTAGCTGCTACCATCGGTATCCGCCTAGTACTGATATTTGGTCGCGTCGGGGGAGCCAAAACTTCTCCCAATCTTTGGGCATTATCAACAAGTGCAGAAAAAGTTTTGACTTCATGATTGACCAGATGCACTCTGTATTCCCGCAGCATCCCTTCTATACAAATTTTGATCAATTGCAGTTCGGAAATTGGTTCATGACATTGCAAAGCAGTCTCGCGAAATCTCCGGACATAAGCTGCCGCCTCCTCCCCAAAGCGTTGTCTTTGCCTTGTGAGCGAAATCATTGAGACCTCCTCATCAGCTTGAAAGAATTTGGTGTAGAATCTGAGCACCATATCCGTCCAGCTGGTCACTGAAGCCGGAGCGAGACCAGTATACCAGGTATATGTTGTTCCAGTTAAAGACTTGGAGAATTCTCTGAGTTTTAAATATTCATTGTTTCTATGTGGTCCCAGAGCATTCGCGAACCTGGCTATGTGCTCTTTTGCATTTCCCCTTTTGCCGTCGAATTGATGAAAGATCGGTGCCCCATAGTTTTCCGGATATGGCAAGGCCATAATACTAGGATGGTATGGCGGGGCAATTTCCACTTCCTCTGTTTCAGATTTTTCATTCAGGATAGCTCGCAGTTGTTCCTTAGTGATGTATGACTCTTTCTCCAAGGGCTCAGCTCTTACTGTTTCACGAAGAGGCTCTTGTGTTGAGTCCTCCGGAAAAGCCTGATTATTCATCCTTGGTGACTCAATATTCGACGGTGGAACACGCGAGGCCTCCATGAAGTGAAGTATGGCTTTTTGTGTTTCCTGGATGTTGAGAAGAGTTTGCAGTAGAACTGTTGGCAATTCTGCCGAATTCTGTACTGGTTCTACCATCGGAGGGCTTTCTGCCTGATTCGCACCAATATTCGCGCGACGACGTTGTCTTCGTGCCGGTTGGACTGGTTCCCCTCCTTGTGTCTGTGTTGCTGTTTCCTCTTCCATTTGTTCAGTATGCCGGGTTGATGGTCGTCCTCTCCGCCGAGGTTGACGAGGCTCCTCTTGTGCAGAAGACATCTTCTCCCCAGCAGAGTCGCCTTTAATGTAGGGGTTCGCCGATTTTAAGTGATATGAAGATAGTTTCTACACAAGTTCGTCAGCCAAAACCACACTATTGATGCTCTTATTACTTTTGACTTTCTTTTACAGAGAAAAATGAAAGAGAAATGAAGGAAAAGACCATGAGTACAAGTAATTGAAATATTTTCTCTCTCTAGGAATTTCTCTCTCCCAGTCTCTGAAAAGTTGTCCCTCCCTCCTCTTCAAATGAACCCTCGCACCTCTGTTTATAGACGCGACCGCTCAGTAATCCTCGCGGCTTGTATTGCCACGTCAGCACTAGTCTCGCGACGTGGTTCAATCATCCTCGCGGATTCCATTGCCACGTCAGCACCTGTCTCGCGACATGGTTCCTGCGTACTTAATCCGTGATATAAATACCTTGTACAGTATTATTCTACACCCGCGATTACGCAAAACGGATTCGCGTACTCTTATGCGTAATTAATACTGCACACCATAAATACCTTTGCACAATATCATCTCGCGCACTTAACTTCGCGAAACGGATTCGCGTTATCCTATGCGCGGATTTATACAGTGCACCATAAATACCTGGCACAGTGTCATCTTGCTTTTGATTACGTGAAACGGATTCGCGTAGTCTCATGCATAGGTCATGCTGTACGACATGCCCCGTGATCCGCGCCTATTTCATCGCGGATCTGATTTATCCTTAGCCAAGGATGCCGTTATAGCTTTGCCGGGTCATGACCAATCATGCATGTCTTGGTCATGTCCCTGAATACTATCGGCCTCTCTAGGGTACTCTTTGCTTAGGATTGTGTAAATAAGGTCGCGACCCACTATTTACTCATCCCCAGCATTTCCCCTAGATTCCGAGTAGTACTCCCTACGCGAGCAGCATATAGGGTTATGAGTTTCTGATGCGAGCTATAAAACACATCACCCTCTCATACCTCCCTCTGTATAATGCAAGCTCTCGCGTAAAACCTATATTTGGGCTATTTCCCCAAGTAATCAATTATTTGGGCCAATCTCCCAAATGATCTTTTACTTGGGCCGGTTTCCCCAAATATACCAAACCTGGGCCATATCCCAGATAAATAAAGGTTGGGCCATATCCCAGATAAATAAGGGTTGGGCCATATCCCAGATAAATAAGGGTTGGGCCATATCCCAGATAAATAAGGGTTGGGTCATATCCCAGATAAATAAGGGTTGGGCCATATCCCAAATAATTTAATCCTTGGGCCATTATCCCAAATAAATAAGTCATTGCGGATCAACCTTTTCGCGAGTTACCACCTTTACAACGGGTGTAATATTATTGTTACGCCGGATGCAACAAAAACATTGTCATGGGTCTAGTAATTTGTGGGTATACTAATTTCCTAAAATAATAAATAATAAAATGTTAATTATTTTGTGAAATTAATTTATGTGTGTATAGTTATGCATACCATCCGTAATATAGTCGTAATCGCAAAACAAGTACGTTATATATTATACAATCCGTGCATTCTATAAAGTGTAAGTGCACACAAACGCTGAATATATACACGCAACTAAGTTGTATTAAAAATTATAAGTATTATATACGTAAATTTATAATTAATATTATAACGAGTAACATAGTGTATGGTTACTCAGTAAGACAGTTCATAAAGATTTGAATCAATATAGAATAAAAATCAGATTACATATAATAGGTCTTGGGATTGTGACGGGTGTAAGATTACTGTTATGCCGGATGCAACAAAAATATTGTGGTGGGTCTAGAAATTTGTGGGTATACTAATTTCAAAAAATAATAAACTGTTAAATTTTTTAAAAAATAAATTTATGTGTGTATAGTTATGCATACCACCCGTAATATAATCGTAATCGCAAAAGAAGTACGTTATATATTGTAGAATCCGTGCATTCTATAAAGTGTAAGTGCACACAAACATTGAATATAAACACGCAACTAAGTTGTGTTAAAAATTATAAGTATTATATACGTAAATTTATAATTAATATTATAACGAGTAACATAATGTATGGTTACTTAGTAAGACAGTCCATAAAGATTTGAATCAATATAGAATAAAAATCAAATTATATATAACAGGTCTTGTTATTGTGACGGTTGTAAGATTACCATTATGCCGCATAGAACAAAAATATTGTGATGGGTCTAGTAATTTGTGAGTATACAAATTTCAAAAAATAATAAATAATAAACTATTAATTATCTTCTAAAATAAATTGATGTGTGTATAATACTACCCGTAAATTAGTCATAATCGCAAAACAAGTACGTTATATATTATACACTCAGTGCATTCTATAAAGTGTAAGTGCACACAAACGTTGAATATAAACACGTAACTAAGTTGTGTTAAAAATTATAAGTATTATATACGTAAATTTATAATTAATATTATAACGAGTAACATAGTGTATGGTTACTCAATAAGACAGTTCATAAAGATTTGAATCAGTATAAAATAAAAATCTGATTACATATAATAGGTCTTGGGATTGTGACGGGTGTAAGATTACCATTATGCCACATACAACAAAAATATTGTGATGGGTCTAGTAATTTGTGGGTATATAAATTTCAAAAAATAATAAATAATAAACTATTAATTATCTTCTAAAATAAATTGATGTGCGTATAGTTATGCATACCATCCGTAAATTAGTCATAATCGCAAAACAAGTATGTTATATATTATACAATCCGTACATTCTATAAAGTGTAAGTGCACATAAACGTTGAATATAAATACGCAACTAAGTTGCGTTAAAAATTATAAGTATTATATACGTAAATTTATAAGTAATATTATAACGAGTAACATAGTGTATGGTTCCTCAATAAATAATAAACTATTAATTATCTTCTAAAATAAATTGATGTGTGTATAGTTATGCATACCACCCGTAAATTAGTCATAATCGCAAAATAAGTACGTTATATATTATACAATCCGTGCATTATATAAAGTGTAAGTGCACACAAACGTTGAATATATACACGCAACTAAATTGTATTAAAAATTATAAGTATTATATACGTAAATTTATAAGTATTATTATAACGACTAACATAGTGTATGGTTACTTAGTAAGACAGTCCATAAATATTTGAATCAATATAGAATAAAAATCATATTACATATAATATGTCTTGGGATTGTGACGGGTGTAAGATAAGTGTTGTACCGGATACAACAAAAGCATTGTGATGAGTTTAGTAATTTATGGGTATAATATATTCCAAAATAATAAATAATAAACTCTTAATTATCTTATAAAATAAAATATGCTAGAGTTGCCGAATTTGAAACTTTTGAACGAATTTGAAACTTTTCAAACTGTTTGAGATCTAAAATTTGGAACAGTATTTGGGGACTTAATCGACTTTTTGATTCTATTCCTTTTATCTATATCTTCTTCTCTTCAAAATATATAATAAATTTTGAAAAAATTCAAAATTCGAAAATAAATATAAAATTCGTAAAAAATATATATAACTCGAAAATAAATATAAAATTAAATGTAGCAACTCTACTTCCAATTGTAACATCAGTAAAACCAAATACAGAAAACAAAGTATTACAGTTGACTATAATGTATGTAACAAAATAGATGTCAAATGAAGAATCTCTACATCCAAATGTAACACATATATCCCATATCCAAACGTAATTATGAATCTTACTTTTGAGGCAAATCTATATAAAATATGTTTCCAAATAGAATTCCAAACATGTTTGAAAAAACAAAAATTAAAAAACTTTCTCTCCTAAAAAAGTTTGTACAAAACCCTATATTGATTCAAATCATAATGGAGTGACTTACTAAATAATCATTGACTATGTTACTCGTTATAATATTAATTATAAATTTACGTATATAATACTTATAATTTTTAATATAACTTAGTTGCGTATTTATATTCAACGTCTGTGTGCACTTACACTTCATAGAATGCACGAATTGTATAATATATAACGTACTTATTTTGCGATTATGACTAATTTATGGGTGGTATGCATAACTATACACACATCAATTTATTTTAAAAGATAATTAATAGTTTATTATTTATTATTTTTCAAAAATTTTATACTCACAAATTACTAGACCCATCACAATCTTTTTATTGCATCTGGCATAAGGGTAATCTTATACCCGTCACAATCCCAAGACCTATTATATGTAATATGATTTTTATTCTATATTGATTCAAATCTTTATGGACTGTCTTACTAAGTAACCATACACTATGTTACTCGTTATAATATTACTTATAAATTTACGTATATAATACTTATAATTTTTAACACAACTTAGTTGCGTGTTTATATTCAACGTTTGTGTACACTTACACTTTATAGAATGTACAGATTGTATAATATATAAGGTACTTGTTTTAAAATTATGACTATATTACGGGTGGTATGCATAATTATACACACATAAATTTATTTTACAAAATAATTAATGGTTTATTATTTATTATTTTTCAAAATTTTTATACTCACAAATTACTAGACCCATCACAATATTTTTATTGCATCCGGCATAAGGGTAATCTTATACCCGTCACAATCCCAAGACCTATTATATGTAATATGATTTTTATTCTATATTGATTCAAATCTTTATGGACTGTCTTACTAAGTAACCATACACTATGTTACTCGTTATAATATTACTTATAAATTTACGTATATAATACTTATAATTTTTAACACAACTTAGTTGCGTGTTTATATTCAACGTTTGTGTGCACTTACACTTTATAGAATGCACGAATTGTATAATATATAACGTACTTGTTTTGCGATTATGACTAATTTACGGGTGGTATGCATAACTATACACACATCAATTTATTTTAGAAGATAATTAATAGTTTATTATTTATTATTTTTCAAAATTTTTATACTCACAAATTACTAGACCCATCACAATATTTTTATTGCATCCGGCATAAGGGTAATCTTATACCCGTCACAATCCCAAGACCTATTATATGTAATATGATTTTTATTCTATATTGATTCAAACCTTTATGGACTGTCTTACTAAGTAACCATACACTATGTTACTCGTTATAATATTACTTATAAATTTACGTATATAATACTTATAATTTTTAACATAACTTAGTTGCGTGTTTATATTCAACGTTTGTGTGCACTTACACTTTATAGAATGTACATATTTTATAATATATAACGTACTTGTTTTAAAATTACGACTATATTACGGGTGGTATGCATAACTATAAACACATAAAAAAAAATTACAAAATAATTAATAGTTTATGATTTATTATTTTTGGAAATTAGTATACCCGTAAATTACTAGACCCATCACAATATTTTTGTTGCATCCGGCATAACGGTAATCTTTCACCCGTCACAATCCCAAGATCAATTATATGTAATATGATTTTTATTCTATATTGATTCAAATCTTTATGGATTGTCTTACTAAGTAACCATACACTATGTTACTCGTTATAATATTACTTATAAATTTACGTATATAATACTTATAATTTTTAACACAACTTAGTTGCGTGTTTATATTCAACATTTGTGTGCACTTACACTTTATAGAATGCAAGGATTGTATAATATATAACGTACTTTTTTTTGCGATTATGACTATATTACGGGTGATATGCATAAATATACACACATAAATTTATTTTTCAAAATATTTATGGGTATCCGAATTTCCAAAACAAAATAATAATAAAATATTAATTATTTTATAAAATAAATTTATATATGTATAATTATATTTTTTTCAAAATTTATATATATATTTTGAATTTATTTTTTTATATGATTTTTCAAATTTTTTATATTTTTTTACGAATTTTATATGTTTTTTCTTAATTTCATAATTATTTTCGAATTTTATAATTTTTTTGGAAATTTAATATATATATATATATTATGAATTTTATATGTTTTGTTTTTGAATTTTATATTTATTTTCGAATTTTATAATATTTTTCAAAATTTAATATCTATTTGTTTCGAATTTTATATGTTTTTTTTTCAGACTTTATATAGATATTTTGAATTTATATTTTTTTCAAATTATATATATATTTTTTCAATTTTTATATATTATTTTTGAATTTTATATATTTTTTTACGAATTTTATATATATTTTTAATTTTATATTTATTTTCAAATTTTATATATTTATTTACGAATTTATATTTATTTTTTGAAATTTTAAATTTTTTTGAAATTTAATATATATGTTTTAGAATTTTATGTTTGTTTAGAAATATATATATATATTTTTTTATATTTGTTTCAAAATTTAAATGTTTTTAAGATTTGAAAATACATTAAACGGACAAAAAAGTCTTTCTAATATTGTAAAAGAGGTAATAATGACATTTTAAAGGTTAAAACTAAGATTCATAAGTATATTTGGATATGGAGTATAGGTGCTACATTTGGATATAGATCTGCTGCATTTCGCATCTATTATGCTATGTACATAACAGTCAACTGTTTAACTTTGTTTTCTGCATTTCGTTTTACTGATGCTACAATTGGAAGTAGAGTTTTGATGCTACAATTGGAAGTAAACTTGCAGGTGTAACAATTTATGCTAATGGTTGACTGACAAAGTATGGAGAAATCAAATGAAGGAAACTTATAGGTAAATTTTGAAAGAAAAATATAAATTTCTAAAAAATATATAAATTTTGGAAAATATATATAAAATTCGGGAAAAAATATAAAATTCAAAAGATATATGTTAAAGCTCCAAAAAAATATAAATTTAAAAATATATATATAAATTTCGAAAATATATATATAAATTCGAAAAAGATATATATTTGAAAAAAAATATTTGCTTCTGCCTAAATGTTGTTTTGATGTATTGTACTTTGGTTACTTAAGTTTTTTATACTTCTATTTGCACAACTATTTGCCTAGTACCAACTTGTTTTTTTTCCCATTTTGAACTACATAATACAAAACAATTATTTGCCTAGTATACTATATTTTTTATTTTAATATGATATTTTTGAAATATATATTTTTTTTCAAACTTTATATATTTTTTCGAAATTTATATTTTATATGTTTTTTTAATTTTTTTTTATATTTTTTACGAATTTTATATGTTTTTTTTTAATTTCATATTTATTTTCAAATTTTATACTTTTTTTTTTGAAATTTAATATATATATTTTTTGAATTTTATATGTTATTTTTGAATTTTATAATTTTTTTCAAAATTAAATATATATTTGTTTCAAATTTTATATCTTTTTTTCAAACTTTATATAGATATTTTGAATTTCTATTGTTTTCTAATTTTATGTATATATTTTTAATTTTTATATATTATTTTCGAATTTAATATGTATTTTTTAATTTTATATTTATTTTCAAAATTTATATATTTATTTACGAATTTAATATATATGTTTTAGAATTTTATATGTTTGTTTAGAAATCTATATATTTTTATATATTTGTTTCAAAGTTTGGAGGTAAGATAGGGTAACCCTATCAATACTCTATCTTAACTTTTAATTTAGGGATTCAACCCCTGCAACATTGCTAAGAATAGACGGCTTAGAAACCCTTACGAATTTAAATGGGTTATTAGATATTCGAAAAGTTTAGACGATATGCTAGGATCCTTTTGGTATATGTGAAATAATTGTTTAAATTATTTTAAAAAGACATGTTAATTGAAATTGAAATATTTTCTAAAGAATTAAAGAAAATATATTGTTTAGAACATGAATCTATTTTCTCATGATTTAAATGCTATAATATATTTTTAAAAGCATGTACAGAGATTTGAGATTTATGTTGATATTATCATGTGAGTATTTTCATAAATATGATGCATGACATATTTATGTTGAGACATGATTTTATTGCGTACACCATGTATTGTGAGACATGGGTGTTGGTGCATGTAGTGCATGTGTTCACCATTTGCAGAGATTCATTTGGTGTGGTCTACTTCCGTTTGCGTGCGAGTAGACGTTTGTGTTTGGATCGTCGTAACAACTGGCCAGGGGGTGCTTCTTGCTCCCACGGGACTAATAATCTGAGAAACGCAGATGTGATAGGGGGAGGATTCATCGTCCAAAGCCTATGTGCTCGACTGGGGTCGTGGTGACGTCTTTCTGATAAAAAGTGTAAAGCACTTGAGAAGGACGGTACGATAAGTCTACATTTCCTAGTGAGCCTGTATCCTTAGGGGAATTGTGGAGAAGGATCCGTTACCCTTGGGAAGGGTGTGTTTTCGTGTGTGTATCACGTGGGGTGTTGAGTCACATTACACTGCATACTATTTATGTGAACCCAATTGACATGTATATGTGTTATATTATATATGATGTTGGAGCATGATTATCTATGAATATTGTAAAATAAATTCATATTTTATAAAATGCTCAGTTGAAAGTGATTAATGTGAAACACGAAGTAAATGTGGTAATTTAAAAAGGTATAACGAATTATAATCTTTATACTTGTTGTCATATACATTTATGCCTTTAGGGGAGGTTAGGTATATTGACGTTGTGATTGTGGTTAATAGTTTGGTAATTGTGGTTAGCTGCGTGACCTTGTTAGAGATTGGAGGTTAGAGATTGATTTTAGTATCAGTTATGAATTGGGGCCTTCGAGAAGGCGAGTGATGAGATTGTGAATTGTAGTGTGGACCTTTAGGTGTCTTTCACTTTTGAGGAATAGGCTATCAACTGTAGTGGAGATTTTGATTGGTGAGTAGAGGTTATGGTTGAGTGACTTTATTAAGTACTCAAGGTACTGTAGCTTGACAGTCTTGGTTCTAGTGCTTAGTTCATTCCTCTAAGCATTTCTTGTACTATGTTTTGTATGCTAGTAAGTAGTCATTGACTTGTATGTCATTCCTTGAGTCAGTGGTTATGGCGTGGTGCCGAACCTCTTCCTCGTGGTGTCATTTGATCTGGTGGAGTTGGAAACGGATGGTTGTCTTCCGTGAGTCCAACGTACTGTTTTTCCTTTACTGTTCTCTCAAACATTATAGGAATCCGTAGAGTTGTGTTTTCTCTTATTTGGCTGTCATTTCGAAAGCGGTGTTTTCTTAGTTTTAAAATAAACTCTTTATATTTAAAGGGAAAAACCCGTTTTCGCCTACCCCCGTATTAAAAAATAAAAAGTTCTAATACCTTATAAAATGATCTTAGGATCTTCTTTGAAAAGATTTTAAACTTTTAAAAGCCGGTGATGGCAACTGACGGAGACCGGGGGCAAAACGGTCATTTTTACTGTGTGGTTTTCTAAAAGAAAACTATTTCATTACTTGTCTCGAGATTCTAAGATTTTGAGACTTCTTTCTCAAAATCTCAACCTGTGGTGTTTTGAAAGGTGGTTCCTTGTTTCACATTTTCTTCGGTTCATTCTAAGTCTCGTGTATGAGGTTTGGTGTTGTTCAGTGCACACATATAGTGTTGCCCTTCTCTTTTTCTTGTTTATCTGATGTCACTACCTAGGTGACTTGAGCTTTCTTACGTTAGGGGCATGGATACCAACTCGGTTGGTTCGAGTTTTGAAACTTTTTTCTTAAAAACTATTAAATCCTTGGGATTCATCTTTTTATAACCTTTACTCTCGGCCATTCATTTTTGGTTTTCCTTGTTCGGTTGGTTCCCTAAACACTTGTGGTGGTTTTCTTCATCTATAATGAGAATGTTAGGGATTTGATTAAACCTATTGATGATAGTGTTATGAGGTTAATGTGGTGATGTGAATCATTGTATTGAGGAAGTGATATGATTGAGGTGACCCAGTACTTGAGAGGTAGACTTTCTCTAGGAATGGAATGAGGTTTGTTATATATATATTGTATATATATTTATGATGGTTGTGTTAGTACTCAAGGACGTGGGTGTTTTCCTTCCTGTGTTATCGGGGTGTGGGATTTGAGCCTTTCTTGGTACTAGTGGTGGATTTTGTTTCCTGTGGATATTAGAGGTGAGTGTGATCTCCTCTGTTGGATCTTCTGAATTGTGTTTTGAGTAATTGATGATTTGACTCAGGTGTTGTGTACTTTGTATATGTTGGTGAGAGTAGTGTAGACTACCGGTCTTGGTACTTGGAGTATGAGTCTTAGTCGTACCTTATAGACTCTTGTTGTGTATTTATATATATATATTTATATATATATATATATATATATATATATATATACTCGTTTACGGTAGCTTATGAGCGCGTGCCTTGGGTTTTGCGTGGAGGAGTTTAGTTGGGCTATATTCATCTTATTAGATAGTTTAGCATTACCTAAACTACCAGAGGATGTGGTAGTTAGAGTATCTTTTCCCACTGAGCTTATTTGCTCACAGGGGTATTTCATTTGCCCCCTGGTATTCCCACACCAGGTTGCAGGAAATATACGACTATGGGCAGGATGCGGTGCAACGACAGTTTTCCTTGGTTTTCTTGTTACAAGTTTGGAGTTGCGTTGGGTGATGCGGTTACGGTTGCAACACGACTGAGTTTGGGGACGATAGGTATCCACTTTCAGTTTCCCTACCCATTGTTATGGGATTGTTATGTATTTTCTTTTGGGAACCAGTCTGTTGGCATATCCCTGTTGATGTATCCTTTATTTCCTGTATTTATTCTTTCAAGAGGTTATTGTATCTATTTTGCACAGCTAGATGCATTTCTTGTATTCCTATTCGAGCATTTGTGGCTCTGTTGATGTTAGAGGGTTTGGAGGGGTTTTGGTTTCTTTCCACTACCTCGGCCCTATTAGGATTGATGAATATGGGGCTTGGAATCCATTGTAATTATTGAATTGCTTTGGGCATGTTATTGTGTTGTGTTTGGTTGTCCGGATGTTCCATTTACAAACAGAACTCTACTGGATTTTCGTTAGATTTCGCTGCTTAGTTTATTATCCATTTGGGTATGAAATATACCATATTTATCATTAACCCATATGTTTTCACGGTTAGTGATGTCTTAGTTGGTCATTCATGTTAAGGATCACATCCTGGATTCCTTGGATGTCCCTGTTCGGGAGTCTTAGGAATTTAGGTGCGTGTCTGTTGGTATCTGAGGATACTATTGAGTTCTAGTATTCTATTTGGCACGGAGTATATTTTTCATTGTTACTCCATGTATCTTCTTGTCATTCTTGACTCTAGTAGTCGCTTGACTTACGTCACCCTTTGGAGATTCGCTGATTCTCTATATTAGAGTTTCGGGAATTCTAGGGGCGTGACAGTAGGGTATCAGAGTGTGTCATTCTTACCCTTTTTTTTTGGTGTTTGATGATTGAATGTCATTGGTTCTCATTTCTTTCACTTTCGTTCACTTCTTTAGTTCTTAAGCTCGGTTTTCTGAGTTCTAGGAATTTGGGGCATGACAATATATATATATATTCGAATTTAAATATTTTTCAAAATTTATATATATTTTCGAATTATATATATATTTCAAATTTTATATATTTTTTTGAATTTTATATATATATTTTTGAAATTTATATATGTTTTTCGAAATTTATTTGTTTATTTCTAATTTTATATATTTTTTTCAAAATTTAAATATTTGTTTTCGAATTTTATATATTTTTTCGAATTTATATATATGTTTTTCGAAATTTTATATATTTGGGGTTGGGGCATAAAGGTCATTTCACATTACATATAATATTTTCAAATTTTATCAAGGGTATTTTGGTCATTTTATTGGCACAGGGGGTGTCATTGCAAGCAGAACCAAACCTCAAGGGGTGTTAGTGCAAAAATTTCTAAAATTCAGCACAAAGGTGAAATAGACATAAACCTCAGGGCGTGTTAGTACAAATTATCCTAATAAAAAAGATGGCAACATTTTAAATATCATTTAGTAGCAGTATACAAAAAATGCTGCTAAAAAAAATTGTCATAGGAATTTTTGGCAAGTGTCATTAAATAATTGTTGTTATACACTAATTTTATTGCAGTGTAATTAACAACATAATGATGCTGCATTTGGTTAAAGAAATGTTACATTTGATAAAAGCAATGTTGCAGGGGTTGAATCTGCATTTGGTTAAACAAATGTTGCATTTGGCTGTAGCAATGTTGCATTTGGTTAAATAAATATTGCATTTGACTATAGCAATGTTGCATTTGGTAAAAACAATACTGCATGGGTTTGAAACTGGTTATAGCAATGTTATTTACCAATATATATATATGTTTCCAAATTGGTTTGAAACTCTGTCAACCTTATTTTTCTATATCTGTGTCGTATATATATATATATATATATCATTCTAGGACTGGATAAAAAATAACTTGTACATCGTTGAGAGAATATCTTTTGTGAGTTCTAAAGGGTATCCTGTTCTTGTTAGTACATTTATCATCTGTAGAATGGGTTCGTGTAATCTGATGTGATTACAACTGTTGCTGCGTACTTAATCAATGTTGCATTTGGTTAAATAAATGATACATTTGGTAAAAGCAATATTGCAGGGGTTGAATCTGCATTTGGTTAAAAAAATATTGCATTTGGCTGTAACAATATTGTATTTGGTAAAAACAATGTTGCAGGGGTTGAATTCTTAAAACAAAGTGAATCAAACTACTTACCAGTACCACCAACATCAATTAGTGTTCTTCTTTTATATATATATATATATATTTCCAAAAAATATATATATTTTTACATAATTTATCCGAATTTTGTAAAAACAATTCAAAATTAATATATATTTGTTTCAAAATTTATATATATATTTCGAATTTTATATATTGTTTTTGAATTTTGTTTTATAATTTTATATATAAAAAACGGGTAATCTCAAAAAATTCGTGGACAATTCATCAATGACAAGCCGAGTTGTTGGGTAAAAATTCAAAAAATATATATAAAATTAAAAATAAAATTTCATAAACAATATATAAAATTCAAAAAAATATATAAATTTTGAAACAAATATATATAAATTTTGAATTGTTTTTATAAAATTCGGATATATTATATAAATTTTGAAAACATCATATAAATTTCGGAACAAATATATATATTTTGGAAAAATATATATAAAAGAAGGCCACTAATTGATGTTGGTGGTAAGTAGTTTGATTCACTTCATTAGGAAAGATATGACATTTTACCAATATATATATATTTCTAAAATTATATAATTTTTTGAATTTTGTTTTTGAAAATATATATTTTTTGAATTATATATATATTTTTTGAAATATATATATTTTCGAATTTATATATATTTCAAAATTTATATATATATATATTCAAATTTTATATATATATTTTCAAATTATATATATATTTCAAATTTTATATATGTTTTCTGAAATTATATAATTATTTGAATTTTGTTTTTGAAAACATATATATTTTAAATTATATATATATTTTTTGAAATATATATATATATATATATTCGAGTTTAAATATTTTTCAAAATTTATATATATTTTCGAATTATATATATATTTCAAATTTTATATATTTTTTTGAATTTTACATATATATTTTTGAAATTTATATATTTTTTCCGAAATTTATTTATTTATTTCTAATTTTATATATTTTTTTCAAAATTTAAATATTTGTTTTCGAATTTTATATATTTTTTCGAATTTATATATATGTTTTTCAAAATTTATATATTTGGGGTTGGGGCATAAAGGTCATTTCACATTACATATAATATTTTCAAATTTTATCAAGGGTATTTTGGTCATTTTATTGGTCCAGGGGGTGTCATTGCAAGCAGAACCAAATCTCAGGGGGTGTTAGTACAAATATTTCAAAATTCAGCACAAAGGTGAAATAGACATAAACCTCAGGGGGTGTTAGTACAAATTACCCTAATAAAAAAGATGGCAACATTTTTAAATATCATTTAGTAGCAGTATACAAAAAATGCTGCTAAAAACAATTGTCAGCAATTTTTGGCAAGTGTCATTAAATAATTGATGTTATACACTAATTTTGTTGCAGTGTAATTAATAACATAACGATGCTGCATTTGGTTAAAGAAATGTTGTATTTGGCTGTAGCAATGTTGCATTTAGCTGTAGCAATGTTGCATTTGGTAAAAGCAATGTTGCATGGGTTGAATCTGCATTTGGTTAAGGAAATGTTGCATTTGGTTAAAACAATGTTGCAGGGGTTGAATCCCTAAAACAAAGTGAATCAAACTACTTACCAGTACCACCAACATCAATTAGTGGTCTTCTTTTATATATATATATATATATATATATATATATATTTTCAAAATATATATATTTTTTCCAAAATTTATATAATTTATCCGAATTTTATAAAAACAATTCAAAATTAATATATATTTGTTTCAAAATTTATATATATATTTGAATTATATTTATATTTCGAATTTTATATATTGTTTTTGAATTGTCTTTATAATTTTATATATATTTCGAAACATAACTTCAAATATCTTTAGCACTAGCAAATAGATATGCATCACATGCAAATAAATACAGACTAGAACAATCACATATTAAATACTACATAAATCACATATATTAACTGACCTACATGTTCAATTTCGTTGAGACAAAGGTAACAAATATATTCACAGAACCGAACATTCAAGCTAGGGTAACAAGGTGCAAGAAATATAAGTAAGGGAAAGAGAAAAAAAAAATACATTAATAAGGACAACCCAAAGATATACATACTTCCTAAAACCATGGAGTTTACAAATTAATTATATGAGGCAAAGGTGAAACAATAGACTATACTAAAATATATAACCAAACCATGAATAAATAATCTATATATGCTTCATACCTAAGAGAAAGGTGTGGGAGATTGAGGTGCGATTTGAGATTTTTTTAAGGATTTGGGCTTTCTCTGTGTGTTCAATAATGAAACTCTTAAACAACAAATTGAATTATATTGATTATTAAGTTTGACTTATTGCGTATTTACCAATTTATCCATTGACTTCATTTCCATTAAGATATTTTTTGGCGGGAGTTTTTGGGAGGAATATATGCACAGTGTAAATGAAAAGGAGGAACACTGTATATCACTATTGTGTATATATACATATATATATATATTTTTTTTGGTCAAATCACTGGGGCTCATTTTTTTTGCCACGTAAGCTGTCATATAGGCAACTTGTGACTGGTAGCGAGATAATGAATGGAGAAGATCCGTGTTTTTTTTTTTTTTTTAGGGCCGCTTGATTTTGATAAAGACATTGGCTTCATTTAAACTTAAATTCAAGGACAATTGAATTAAATGACAACACGTGTCACTGTTGGCTATTGATTGACATTCAATATGTTAGTTTCCTAAAGTCATTCCATTGAATTGTGATTTAATTGGGAAAAAGAAATAAAAATTTGTGATTTAATTAATTCTCTCTCTCTACTTTTATAAATCTATGTTTTTGAAACCATATGAGAGGGATGTGACTTGGGCCTCAAAATTCCTACCACAAACCGAAACTAGCATGAAGCAATTTGGACTTAAATTGAGATTATCCAAAGCATGTATAGCCCTTACTATAAATCAAAACAACTTTAATACATTGGGAAAGTTATTGGGTGTACAAATACATTTGATTGGGATAAAAAAAAAGTAATTGAATGTATAAATTAGAGGATGTTTGCTTCACTCATTCGCTTAAATTTTTAAGTTGAATCATGAATCATTTCACATGTTATAATTGATATTAGAGTCATATTCAATCTTAATCCGGTATTATGAAGTGTTTGTTTAGGTGCCATCACCCAAGTTAAATTTGGTTCCAGATCAAAGAGATAGGATGATCATATCACAATAATAAAAATGCTTGAAACCGCTTAAATTTTTGGGTTAGCACGAAATATTGGATCCAATATATTAATACTTTAGGAAATTCAGATATTAGAATTTATAACATTCAAGATGAAACTTGGTCCACCAATGATCATTTTTAGCACGTTATTTTCTTAATTCAATTTCTCTCTCTCCATTTAGTCAACAACTAGTTAATCTAAGGCATAACAATAAATCTACTGGGGTTGACCTTCATCAACAATAATAGAGAAAATAATTCTAGAGAATTTATTGTTTTATATATAAAGTTGGATCCTTGGAGTTTTTTTTATTTTCCCCCCTTGGATCCTTGGAGTTGGACCATCCAACACTTGGCCTGTATTCATGGAGATGCATATCACTAAAAGTTTCTTACCTGTATTTGTCCAGACTTCGTGTACATGAAAACGAATATTAATTCATGTTGTGTTTGGTACGCAGAAATAAAATAAAATGTTTATTTTGAAGTGAGAATGAATATTTTTATGGAATGAAATTTTATACTAGAGAATAAAAATTCATTCCATTACTAAACCTATGGAATGAGCATTCCATTCCCCAATTAAACTAAAAAATACATTTCATTATTTATTTAATAATCCTTTAACCAAACAAAATAATAAAAATGACTATTCCATTTCATTCCATTCTTACATATAATGAGATCTTAGCCATTGGATTCTCATAGCACAACACCATTAGAACCCATTTATTTAAGTTTGCAATTAATGGATAAGATCTTCAATATCTATTAGCTTACCTACCAAGAAAATAAATTAGAAAGTTATTAGTTGATAAATTATAAATAATAGTAGAAGATCTAGTGTTCTACAAGTTGGGCAATAATGATACTAACTAAAGTGACAAGTACACTGAAAACCATATAATACATAAATGGGGTAATTTGCATTAACACCTCCTTAGGTTTGCATCTATTTCACCTAAATGCTAATTTTTGAAATTTTGACACAAACATCCCTGAGATTTAGTTTTACTTGTCATGACACCCAAAATGACCAAAATATCCTTTAAAAAATTCGAAAATACATATTTAAATGTGAAATGACCTTTATGCCCCAACCCCAAATATATAAAATTTCGAAAAACATATATATAAATTTGAAAAAATGTATAAAATTCGAAAACAAATATTTAAATTTTCAAAAATATATATAAAATTAGAATAAAATATATAAAAAAAATATATATATAAAATTTGAAAATAAATATATATATTTTGAAAAATATATATAAAATTCAAAATATATATATTTTGAAAAAACAAATTCAAAAAATTATATAATTTCGAAAAACATATATAAATTTCAAAATATATATAAAAAATTCAAAAAAATATATAAAATTTGAAATATATAAATAATTCGAAAATATATGTATAAAATTTGAAAAATATATAAATTCGAATATATATATATATATATATATATATATTTCAAAAACAAAATAAAAAATTCAAAATATATATATTCAAAAACAAAATTCAAAAAATTATATAATTTCGAAAAATATATATAAATTTCAAAAAATATATAAAACATTCAAAAAAATATATAAATTTTGAAATATATATATAATTCGAAAACATATATATAAAATTTTAAAAATATATAAATTCGAATATATATATATATTTCAAATAAAAAATAAAAAATTCAAAATATATATATTTTCAAAAACAAAATTCAAAAAATTGTATAATTTCGAAAAACATATATAAATTTCAAAAAATATATAAAATTTGAAATATATATAATTTGAAAATATTTATATAAAATTTGAAAAATATATAAACTCGAATATATATATATTTCCAAAAAAATATATTCAAAATATATAAATATTCTAAAACAAAATTCAAAAATTATATAATTTCAAAAAACATATATAAATTTCAAAAAATATGTAAATTGTTTTTGATATATATATATTTTCAAATTATATATACATATTTTCGAATTATATATATATATTTCAAATTTTATATATTTTTTAAAATTTATATATGTTTTTCGAAATTATATAATTTTTTGAATTTTGTTTTTGAAAATATATATATTTTGAATTTTTTTTAAATATATATATATATTCGAGTTTATATATTTTTCAAATTTTATCTATATATATTTTCGAATTATATATATATTTCAAATTTTATATATTGTTTTGAATTATATATATATATTTTTAAATTTATATATGTTTTTTGAAATTATATAATTTTTTGAATTTTGTTTTTGAAAATATATATATTTTGAATTTTTTATTTTTTTTTTGAAATATATATATTCGAATTTATATATTTTTCAAATTATATATATATATATATTTTCGAATTATATATATATATTTTTGAAATTTTTATATATATTTTGAAATTTATATATGTTTTTCGAAATTATATATTTTTTTGAATTTTGTTTTTGAAAATATATATATTTTGAATTTTATATATATTTTTTGAAATATATATTTTCGAATTTTATATATATTTTTATTTTATATATATTGTTTGAATTTTATATATATTTTTCAAAATTTATATATTTTATTCTAATTTTATATATATTTTTCAAAATTTAATTATTTGTTTTCGAATTTTATACATTTTTTCGAATTTATATATATGTTTTTCGAAATTTTATATATTTGGGGTTGGAGCATAAATGTCATTTCACATTTAAATATTTATTTCCGATTTTTTTGAAGGGTGTTTTGGTCATTTGGGGTGTCATGGCAAGCAAAACCAAATCTCAGGGGGTGTTTGTGTCAAAATTTTGAAAATCAATACCTAAGTGGAATAGATGTAAACCTCAGGAGGTGTTAATACAAATTACCCACATAAATACAAGTTGGAGGATTTTCAAAGATTATGGTATATACTTCAAGTTTAAAAAAATGGAACATATCACCACAAAATAATCAAATTTTAACACCTTTTCTTCTCTGATTAGTCTGATCAACTTTAACCTAGATATAAATTCTGATTGAAGTATTTCAAACTATAGTTTAATATTCAGTTGTTCTCTCAATCACATCAATTAATTGGTATTTGATGCATATTTAAACTAGTTTGGATGCAGAATTTTAATTCAAGAAATTGCTCATAAGAAATTTTGCAAATCGGGAATCGTCTTGAATGATCCCGTAAATTAATCGAGATACGCGTAAACCGACCTGAAAATCACTGTTATCAATTAATAACAGCAAACTGATGACAATATGTGGAATAGACCTGAATGGGACATAAAAACAAATTATTTTTGAACAAGTCCATGATTAGGCATAAAAATCTCTCTTCTTAACTGGCAATTGGTACAATATAAAATTTTACAGCAAAATATGTTTATGTAATTATGAACTGGGTACTAAGACATTATCCTTTTGGAAACTTCAAGGTTACAAATTATAGTCTTCCTTAAGTGTACCGTGAAAGATAAAGTAGTGATATAATATTTTAAATAAAAAGTTACCATTTTTTTTCTCTCCTACTGCTCTTTCGTTCTTTCTACTCATCAAAACTAATTCTTTCATTTTTATTTACTTATAAATCACTCCTACAATTTCAGAAATAAAATATGTGCATAAAATTCGTTAAACTCAATTTTAAAATTTAAAATTTTTACTACATGTTCACATTTTATTGAACCATATAACATATATAACGAATTTCATCCTCTGAAGATGACCCAATTACCCAATTATTATCTTTCTAAGAAAATGAATAAGAGGATGATAAGTTGATAACTAATTAATAACTCATTACTTGTATGGACAGAAAGTTAATCCGTTAAGTGATAATCAGTTGTAAAATCAATTCATTTGAAATTTCTGAATCAGCACTTTCAATTCATAAGAAATTCAATTAAAACTTGATGATAAATTCTATCCGAATTACAATAAATATGAATAGCACGTGTCACTCTCATTCTCACCACCCCTCCTCCTAGGCAAGGGTAGATATGTAATTGACTACGGTCTAATATTTTTTTCGTTAAAAAAATTAGAATTTGATTATAAGTAGTTAATGGATAATTGTACGGATAATTATAATTTCACCCCTTTGAGATATGTTAAATTACACTCGCACCTCCTATCTTTTGAATATTTATCATTTCACTCTCTCTAGTTTGTAAGTACTAAGTAGTAACAAATATCTTCTTCCGACTACATGGTCAACACTTCATCAATAGTTTTGCAGGAGTGAAATGATTTTTTTTTTTTTTGAAAGGGGTGAATTTGTATATACATTGTTACATACCCAAAATTATGTATGGATATATGCAGGGGCGGAACCAGGATTTGAACTCGGGGCGAACTATGAACTAAGTTTTCATATAATATAAATATATTTTTTAATTAAAATTATTGAACATATTAACTAAAATTTAGCCTATTTGGTAAAAAAAAAAACCCAAAAAAATTATTGGCCTCTATCTAAATATTACAAAAATAAAAAATAATTAAAACTAATATCAAATTTGAATTCGTAGACTTTTCGGAGAATAATATTATCTATTATAAAATCTGAACAATGTTTTTTCAATATTAATAATAAAATAATCTACAAGTGAAACTCATCTTCCATCCTTAACGAAGTTATGTTTTGACAAGTTTAATCCTAAAAAAATTATCATTTTCAAAATTTATTAGTACCAATTTGATTAACTCCTCTATTAATCTCAAATTCATCTAAAGCTATGAAATGAGTAATTTTAATAACTTAAACATATTGCAATTCATTATAAATTAATACTCTTTAATTAAAAAAATGTTAAATATTTTGAAACTAATGCTAATAAAAATGATGGGATGAATATATGACTCAATGTATAAAAAAATAGAGTAGAAAAGTAAGAATTTAGTTTTTGGTAATAAAATTGTAATGATGTTAAATATGGAACTTAATTAATCAACTTTGTTTAAAATTGAAATAAATTAAGATAAAAATCTTATCCTTTCTTGATTTGTGATATATTTTTAGCATTAATTATTTTATTTTTACTTAGGTTATGAAAATAATATATTTTTTTGCAAGTTATTGGGTCCTGTAATTGTTGTTGGAGGGGCCAATAGCATATATAATTTGTTTTAATCCTAAAATTTATATATAGTAATAAAAAAAATTAAAAATATTGGAGGGGGGCATGACCCCCTTGCCCCCCACCCTCCCGCCCCTAGGTATATGACGAATTTCATATTTTCGGTCATATCATATAAATGCCGGTCAATTTGAGGGGTTAAAATTATAAATATACGGGGTGCAAATATAATTTAATGTCTCTCGGGGTAAAACTGTAATGAGTATTTCCTTAATTGTAAATACATATATATTGTAGTGACCTTTTCAAAATTGTCCATGGAGTGGTTTAATACAATACAAAGATAGAGTCTAGAAATTAGAGACAGTGAAGACTTTAGGGTGTGTTTGTCTGCGCCTTTATAGAGAGAAACCGCGTCGTAAAGCCAAGGATCTGATCATCATCCACCGCGAAACACAAGGTGCGCTTGCTTCTCTCATCTCTCTTCACAACCCCCTTTCCCTTTTCACTACAATTTTGATTTTTTCATATATATATATATATATATATGTATATATATGTGTATGTATATATGGTTGAATCTCAAGGGAGCTTCACAAAATCTTCACTTTTGAGTTCTAATCCACTGAATTCAAGTTTTTCCCTCTAAATTTCTCTACAGCACACATTTTTTTTAGAAATTACAGGGTTTTGAGGTCTTATCTTAGTTTTCTTCAGCTGATTTGAAGGGTTAAAAGCATTCACATATAGCAATTTTTAATTGTTGGGTTTAGTCAAGACTGGTGAAGAATAATCTGGGTTTCTTTCTTTTATTCATTTTCATGTGATTATAGAGACAAAAGTTGCTTCTAATTTTGACTTTGATGATTTGATGGTTAAGCAGTATGGTGTGATTGAGAAATATATGGACTTTTGGGTTGGTTATGAGGTAGGCTATGTATGTTGATTTGACAATCTTGTTTGATGTTTATAGATTTGGGTATTTTTTTCTTCTGTATTTTGGATGGTTGGATTGTGAAATCTTGGACATTTGGTTGTTCTGTGAGGTTAGGCTAGGTGGTGTTGTCTGATGTGTTTGTGGGAAATTTTTTGATTTCTGTTTGTTTCACTGATCTTAATGGATCACAGGTGGAAAATGAGTTTTTGTTGAGTTGAGCTGTGAAGATATGTTCATATACTTGCATACGGTCACACACATTTCACTTTAATTCGGTGCACATGAAGCCTCAGTTGGGTATCCTTTTTCTTTAATATATTTAAATCCCAACTTTGTTTTCCTCATCTATTTTTGTCTTGTGGCTGTGTTGCTTTCTAGATATTTAATCTACTTATATGTATGTTTTAGTTTTTGTCCATGCTTATGGCTCTAAAGAAATTGCCTTTTTTTGTTTCTACTGCCAGTGATTTATGGTCTATTCAAACTCTTCATTTAGTTTTTTGTCACGTTACTTATCTTATTCATTGCTTCTTTTTTTTTTTTTTTCGGTAACAGAGGAAGTATAATTAGAATTAGTAGCATTTATAGGTTTAATGTTAAGTTTAAGTGTGTTTTTCTGATTTCAATTCGTTCTTCTGGCTGCTTTAAGTCCATGTTAGGCTTCCTTTGGAATATTCTTTTTTTGCTTTGTGCCTCTCCTATTATCCTATTGTTCGATAATAAGCTATGTAGAAATTTTAAAAACGTTCCTTGTTTTGCAGTTGTATGGGTGCCCAGATGCTGCTGATTGGTGATTCTTATCCAGCCTAAGTAGAAACTTTGGAATATAATTTATGCAACCATTGTTGGAAAAAATTTACTTAAAGACGTTCAGGTGGTGTCGACGTATTGGTGTAAATGTCATTCCGCAGTATAGTTCGGGATGTAAGGGATGGTTTTGGGAGCCTATCAAGACGGAGTTTTGAAGTGAGGTTGCCTGGTCATCACAGGGGAAAATCTCATAGTGCAGTCCATGAGTTGCATGACCGGCCTCTGGTCATCCAGAATAGCCCTTGGGCTAGCCTCCCACCGGAGCTACTTTGTGATGTGGTTAAGAGGTTGGAGGAAAGTGAGGTTACCTGGCCTGCCCGCAAGCATGTGGTTGCATGTGCTTCCGTTTGCAAATCATGGAGGGAAATGTGCAAAGAAATTGTCAAAAGTCCAGAGTTTTCGGGGAAACTTACATTTCCAGTCTCCTTAAAGCAGGTGGATCTTTCTGCTTTTGTCTTACCTTAATTAATACCCAGATTTACTTTCCATATTCCAACAAATTACACAGTGCAGAGTCATTCTTACCATCATTAGAGTCAAAAATACATTTTTTTTTATAAGTAAGTAATTGTATTAAAATACATTTTTCAGCAAAATGAAGTTGTTCTCTATGATAGCAGTGGCATCTGACATTTTCTTATGTATTTGTCTTCTACAGCCAGGGCCTCGGGATGGAACCATTCAGTGCTACATTAAGAGAGACAAGGCTAATTTAACTTACCGTCTTTTCCTTTGCCTCAGCCCTGGTAACTATTATAATAGTTGCAAGTCTCTAATTGATTTTTTTATCTTTTAACTTCTCTGAAGTTCTATATTAGCTGCCATGCAGGGATGGTAGGGGTCATAAATTAATGATGCTATTATATTTGTTGGATTGTTAAAGTTTTCGAGTACATTACCAGCATGGTGCTTTTATATTCACATACAGGCATGGGCCTGCCTAAGGACCGCCCCCACTGATTTTATTTTTTTTTACCAAATTTGCCTTAAAATTTTAGATTTTTACAATAGTGCCCCCACTGAATTTTTAAAAAATTAGCCTAAAGCCCCCACTGAAATTTTAAGGCAACAATTATGCCCCCACTCACTAGAATTTCTAGGTCCGTCACTTCTCACATATGACCTAACAGCCTCAACTATTATGTCTAAAACATAGGTGGTTTTTACCCTCCTTGCTTTAGCCTAAGACTAGGAATTCCTTTCTCTAACGTGTCATGTGTGACAAGCTAAGAGGGATGATGCTTGCTGAGTCTCTAATAACTAGCACTTCTATGGTACACAATCCCAACATTTATATTCTTCTCCAATATAAAGAAATCCTGGAATCCCTTAATCATACATGTACCTTGTTCACCACTTTTGTTCTCCCTTTATTTTTTCATATTTCATTTTTGTTTATTGATTTTGATAACTTCCAGTTTAGATCATTAGTCTGCGTTGTCAATGGTAGCCAAGACAAAAGGCTGGACTGACCTTAAAAGTCGCAACTATTTGGGCTCAGTGACACAATGTGGAGGGATCCCTTATGTTTGGCATCTTCTGCCACTGGTAGATATTTTGGGACTCCATCTGAATGCTATTTAACAAGTGCCTTTGTAGTAGTACAAAGATGCTGAATGCCTAGTCTTAATGTCCATGGGTATGATGAAACTGTACCACAGGATTAGTTTAAAACCTAGTTCTTGGAGGCCAAAGTTGGAGACTGTGTGAGAAGCTTGGATTCAAGCTAGTGGGATATAAAGCAAATACAATTTCGTGGAAATGTGTAGGGGTACTTGGACCACTGTAGTGTGGTTATTGTTAAGTAGGTTCAGGAAACTCTGACGTAGTTTGCTTTGCAAAGCTAACTCTGGCAAGTTTCAGCCATACTGGTCAGCTAGATTGAGTATATGTTGGTACACCCTGTGGGTGGTACTCGAATTTCATATCTTCCCTTGTTGCAATCATTTAATTCCCGTTGAGATATTGAGCGCTGCCGGCCTCGATCTTGGAGGTTCTTCATGCATGGAGGGGAGGTTCTCCGGGGCTTCACTTGCGACCTTTTTGGCATGTGGCTCCTTTGTGCGTATGGTGGTGCCTGTGGCTTGAGCGCAACTGCCGATGCTTTGAGGGGGTTGAGACTTCATTGGCCATTTTGAAGGATGTTTTTATTTCTCATTTATTTTGTTGGGTGGAGGGCTGTTATTGTAAATCTATAGAGGAAAAGATAGAGTTTTTGGGCTCTCTTGGTCTTGTACATTGGGATGCACTCGCTGGTTGAGTGTTTTTTATACTAATTCTTACTTAAAAAAAAAAAAAAAAGATATTGAGCGCTGTTTGTCTTTTCATTTGAATCATCTGTAAACAGATTGAAAACAAGTAAGTTGACTAACTAATCTTGTCTAACCTTTAAATTAACTAAATATACAGAGATTGTAGCCAGGGTCACTGTTCAACAATCTGAAGTCTTTGTTAGTTAAAGAAAAATGAAAACTAATATCATGATTTTTCTTCAATCTTAGAAAAAGTCAATAGGTTGCTAGCCTTGCTGTCAATTTACTACCTTATATTTTACTCTTCGACAGTTCTTTCAAACATCTGTTGTGATTTACACTTTTTGGTCTGTGCAGCCTTGCTTGTTGAAAATGGAAAATTTCTTCTTTCGGCAAAGCGGATTCGGAGAACTACTTGCACAGAGTATGTGATTTCAATGGATGCAGATAACATATCAAGATCAAGCAATACTTATATCGGAAAACTGAGGTAGGAGAATGCTCTTAAGAACTTCACTTCAAACTTTTTGCTGCTGCTGTATCCTTTTTCTTTTTTTGTGAATATCATTTTTAGTATCAACTTAAGAAGTCAGAAATCTATTTGTAATTGCGCATAGGATCTCTCCAAGTCAAACAATTTGTCATTAGAGATGCTAAAGTGTCTCTCTATCTATACATTATGAAAGTCTCTCCAGGTCATCCTTATACTAAATTCTCATGTGATATATCTAACTTTGAGGAGCCTACTTAATTCCATGTTCTAGAATTCTATTTACAAATGCAGACATTAAGCCCCGTTTGGGAACCATTGTTTTTGTTTTTGTTTTGGGAACTAAAAAACAAGAACAAGAATAACAATTATTGTTCTTGTTCTTTTTTTCTCACCCAAAAAAATAAGAACAAAAAACATGTTTGGGGTCAAATAATATATATTTGTTTTCTCTCTCTCTCTCTCACACACACAAACACGATGTTATCTCTTTCACAGTCGCCTCTCTCTCTCACGGTGGTGGAGGCGATTAGTGGCGTGGTGGTGGTTTTCGAAGGGTGTTAGGGTTTGATTTGGGGTTAAGGGTTTGATTGGGGGTTAGGGTTTCTAAGGGGTGGTGGTTGATGGTTGTGGGTGGTGGCGGCAGGTGGTGGGTGGTGCTGATTGGTGGCGTGGTGGTGGGGGAGGAGGAGAACGAAGGGGTTTTTTGATGTGTGTATATATATATGTGTGTGTATATGTGTGTATTGAAGGTGGTGGTGGTGTTCGTGGTTGTGGTGGCAGCGGCGGGTGGTGGTGTAGAACGGGTGGTGGCGTTGGTGGTGGAGGAGAAGAACGAAGACGTTTTTTATTTTGCAATTTTTTTTTCTATTTTTTTTTTAGAGAAATCCCAAAGTTAGAATAAGAAAACATATTTTTCTTGTTCTCTTGTTTTATGCACTATTCAGCAGAATTGTTTCCAAAACAAGAACAAAGTAAACAGTAAAAATCCTCCCAAACATGTTTTGTTCTCATGAACAGTGCCAAAAAACAAGAACAAAAACAAAAACAGGCCTTCCCAAACGGAGCCTAAGCCATTCGGTGTAACCTGAGATGAAATCAAGATGAATTTTAAATTTTTCAAAGGTTTTCTTGTTGCAGTTTTCTTGTCCTTTCTAGCTCTTAGGCCCAATTTGGGTGCAGGGAAAGGAAAGGAAACATTAGTAATAGAGAGAAATTGTATATTTTATTTGGCAAAAAAAAAAAATTAAAGAGAAGAAAGGAAACAGTTCGAAAGGACACAAATTAGTGTTGGTTTTTGATATCCTCCAAAAGTGAAAGGAAAGGAAATGAAAGAGTAGCTTTTGTGTGAAACTTTATTATACCAAATTTGACCTTATATTTATAATGATAAAATCTATGGAAAGGGCTATGGTAGTTGTTGAAGGATATAATATTTAAGTTCCTCTGCTGAGCTGAACCTGTTAGAGAGGGTGTAACTTAAATATTATATCATTCAACAGTAGTAAATTCATTAAAATAGTTTCCGTACCTTTCTTTCCTCAAACATGATTACTATCCTTCCTTTTCCTTTTCTTCGTTAATTGACGAAACACAGTAAGTGGTTTATACTGTTCCTTCTTTTCCGTGAGCTTATTCAGCTATACGACATCGTGGGATAAAGAATCACAATTTTGTGGTTCCACACTACAATGATACAAAGCTTTTTCCAAACTACTTGGGGTCAGCAACATGATTCCTATTTTTTCGGTTCCAGTTTCCACACTCAACTCCATTTTGTAAACTGTATTATTGTATCTTTGTGCATTCTTCACAAAGTCAATTTTAAATCTTGAAGTGGTTCTCCCACTTTGTTCTGGGGATTGACATTGATTGATTTTGTTACTAAGGACATAACCTTCATGATCTATAGAGGACAATCTGAATATCTGAACCTTTATCATTTGCATATTGAATGTTGGGGTATCGTGCTTAAAGATTTCGAATAAACAATTTGATAGCATTCCTGCATTTTATCTAGACCATGCTAGTAATTTCAATAAACCAGTTTTGCCACTAGACCATGCATTTTATATTCAACTTTTTTTATTTCATTTTTTCATATGCTCTATGGATGTTATGCATTCTATATAATTCACGAAAACTATGTATTGAGTATTTACTACATTTTCTAACAGTATTAACAACAGTTCAGTCATTATAGAGCATATTGTATTATAAAGAATTTGTCGTGTGGCACCGCACAAGGAATCCTCATAATTATCTTCCTTGCTATTGTTATTTTCTTGCACTTGCCATGGACAAATGATATTGATTTAATAATGTTCTATTGTTCATTGTACAACTGGTTTATATTTTATTCTTTATTTTCAGGTCAAATTTCCTTGGTACAAAATTCGTGATATATGACACACACCCTCCGTACAATTGTGCTAATCTTTCCCCACCAGGCTGTACAAGCCGTAGGTTCCACTCGAGAAAAGTTTCTCCAAAGGTCCCTACTGGCAGCTATAACATCGCGCAGCTCACATACGAACTCAACGTGCTAGGCACAAGGGGCCCCCGCAGGATGAACTGTGTCATGCACTCAATCCCCATCTCTGCCCTTGAGCCAGGTGGCACTGTTCCTGGTCAGCCCGAATTACTGTCTCGCTCCCTTGAAGATTCATTCAGGAGTATCTCC
Source organism: Cornus suecica (assembly GCA_963922005.1). Classification (NCBI taxonomy): domain Eukaryota; kingdom Viridiplantae; phylum Streptophyta; class Magnoliopsida; order Cornales; family Cornaceae; genus Cornus; species Cornus suecica. The sequence goes on from OY998246.1 coordinate 17,003,424, forward strand.
TTCTCGAAAGCACTTGACAACTCGGTGGACTTCAGTAGCTCCCGGTTTTCCGACATTGTCGGCCTGCGTGATGACGAAGATGAAGGAAAAGGCAGACCTCTGGTTCTCCGGAATAAGGCCCCAAGATGGCACGAACAGTTGCAATGTTGGTGCCTTAACTTCCGGGGGAGGGTTACTGTTGCCTCTGTGAAGAATTTCCAGCTGATTGCCGCTGCACAGCCTGCTGCTGGTGCACCAACGCCATTGCAGCCGGCCCAGCCCCAATCTGACCATGACAAGGTCATCTTGCAGTTTGGTAAGGTGGGCAAGGATATGTTCACCATGGATTATCGGTATCCTCTTTCCGCATTTCAAGCTTTTGCCATCTGTTTGAGCAGTTTCGACACGAAACTGGCGTGTGAATAGTAGAATCACCGGAAAAAAAAGATCGTGGTAGCAAACAGAGATCTCGTTTTTTCTAGAGTTTCATAGACTGGGATTGTGCATTTGCTTAGAACTCATGGTGGGCAGTGTATATCAGATACCAGTCTGGTAAGTTACAGATTGATATCATTATATGCCAACACCAATTGTACAATTTATTTATTTTCCTGTTGTTAAACTTCAATTGGTGTTCTTTATGCTGAAATGAAAGAGTGTGTGTGGCAGCTTCATTTGCCTTTAATGTACTCAGTGTAACAAAATGCAGATATGTGATTTGTAACAATAGATATGATATACAATGTGTATGAATATCTGCAATTTATCTCCTTTTTTGCAATTTGATTGGAGATTTGAATCCTCACCCTATGCATGCTCTTGAAACATCAAGCATTTAAAATACAGATTTTACGACCTAATAGCACATTATAAAAGTTGCAAGCTATAAAATGTTCAGTGAACATTTAATTTATGTACATCAATGTCATTCCTTGGGCTGATGGTTATAATGCTCTCTTCTTTAAGAGAGCTTGGACTGTCAATAGGCACTGATATTATCAAAGCCATTCAAGACTTCTTCTCCAATGGTCAGATACTCAAAGTGATCAACACCACCTCCCTTACTTTAGTCCCTAAAAAGCCTAATCCTTAAATCATTGAATGATTTTAGGCCCATATCTTGTTGTAACACCATCTACAAGGTAATATCTAAGCTTCTAGCTAGGAAATTGCAAGATCTTCTTCCCATTTTTTTTTATAAGCCTCAAACAGCCTTCATCAAAGGTAGAAGACTTGGTGACAATTTTCTGCTTGCTCAATAGCTTCTCTATGGGTGCCACCTCAACTCTGCCATTCCAAAATGCTCTATGAAAATTGACCTTCAAAAGGCATTTGACACTGTCAATTGGCAATTTATTCTTGATACTTCAAAAAATTTCAATTTTCCTCCTGTTTTCATTAACTGGATCAAAACATGTATTTGTACCACTGCCTTCTCTGTCAACATCAATGGGGAGATGGAAGGGTTTTTCAAAGGGGCCAAGGGATTAAGACAAGATGATCCCTTGTCTCCTTTTCTTTTTGTCATAGTGATGGATGTGCTCTCATCCACATTGCAGTCCTCCATTGGTGTAGATCCTTTGTTTCAATACCACTGGAGATGTCATAAAGTTAACCTCACTCACCTTTGCTTTGCTGATGACCTCATGGTCTTTTGCCATAGGGATCAACACTCTATTAGCACCCTCTATGAAGGCATTAAGCTGTTCTCCTCTCTTTCTGGTCTCATTCCCAATGTTTCTAAAAGCTGCATTTTCTTCTCTGGGGTTGCTTTGGATGTTAAAACCAGAATCCTTGAAATTGTGGGTTTTGATCAAGGTAGTTTCCCTATAAGGTACTTAGGGTTACCTCTTTCTTCTGCTAGACTGAAATCCAATGATATCAAAAGCATGGTTGACAAGATCACTTGTAGAATCTCCTCTTGGATTGCCAAATGCCTTTCCTATATTGGAAGAGCCTAGCTTATTAAAGTTGTGCTTGTTAGCATTCATATGTTTTGGAGCTCTCATATGGTTCTTCCCCTTCAAGCTATCAAAGATATCAACAAAGTTCTCAGAAACTTCTTGTGGACAGGCTCTGAGTTGAGAGATGGCGGTGCTAAGGTCAATTGGCAAGCTGTTTGTAAGCCGAAGGATGCTGGAGGGCTTGGGTTTCCTGATCTGCTTAGTCTCAACAAAGTTGTCAACTTAAGGCACATTTGGCAATTATTCCAGGATGAGGGTCAATCAATCTGGCATGATTGGGCTCATGCTAGTCTTTTCAAACAAGGGAGTTTTTGGAGCCTCAAAGCCTCTCCTCTCAGTTCATGGAACTGGAGAAGGCTCCTCAAGATTAGAAGTCTTGCTAAGCTTTTCATTAAGCATAATATTGTTGCACATCTCTATGGTTTGACTATTGGCTTCCTTTTGGTCCAATTGTGACACACTGATGAATATGTGAGGCTCAACTCTAGATGGAAAATGAACTCCAAGGTCTCTAGGCTCATCAGGAACAGCCAATGGAGAATTCCTCAATCTCTGTTAAGAGGTACTCCTCAAGGATGCTTTGTTCATCTGTCTAACATTCACAATGGGCCTAAAGATCGGGTTTCATGGTCCTTATCTGCCATTGGGAGCTTTCATTTTAAAAGCACTTATCTTGCCCTTTTGCCCCCTTCCATTTTTTAGTGTTCTAGACAGCACTCCATTTGGTTCAAGCATAGCATTCCTAGGCATGCTTTTATTGCTTGGCTGGCCATCCATGGGAAGCTAAGAACAAAGGACAAACTCGGTGTTGCTTCCATTTCTACTCATTGTTGTCTCTGTGGTGTAGAGAATGACGCATGAACACTTATTTTTCTAATGCACTTTCTTGCTTGGAGATAAAACTATTGGAGACATAATTGAATGGGCCTCTTCTACATGGGATCAAAAAGCTTCTGATATTAGAGGATCTATTTTCAGATTATGTTTTGCAGCCTCCATCTACTCCATCTGGAGGGAAAGAAACTGTAGGATTTTTGCTAGCAAGTACTCCTCTTCTAGAGGCATCATCAAGAAGATCAAAGAGGACATTAGGCTTAGACTAGTGTCTCTCAAGCTCAATGATACTAGAATCAACAGGTAAGCTACTCCTTCTTGGTCACTTCCCAGTAAAGTGATGATGGCTCCCTAGGTTTCTGCTGTTTCTTTGCTGCTGCACTGGTGCTATGGTTTCTTCTTTGGTCCTAGCCTCAGTGGCTTTCTTTGGGGTTTTGCCTTTGGCAACCTCTGTTCTTTGTTTTCTCGCTTTGATTCTTTGCTTGGTTTGTTTTATATATTTATTGATTTACCCAAAAAAAAAAAGAAAGAGTGGTATTATATGTTGAGCCTAGTTACCTTCAAATTGTTGCACAAACATGAGTTTGAAGTTGAATATTAGGGTTCAAGTTTCAACACAATGCATCCACAATACACACACACACACACATGCTATAATGTGTGTTATTCACAGTGTTTACTGATTTTACAGGCACAAAAACAGCACATTTAGTCCACAATTCATGACCAAGAAAGGTAAAGAAATCGCGAGTCTCAGAGAACCCCTGCATTCATCTTTATTCTTCATATGAAAAAGACCTTGTACAAAACTACACGTTTGAATTATCTCAATGAATTAGCCATATAGGACCAAATGACTTTCAAACAACAGGTTTGCTCAAGGGATCTAAATAGGGCTCAACATCAAATATTGAGTAATTGCACATATTCGAGATTTACTGTATTCAGTGTATCAAAAGATCATCAGGTCGGGAACCATGTTTTAGAAGAAAAATAAGAAGATCGATGAAACGACGAGCCAACCTTAACCGCTTGCCCTTACTTTCAAATGGGAGGTCAAAAGTTCGATGTGTGAGTTTCTTACCTTTTTAAAAAAAAAAAAAAAACAGTTCTAGAAACCATGTTGGAAATTGTCACACAAGATGTAGAGAAGTGCCAAAGGTTGGTACATGAGGCTGAACTGAAATGACAGACTTGAAGAAGTGAGCACAACTAGCAATCCTGATCTGAAGTGCATAACAAGCTCTTCTTGGTCTTTTCATGGGGGCATATAGATATAGTCATACCAACACTCTCTCTTTATTAGGCAGCTAAACATGGGCTTCTCAAGCATGATCTGCAGATTCTCTTCTGTTTTTTCACTGCTCTCAATGCATTACTAGGTGCTGTATTATATATATAAAAAGTTGGTAACTCCATTTCAGAGAGTATCAAAATTGAGTACTTAGGTGTCCATTTTGCTTTATCATCTAAAAAGGAAGGTATGAGAGGGACAAGTAACACACATACATAGTTAAATATTTGTTTCAAATATGACTTGCTAATTTAGTTGTGAAACATCATTGCTTAGATCATCCTTTATTAACTCTATAATAATTTAGAAACCTATGGGAGCCATATTCAAGATTCTCTCTACCTAGATTCCTATTCATGGGGCATACTCAGAAAGTGACTATTAGTGGGTAAATGAAAAGATAGACCAAACTCATATAAAAAAGAAAAAAAAAAATATATATATATATATATAAGCATTTCCAATAATCTTTTACCACTTCTTTCATTTTCTTCTAGCTAATAACAATCACAACGCATCGGATGATATTGGAGTTTACATATATCTTTTCCGAGAATTCATTGATTTGTTTTATGAATCAAAGAACATAAATACGTAAAGACAAGGATCTACAATGAGACCGGGACTAGTGAAGCCAGATATATTTATAAAGTATTAACCGAAATTACAAAGAAAAACCCCTTTATATAATTTACACTAGACAACATATGTAACAATGTATGTACACTTTTAGATAATATAACTGTATAACAGATAGATAATGAATTAGTTAGGTCACTTCTCTTGAGATGGGACAACAAAGTGAGCATGAACCCACCTTGTGTTTGTGCACAGTCGCTTTTAGAGACCTAATATAAGAAGATTTTTTTTCAAAGATTTGGGCACATTAGTTCGTATCGGTATAACGGACTCGAATAATATCAGTCTTAAAAATAAGTATCAAATGAATATCAGTGCTAAATAACGACATCGGTATTTTTTAAAAATATTATAAACCACACTATACGCATCGTAACATTCCGTTGCGAAACATGGACACATGTAAACACCTAATGAGGCACATTGAGATGTTATAGTGGGGCACTAGAACTAAAAGAATTATGCTGAGTGATTATACATAGTATATGCATGAGAATGGTTTGTAATTCAATACCATAGTGGCCACTAAACCAGAAATAAAATTCTTCAGAATCTCTAGACCTAATCCAATAAAATTCTCAAAAGATGGATTCATAGGCCCTGTTTGGTAGGTTGTTTGGTTCCACTTGGTCTGGTCTGGTCTTTATTTTCAGGACCAGACCATAGACTTGGTCTCAAAATTTGAAACCAGACCAAATAAGACCAAATTGAACCAAAGGGGGTGTTTTTGGAACCAGATTTTTTGATAGTTCAACCTGGTCCGGTCTGGTCTTATTAATAAAATATATTTATAAATAATTAAAAATGAATAAATAATAATAATAAATTAAATAAAACATATTTTAAAAATAAAATATAAATAATAAATAATAAACAAAATGAATTAAATAATACATAATAATAATAATAAATAAATGAATATAATAATAATAAATAAATGAATAAATAATAAATTATATTTATAAATAATTAAAAATGAATAATTTATAATATAAATAATAAATTGAATAAAAAACATATTTAAAAATAAATAATAAATAATTAAATTAAATAATACATAATAATAATAATAAAATGAATACAATAATAGTAAATAAATATAATAATAAAAATGGACAAAATTATAAATTAATAAAATATAATTGTAAATAATTAAAAATGAATAAATAATAATAATAAATTAATAAAATAAAGGGATAACTTCATTTACACCCCCTGAGGTTCGTCCTATCATCATTTGGACCCCCTCAGGTTTGCATATCTTCATTTACACCCCCTACTTTTCAATATTCTCATCACTTAGACCCCCTGAACGACGACATCAGCCTGAATTTTTTTTAAAACCCTAAACTACCCTCAATGTCTTATCCTTATTCTGTTTGGAAACAAGGATAATGCTTTTATCAATTAGACCCCCTCCCATCATTTAATAATTTAATTTGTATTAAAATTTCAAAATATATATAAAATTTGAAAAAATATATATTAAAATTTGAAAAATATTATAAATTCGAAAATAAATATAAAATTAAAAAATATATATAAATTTTGAAATTATTTTTTTTTCAAAAAAACATATTAAATTTCAAAAATAAATATAAAAATCACAAAAAACATAAAAAATTTGAAACAAATATATAAAATTTTAAAAAAAACATATAAAATTCAAAAATATATATTAAATTTCAAAAACAATTATAGAATCAAAAATAAATATAAAATAAAAAATATATATAAATTTTGAATTTTTTTTTAAAAACATATTAAATTCAAGACAAATATATAAAATTAAAAAAAAATCATATAAAATTCTAATAATATATATTAAATTTCGAAAATAATTATAAATTTCAAAAACAATATAAAATTTGAAAATAAATATAAAATTCAAATATATATATATTAAATTTCAAAAAAAAAAACTAAATTCAAAAATAAATATAAAATTAAAAAAAAAATTTAATTCTCTCTTTCTCTCTCAGACGCACACACCACACACGCGCACACACACACACGCGCACACACATATATTTATAGATCTATCTATATATATATACACACACACATATATATATATATATATATATATATATATATATAAGTCGTCGGCCGACCCCCTCCCATCGCCTCCCTATCGGCGCTGCTCCCTCCCACCACCGCCTCCCCATCGGCGTCGTCCCCTCCCACCACCGCCTCCCCCCTCCCCCGATGGGTTTATATATATATGTATAGATTTATATATGTGTGTGTATAGATCTATATATATATGTGTGTGTATATATATATGTGTGCGTGTGTGTGTGTCTGAGAGTTAGAGAGAGAGAGAGAGAGATAGAGAGGAGAGAGAGAGAGAATAAAAATTGAATAGATATTGGGGTGTTTGGTTTGAGGGTTAGATTGATTCTAAGGGGGTGTTTGGTTTAGGGTTTAAATTGATTTAGGGATTAAATTGATTTAAGGGGTGTTTGGTATAAGGGTATTTTAGACATTTCACACCATGAGGGGTGTAAATGAAGATATTCAAACCTGAGGGGGTCTAAATGATGATAGGACAAACCTCAGGGGGTGTAAATGAAGTTATCCCTAAAATAAATAATAAATTACATAAAACATATTGAAAAATATAATAACAATAATAAATAAATAATAATAAATAATAAATAGATATAATAATAAATAAATATAATAATAAATAATAAGTAAATATAATAATAAATAAATACTTCATAATAATAACAAAAAATGAGTATAATAATAATAAATAAATATTAAATTAATAAAATATATATTTAAATAATTAAAAATGAATAAATAATTTATAGATAAAATGAATTAAATAATGAAATAATAATAAATAAATAGAATATATTTATAAATAAATATAGAAATGATTAAATAATAATATAAATAATAATTTAATAATATAAATAATAAATTAATAAAATATATTATAAAGTGGAGAAATAAAAAATAAAGAAATAATAATACATAAATAAATATTATAATAAATAATAAATAAATAGTAAGACCAGACCGCTTACCAAACAAATTTTGAAGTTCAGAATCTAAATAAGATTAGACCAGATCAGACCAGACCGCCTACCAAACATGACCATAACATGGACTACCAAAGTGGCCTAGGATTTCATGTTGTGCATCCACTGAAGAACTTTTCAAGAGTGTCACAGAGAAATCAAACAACTAGCATAATGCAATTATGTTCAACTTGTCAAGGTTGATCTAAATTAATTCACAACCTTTTTTTAATAAAAATTAAATCAATTTGTGATAAATTTTAATAAAAGAAACAAATAATAGGAAACAATGGGGAAAAAAAAAAACTTATGCATTTTTTTATTATTTTTAAAAGCGCAAGATTAGATTGTGATGAGCCGGCCTAAAGGGTTACGATATTAAAATAGATAAAATTATAAGTAAATGTTGAAAGAAGAAAGGTAGCTATAAACTGAAAAAATAAATGAATTTAATTTATGAGGTTATGCATAAATTTACATTGGTATAACTAACACATTTAGTAAATTTTTTTGGCACTAATTATTGTATTTAGTGAACAGGTAAAAAAAAAGAAATAATATAAATTATTTATACTTTTATAATTAGTATGATATACATATATATATATGGGTAAAATGCATAAAACACCCCTAAACCATGGTCATTTTTGCAAATAAACCCCCTAAACTATTTTTTGTGCAACAAACCCCTAAACTATAATAACTTGTTGCAAAATGCCCCATATCTTCAATTTTTTTCATAAAGGACCAAAATACCTTTTTTGATTGAATTATGGTTAATGCATTTTTTATTAGTTATTAACATAAATTATAAAATAATTGATACTAATTTGATAGCATATTCAACACTCAAATATTCATAAACAAACACATAATTTTTAATTTTTTATTATTAAATTATGCCTCTAGGTTATATTCATTAGTTAACAAACTTTATATATGTATATAAAATGAGAAAAAAATGTGTCTATTATCTAAATAATTATAATAGATATATAAAATTTTATTTTACCGTAAAAATGTTCAAACTTAACATAATCTATTTTATGATCTAAATCACACTAAATGTTAATAACAAGTTAATTATTTACAAAAAGATAGTTACAACTTGCGTTATATATATATATTTGAAGATGTATTTACTCTAATAAAATTGAGGTGAATGGTATTATTAATATTCTAAATAAGAAAACAACAGTGATATCATTTAAAATGGATAAATTTAAAAAGAAGGGTAAAATGATACTTTGCACCGAAATGGGGGTTAATTGCATCAAGTTGATAGCTCAGGGTGTCATTTAAAATTTAGGAGGGTTAAAGGCCAATAGTTTAGGTTTTTTTTTTTTTTTTTTTGCATTTTATCCAATAATATACGTTTAATTTTAGGAGAAATTATTATGACATTCTCTGAGATTTTACATAATTACTCTCATATTAAAGTTTGTGTAAAATTTACTCTGACATCTCCTGTGAAATTAATATTACATTAATTTTTTTGTGCATTTACTAAAATATCCCTAACTTAAACTGAAGTAATTTATGATTTGCATGTCTAATGTCCTCCATCACTTAAAATACTAAAGTAGCTTTCATTTGACACCACCCAAAATATCCTAATCACTTTCTAGGGCTGCACACAAAATTGAAAAACCGACAAAATCGAACCGGACCGAACCGAAACCGGTGGTTCGGTTCGGTTTTAAAATGATTCGGTTCAGTTACGGTTTTCAAAATTCAAAAACCGAAATTTTCGGTTCGGTTTCGGTTTTTACCCTCCAAAAACCGAACCAAACTGGTTTTATAATATATTATATATTATATTATAGGGTAATTTACACAAACCCCCTCAGGTTTCAGGATTTAATCACCAAACCCTCTATTGTTTGCCAAACCCCCTCACATTTCAGATTTTAACCAAATATCCCCCTCCAGCTAATTTTCATGTCAAAATGACTTAAATGCCCCTCACATAAATTACAGTTTCACCCCTCTTATTGGATATATTACACTCTCCTCCCTCTTGTTTGGATAATTACACTTTCCCCCATTTATAAATATATATATATATATATATATAATTCGAAATATATATTTAAATTTGAAAAATTATATAAATTTCTAAAAATATATATATAAAATTCATAAAAAATATATTAAAATTTAAAAAATATATAAAATTCTAAAAAATATATAAATTTTGAAATATATATATAAAATTTGAAAATAAATATAAAATTAGAAAAACTAAATAAAATTCGGAAAAAATATATAAATTCAAATATATATATAATTCGAAACAAATATATTAAATTCATAAATAATATATTAAATTTCAAAAATATATATAAAATCAAAAAATATATATATTAAATTTCGAAAAAATATATAAATTTAAATATATATATATATATATAATTCAAAATAAAATACAAAAAATTTCAAATATATATATAACATTATAAAAAATATATAAAATTCATAAAATATATATAAATTTGGAAAAGATATATATATTTCAAAAAATGAATTTTATTTTTTTATGTCACCACATGAGTGGCACGTGACAGGATGTATGGTTTGGACCAGACACGTGAGGATGAATGGAGACGCATGTCATGTTGTGTGCTTAAATTTTTATTTTTGATTATATTGTTTTAAATTGACAAAAAATTAAAGGAAAAAGAAGTAAATGTGCGAAAGTTGGACAAGAAAAAGTGGGATAGGATAAGATGGTGGGTTGATTGCTTATCTCTTCTTGGATACTAGCATCATCATTTTCTTTTTCTTTCTTTCCTATTTTTTTTGGGGTAAATTTATATATGTTTTTCGAAATTTATATATTTTTTTCGAATTTTTTTATATATTTCAAATTTTATATATTTTTTTGAAATTTAATATATTATTTATGAATTTTATATATATATTTCTAATTTTATATATTTTTTTCGAATTATATATAATTTTTTTTGAATTTATAAATATTTTTTTAATTTTATATAGTTTTTCTAATTTTATATATATTTTTTCAAATTTTATATATTTGTTTTGAATTATATATATTTCAAAATTTATATATGTTTTTGAATTTTATATATTTTTTTGAAATTTAATATATGGTTTACGAATTTTATATATATATATTTCAAATTTTATATATTTTTTTTATAGAGGGGGGAAAGTGTAATTATCCAAACAAGAGAGGAGAAAGTATAATATGTTCAAAAAATGGGTAAAACTGTAATTTATTTGAGGGGTATTTAAGTCATTTTCACATGAAAATTGGCTGTAGGGGGTATTTGATTAAAATCTGAAATATCAGAAGGTTTGACGAACGACAAGGGATTTAGTGATTAAATCCTGAAATCTCAGGGGGTTTTGTGAAAATTACCCTATATTATATATGTATTATGTATATGGTTATATCAGACAACTTGTGTGAGACTTTGAGAATGTATGATTGTAATTTGGTATGAAAAATAAATTACCTTTTTCCAAATTTTACTAACTTCATAAAATAGATTGATATAACAAGAACTAAAACTAAAATAAAGTGGAAAAGGAAAAAAGAATAAATTTTCAACATATACAAAGACCTTTCAGAAGTGAAGATTGTGCATAATTTGACTCACTTTTTATGAATTAGACAAATATAACTACAAGAATAATGGTTACATATAGATGAATAAATATAAATGATAAACTTGTTAGTCTATTCTTATCAAAATCTTTATTTTATTAAAAGATATTAACAGTAATGAAATTTTCATTTATAAATTTTAAAATATCTAGAAATTTTTTTTAAAAAACAATTATAAAAACCGAAACCGAACAAAAAAAAATGGTCTAGTTTGGTTCGATTTCTTTTACTAACGGTTTTCATTTTTAAGAAACCGAAAATAACGGTTCGGTTTCAACCGAACCGAACCGTGTGCACTCCTATCACTTTCCAAACAAGTTGTTGAGGTTATTTCAATATTTTTTTATTTTTTTGAATGGTAAGAAACACACACCCCCACATGAGTCTCATGGGGCTCAAACCCATAACCTCTCATTTAGGAAAGAAATGTGATATCATCATGCTACAAGGTATTTAATATATTTGTTCTTTGTTCATTTAATAAAAAATAATTTTATTTTATTGTAAGGTTGCCCAAACGAAAGTTAACAAATTTTTAACTTAATTTTATGTCAAGTAAATTACTTCAATTTAAATTACTTTTAAGTTAGGGATACTTTCATAAATACACAAATAATATTAATTTTACAGGATTATGCAAAACCTCATGGAAGTTTAGAGTAATTTACCCTTAATTTTATTTCTTTTCATGCCCTAACTTCTCTCTTCATCACTCAAATCTGTCTCTGTGAAATGTGAACTTCGATCAGTGAAATGTGAAGTCGCTTATCGCCTACCTCTACACGCTCCTTTCATCGATCAAAGCTCTTCCAACATGTATCCACTTAAACTTCATTCTTTTGCTTATGCACACGTTTATATATATAAACACACACGCATATATATATATATATATATATATGTATACATATATATATATATATGTATGGATGTATATCATCTCTAATCGCCCAATGATGGAAAATTTCAGTACATTGAGCGGCTTCATTGTTTATATTTCACTTGCCTTTACGTGTTACCGGAGAAATATTTCCAAAGCCGCGCAACCAAACGGACCCTTAACATCTCTCTCTCTCTCTTTCTCTCTCTATATATACACACACACACACACGCTCACGCATATACATGTATTTCTTCATGGCGGTGCGTAAAGGCATTTGATTTACCGTCAATGATTTGTATGAAGCTATGAGATCTGAGGGCTTCTTTATTTCTTTTCAATTTTGTTTATATCTTTGCATTTTCGTTATATAATTTCATGTTTCCTTCAAGTGTTGGTATTAAATGTCTAGACATGTGAATAAGGTTGTTTGTGTTGGTGGGTTTGCAATAATTTGAATGTTTAGTAGGTTTATTCCAATTTTGATGTGTTGGTGAGCATTAGCATTTAGTTTATGTAGGTTTGTTTTGTGAATTTGCATTATGCAATTGTTCCACATAGATATGTGGAATCGATGGTCTAAAGAGATATCAGTGTCTAGTTCAACTAAATTTGTGATATTGTTTATTGTTGAATGACAAAACAAGATTCAGAGTCGACCTTGAACATGAATTTGTATCATACATTATTTTCTTTCCTTTTGTTTTTGTTTGTTTGTTTGTTTTTTTTTTTTTTTTCCCTTTTGGTAAAGGATACTTGACTGTTTCACCGATTTGGCAATTCTCTGTATTGAAGTTTCACATTTTCAATATCTATTATATCGAATTAAATCTCATATTATCTACATATATTATCTACATGATTTTGTAAATCAATAGGCTTGAATTCAGTTGCAAGATTGGACAACTAGACCATCTGTGGCTTCATTGTCGGAGATGTACCTTGAGTAATCACTTCGTGTGCACTGGTGCATATTTGTGAATTTTTAGGATTTCTTCGTTGCCTAGTGATTGTTACGGTTGGGTAATTTTTTCTGTTCTTACTTTTGTTGAGAAGTTCTTCATTGTGAGTCTGTTGTTAAAAATACTTCTTCATGTTTACTTTTGTAATCATAGCAACTGTCAATACTGAATACATGAATCTTGTGAGTGATTTTCCCTGTATGCAAATGTACAACACTAACATCACACTAATATTTTTGTGCATTTACTAAAGTATCCCTAACTTAAACTGAAGTAATTTATGATTTGCATATCTAATGTTCTCCATCATATAAAATACTAAAATAGCACTCATTTGACACTACCCAAAATATCCTTATCACTTTCCAAGCAAGCTGGTGAGGTTATTTCAATACTTTTGCTACTCTTAAGGGCGCTTTTGAGTTTTAATATATTTGTTCTTTGTTCATTTAATAAAGCTAATTTCATTTGATAATAAAGTTGCCCAGACCAAAGTTAACAAAATCTTAATGTAATTTTATGTCAGAGTAAATTACTTCAATTTAAAGCACTTAAGTTGGGGTTACTTTAGTAAATGCACAAATATGTTAGTGTAATATTAATTTTAAAAGGGATGTCAGAGTAAATTTGCACAAACTTTAATCAAAGAGTAATTATGCAAAACCTAAGGGGAGGTTAGAGTAATTTACCCTTAATTTTATTTCTTTTCATGCCCTAACTGCTCTCTTTGTCTCTTCATCACTCAATTTGTCTCAGTCCCCGAACTTCGATATATGAAATGTTCGCTCATCACCAAAAATGGCCCACTTGGAGCTCTCGATTCCATGGTGCGGCTCAACGGAGCAGCCCTGCCGTCCTGGCCTAACGATCTTTTAGACCTTTAGAATTTGAAGTTAGAGGTGTCAGAAAAGTTACCACAGGAATAACTGGCTTGCGGCAGCCAAGCATTCATAGTGGAGCTCAAATTGTCTATAATCACTCCCTCAAGTGAGCTCATCAAGTGCGGGTCCCATACACATCCAATGATGTGCATTCACCTATCACTTTGTCTAGGGATTCACATTTTTTGATGGATGAATATACACTATTGGATGGGTGTGGGACTCACTTAATTTGATTCAAGTACTTGAGAGGATTTTTGCTCCTCATCGCCTACCTCTACATGCTCCTTTCATCGATCAAAGCTCTTCCGATATGTATCCTCTTAAACAATTCTTTTGCTTATGCACACATTTATATATATAAACACACACACGCATATATATACATATATATATACATGTATACCATCTCTAATCGCCCAATGATGGAAAATTTCAATACATTGAGCAGCTTCATTGTTTATATTTCACTTGCCTTTACGTGTTACTGGAGAAATATTTTCAAAGTTGCGCAACCAAGCAGACCCTTAATGTCTCTCTCTCTCTTTCTCTCTCTTTCTTTCTCTACATATATATACACACACACGCACATACATGTATTTCTTCATGGCGGCGCGTAAAGGCATTTGATTTATCATCAATGATTTGTATGAAGCTATGAGATCTAAGGGCTTCTTTATTTCTTTTCAATTTTGTTTGTATCTTTGCATTTTTGTTATATAATTTCATGTTTCCTTCAAGTGTTGGTATTAAATGCCTAGGCATGTGAATAGGGTTGTTTGTGTTGGTGGGTTTGGAATAATTTGGATGTTTAGTAGGTTTATTCCAATTTTGATGTGTTGGTGAGCATTAGCATTTAGTTTTTGTAGGTTTGTTTTGTGAATTTGCATTATGCAATTGTTCCTCATAAATATGTGGAATCGATGATCTAAAAGAGATATCAGTGTCTAGTTCAACTAAATTTGTGATATTATTTATTTTTGAATGACAAAACAAGATTTAGAGTCGACCTTAAACATGAATTTGTATCATACATTATTTTCTTTCCTTTTTTTTTTTGTTTTTTTTTTTCCCTTTTGGTAAAGGATACTCGACTGTTTCTCCGTTTTGGCAATTCTCTGTATTGAAGTTTCACATTTTCAATAGCTATTATATCGAATTATATCTCATATTATCTACATGATTTTGTAAATCAATAGGCTTGAATTCAGTTGCAAGATCGGACAACTAGACCATCTGTGGCTTCATTTTCGGGAGATGTACCCTGAGTAATCACTTCGTGTGCACTGGTGCATATTTATGAATTTTTAGGATTTCTTTGTTGCCTAGTGATTGTGACTTTTAGGTAATTTTTTCTATTTTTACTTTTGTTGAGAAGTCCATTGTGAATCTGTTGTTAAAAATACTTTCTTCATGTTTACTTTTGTAATCACAACAACCTCAATACTGAATACATGAATATTGTGAGTGATTTGCCATGTATGCAAATGTACAACACTGAATTAAAAGAGCTCAGTTTCTGCTTTTGTAGCTCTGGTTCTCTACTTTCTTTCTTGATGTTGCTGCCATCAAATGCAAATTTATAGTGCATTTAGCTTCTGGTTTTTGCTCTATATCTCTGTGTTCTTAGACATTGATATAATTTGATCTGATAAATTCTGTAGCACGTCATATGTTGATTGCTACCTCTGAAAGAATTGAGCTACTGTTGGAGCTCGGCTATAAGAGTTGAGTTTGAACAATTTGTTGATGTTCACAAACATGTCAATGGACAATTATCTGTGAACAGGCTCATGAACGTGAATTGTTTACTAGGTTTTGAATATATAATTAATTTTTTATCGTATCAATATTGAGTTCAAAATCAAGAACAATCTCGAACTTGAGCTCGGAATTCGTTGCATGGGCGTAACAAGTTGACCTTAATAGCTCATATTTTAGCTTGCCATGATATCAAGTATTGCAGTTTGGCTCAATTAGACTCTCCCTCAAGGATGCCCAATGATGGAAACTCTTGATGTTGAGCGGTTTTATGGTTTTTATACATCATCAGCACCACCACATTAGACAACAGGGGAGTGGGGACGTTGACGATGATGACAACGACCGCGACGATGATGACGACGACGATGATGACTACGTCGACGATGGTGATGACGATGACGGCAATGATGATGATGATGATGATGTGGTGGTTCAAGGCTTTTGATGAGTGCCATTAGATTTAAACCATATATGAATTGTTTGAAGCTATGAGATCTGAGGGCTTGCCAACTGTTATATTTCTATATAAATCCCCCCACCATGATTGCGGAGATGCAATCTACTCTTTAGCATAGTTTTGAAAGAAAAACGAAAGAATCGATTTAAGTTACTAAAATTTAAGGCTATTGTTTGTGGTGAAAATATAGTTGAAAACAATTCACATTTGTAGAATGCCTTTTATCAATATGTATTTTTATAATTAATTAATTTGCATGAGGGAAGATCTTGAAATGGAGTTGTAATGGCTGTCCTGCGAACTTTTATTCAGCAAAAGACTAAAGTCGTTAAGATATAATCTTGTTTGTGTTTTGGTCTTTATTGCTTCGTTTGTTTCCCCCTTTTGCGATGCTCAATATTTCCACGTTACTCTCATAGAGACACAAGAAAACCCTAGGTGGCAGTGACTCTGGAGGTTGGCAATGGATGTTGCTTGCTTCCTTCTCAAGTCAGTGCTTCCCCATAGAATCCTCAATATACACATCTGTCATGTTAAATATTGTCAAATCGGAGAATAAGGTTTTATGTTTATGTTCATGTTTTGTATACTAAGTACTCAACTTTTCTGGTCCTGTGCGAGGAACTCTAGTAAGGGAATTTCATGTAATTTTTTATGTTTATGTTCATGTTTTGCATGCTCAAGTAACTTTCCTGTTCCTGTGCCATGAACTTCTACTAATGGTCTTTCATATAATCTTTTGATGATTGATTTTTTTGTACTGAATGATTGCTTCAAAGCGCTTAAGCTCTCTCTCCCCGTCCCTCCTCCCTCCTTCTCTCCTGCTTTATGTGTTGCATCCACTTGTTCGATCATGTTATGATAGGTTTTTTCCTTGTTTCCTTGTACGTATTTTTTTTTTGGGGGGTTTCATTACTGTCATTTTAGTTTTGTTATATGGTTGGATATCTTTTTCGTTGGTTGTTCCTCAGTATTGGATTGTTTTTTGAACTTGGGAAATCCACTGCATACTTTTAATACTTTTCTTGTTTTATCGTTATAATTATTTTTGTTTTGCTAGTGACTTTTGTAAGGACTTGTAAACGTTTTAGTTTCTCTTTTTATATACGCTCGTATGTGTTATCCTATTGTGTGTTACTTTTTCAGTGATTTTGTTTTTTTTTATAACTTGATATAAAATGGTTCTTGTCTATCGCTGTTGCGATATCACTATGCTTTGCATGGCTCATTATTGCTTTTTCTTTCGTGTAATTCTATATATATTTTTTTTGTACTGCCTTATTACAGTTAACACTACATACACGTTTAGATTGCTCAAGAAATTAGTTACATATAACTGTTAACTGTTTGCTTAAGTTTTACCGTAGAACTACAGGTCTCGGCAATGATCCACTCGAGTCTCGGGAAGAATTTGTCACTTACACTTGAGCTACGAGGTAGTTGCTAATTGCTATATTTATATACGTACGGAATCTTTCAGGAGCAATATGTTTTATTTCTTGATGTAATCAAGGAGCTATTCCCATGTTTTCATATGGATCCTATCAATTTTACCATTTTTGTGAATGTTGTTCTCATTCAAGTTTTCATGTGTCCTAATTGGGTCCTCTTCTTGTGTGCCTCTTATACACTATATTACACAGTAGTTGTACAATTGGTTAAATTTCCAGGTAAAAGAAACGTGAAACGGAAAAAGAAAGGAAATGGAAGCTTATGATAAGCTTAAGTTTTGTCTTTGAATAATATATGAATAGGTATTACATAATTGGTAGATTGAAAGTTTGATAAATTTATAATAACAGATCCTCCAATGAATCTGCAAATACATAGTTTTGCAACAACTTTCGGTTTATTACATGAATTCAACTTTTTAGCTACAAATTTGTATGCTTGTTGTCAAAGTGTGTATTTTTTCGGACAAAATTTTAATTTGTTACAGCATGATGGCCTTTTGTGATAAAAATGTTATTTTATAGTGAAACAGGTCTATTTTGCAACAAATTATTTTGTTCCCAGTTGCTAAATTGCGACAAAGTTTGCATTCCTGCTTGAGTGCTCTTTCTATACATACTTATTTATCAAAAAAAAAAATTGCTATAAAGTTTGCATTTTATCTGTCACTAGACTTAGACGGGTATCTTTCTAGAAAAAAAAAACTAAATGCAATTTAACATAGGAATAGTCTTCTAACAAAATTTTGTTGCTTTTGGGTAACCTATATCATGCCCTAATTGCTCTCTTCTTCTCTTCATCACTCAATCTGTCTGAGTCCCGAACTGTGGATCTGTGAAATGTGAAATCGCTCATCGCGTACCTGTACTCGGTCCGTCATCGATCAAAGCTCTTCCAATATTTATCCTCTTAAACTTCATCCTTTTGCTTATGCACACATATATATATATATATATAAACACATATGTATATATAAACACATATGTATATATATATCTATGTATATCATCTCTAATCGCCCAATGATGGAAAATTTCAATACATTGAGCGGCTTCATTGCTTATATTTCACTTGCCTTTACGTGTTACCAGAGAAATATTTCAAAAGTAGCGCAACCAAACAGGGGCTTAACGTCTCTCCTCTCTCCCTCTCTTTCTCTCTACACACACACACACATATACACACACACACACGCACATACATATATTTCTTCATGGCGGCACGTAAAGGCATCTGATTTACCGTCAATGGTTTGTATGAAGCTATGAGATCTGAGGGCTTCTTTATTTCTTTTCATTTTTGTTTATATCTTTGCATTCTAGTTACATATTTTCATGTTACATGAAGTGTTGGTATTAAATGTCTAGGCATATGAATATGGTTGTTGTATGTGTTGGTGGGTTTGCAATAATTTGAATGCTAGTAGGTTTATTCCACATCAAATACACAATGGTTGAATAAGATTGTTGAAAACTTGGTAAAAGCTAAAATCACAGTTTGCATGCTTGAAGATACAAAAATGCATGATGTTTTGGGGTAAGTTTCTTAGTCCATTGGAGCGAGCTATTATTGGTTTTTAGAGAAACCCTAATGACGAGGGATTCAAATTTGTATCGTGTTATATTTTTGAGTTATACTGGCAAAGTTGTAGTAGTTGATGGTGCTTTAAGCCTTCAAGATGTATAATGAGGCTGGGAGATAAACAAAGACAATGTTCTTGCGTATTTTTAAAAGGTTTATGGAAGAATTATCAACACTTAGGTCTTGTTTCGCAGAAGCATTTTTAGAAGCTCGTACCCAGTAGCTTCTTCAAAACGCTCTTCCAAGACTCAAAAGTTCTTTTAAAAAATTAATCAAACACCTTTGAAAACAGTTTTTCAATCCAAAATGTCAAAAGCAGGGTATAAAAAGTCAATTGAAATAGGATCCTAGTGTTGTGAGTTTTAGAAGAAAGAAGTCGGAAAATGAGATAATTATACCTATAAAGTAGATGTGTACTTTATCAAGTATGATGATGTTGTTGCTTACTTGTTTATCATGGATAATGTGGTTGTTGCTTAGTTACTTTATCATGTAGAATGATATTGTTTCTTAGTCACTTTATGATGTATAATGATGTTACATAATTCAGACCAATTTTATTGCAAGTTTATGTCTAGGATTAGCATTAAGAACTTGTTCAGGACATATTTAGATGTAGTATTGTGTACTCACTTGTGTGTGTCAATGAATGCAAGTGCGTTTAGGGCCTAGTTCATTGCATTGTGTTTGTTAGTTTTGGATATCCTTCATTCAGCATCCGTACTACGTGAAGTTTAGGAGTGAAATATCATGTAGAAGTAGACGCCACTGTTTTAATATAACTTGGTTTCTTTTTTCAGAACCGTGGTTACTCCACTTGCTTTCTTGACAGTGATGTCATCAGAAGCCAATTTTTGAGTTCATTGCCTAGTGACTGTTATATTTGGGTCTTTTGTTCTATCAGTGATGAAGTTGAACATTCCTTTATTGTGAATCTGTTATTGGAGATACTTGATTCATGTTTATTTTTGCGGTCATACCAGCATTCAATAAAGAATACAGGAATATTTTCAATGATTCACCATGTATGCAAGTAGACATCACTGCTTTAAAATAAACTTGGTTTCTCATTTTGTAACTCTGGTTGCTCCACTTGCTTCTTGATGTTGCTGCCATCAGAATCTAGTTTATGAATTCATTTACGTATATTTAGTTTTAGTATTTTTACTCTCTATTGCTATTTTAATATTATTTTGGTCTTTAAGCTTCACCCTGTGTCCTTATTTGACAAAATAAATCCTAACTGCATTTGTCATGTATATGTTGCTAGCTGCAAAAGAATTGAGCTATTGTTTGAGCACGTCTCTATATGAGCTTGTAATGAGCTGAGCTCGCGAAAGTCATAACTTTGCTTCTTGTCTGATGAATGTTTTGATGAACAAGTAATATCAACAGGTCCATGGACATGACTTGTTTACTAGGCCTTTATTGGATTAATCATTGTTCGTCTTATCAAAATTGATTTCAGTCAAGTTTGAGCTAGAGAACAGACTTGAACTTGAGCTTGAAATTTGCTGAATGGGCCAATCAAGTTAACCTTCAATGTTCAAATCTTGCTGGACTTGAGTTCAAGTGGTCGATTCTCATTCTCCTCCTTATCCTTCAGTTGATAGATTTAGGAAGACTCAAATCTGTTGAGTTGATGTGTTATATTAATGAGTCATACTAGAAATGTTGTAAGAGTGATTGTTTTTGTTATTATAGGTTTATTTTGTGAATTTGCATTGTGCAGTTGTTCAGCATAAATATGTGGAAGATGTACGGAGTATAGTTTGCTCATATGCAACACAGATTAATGATTCTAAAGTGAGGGGGAGGTCTGTAGTTCACATTGGTGATTGTTTGCCGAAGCGGATGGTCTAAAGATATGAGTGAAGTAAATTAGAAGAGAACTATCAGTGTCTAGTTCAACTCAATTTGTGAAATTATTTAGAGTAGAATGACAACACAAGAGTCAGAGTCAACCTTAAACTTGAAATTGTGTCATCCAGTGAGGTCGTCCTACTTGTTAAATTTCAAACCCTGTATGTATCATTCAAATTTCTTTTCTTTTCTTTTTTACTTTTTACTTTTTTCCTTTTTATTTTCTTTTGGTACTGTTTCATCGTTTTGGCAATTCTCTGCATTGAAGTTTCCCATTTTCAACATCTGTTGCGTTGAAGTAAATCTCATATTATCTAGATGATTTTGTAAATCCATAGGTTTGAATTCAGTTGCAAGATTGGACTGTTAGGCCATCCGTAACCCCATTGTTGGAGATGTTCCTTGAGTAATCACTTTGTGTGCGTTGATGCATTTTTTGCATTTTAAGGCTTTGTTCATTGCCTAGTGTTGACGTGCGGGTAACCTTTTCGATTAGTATCGTCGTTGAAAGGTCCTTAATTGTGAATCTGTTGTTAAAAATACTTGCTTCATGTTTTTTTTTTCTAGTCATAGCCACTGTCAATACTGAATACATGCATATTTTGAGTGATTTGCCATGTATGCAAAAGTATACCGCTTGATTTAAATGAACTTGGTTTCTGTTTTTAAAGCTCTGGTTTGTCCACTTTCTTTCCTGATATTGCTGCCATCGAAAGCCAATTTAGAGTTCTTTAACATGT
Organism: Cornus suecica; assembly: GCA_963922005.1. NCBI lineage: Eukaryota > Viridiplantae > Streptophyta > Magnoliopsida > Cornales > Cornaceae > Cornus > Cornus suecica. The sequence goes on from OY998246.1 coordinate 17,025,386, forward strand.
AATAAGCCACTTGTCTCTGTGCTCTTAGACATTGATATAATTGATCTAATAAATCCTATAGCACGTGTCATATATAGATTGCTAGCTCCGAAGGAATTGTGTTATTGTTTGAGCTCTGCTATATGAGCTTGTAATGAGCTGGGTATGAACAGTTTGCTGAGCTCACCAGAATGTTGATGGACAAGTATATGTGAACAGGCTCATGAACGTGAAGTCTTTACTAGGCTTTTGAATATATAATCAATTTTGTATTGTATCCATATTGATTTCAAAATCAAGAACAATCTTGAACTTGAGCTCGAAATTTGGTGAATGAGCCAAACAAGTTGACCTTAATAGATCATAAATGGGTTTGCCTTGAGCTCAAGTAGTCAGATTTGCAGCTTGGCTCCAGTAGACCTGCGCGGATGCCCAATGATGGAAACTCTTACAATATTGAGCGGTTTTATGGTATCTATACATCATCAGCCTTTCACAACCACCACATTAGACAACAGGGGAGTTCCTCTTTCTCTACACACTTATACTTGTTTGTTGTTGTTGTTGTTGCTGCTGCTGCTGCTGTTATTATTATTTTTATTTGTGTGGGAGTATCACTTCCCCGTTGTTTGTGGTGGTGAGTCATGGCTTTTGATGAGTGCCATGAAATTCAAACCGTATATGAGTTGTTTAAAGCAATGTGATCTGAGGGCTTACCAACTGTCAATTGTCTATGTAAATCCTACTACCTTAACCTGAAGCACAATGTACACTACTCTTTGGTTTCATTGTGAAAGAAAAACAAAAAGAATCTTTCATTAAGTTCTTTAAATTTAAGGATTCTGTTTGTTCTGAAATTATAAGTGAAGGTAATTGGCATTTTGTGGAATGTCTTTTTTTCTTTAGTCAGTGTTTAGATTGTTAATTAGTTTACACGAGGACATATCCGAAAATGGAGCTTTAATGGCTGTCCTTTGAATTTTTATTCAGCAGAAGTCCTTGAGAATCTGAGATATGATCTTGTTTATATGTTGTGTTTTAGTCTGTATTGCTTCTTTTGTTTCTCCCCCTTTTTTTGATCCGCAAACATTTTCACATTACACTCATAGCGGCACAAGAAAACCTTAGATGGCACTGATTGAGGATGTTGACTATGGTTGTTGCTTGCCTTCTTCTCAAGCAAGCACTATCTCTATAAAATTCTCAATATTCATATCGGTCATGTTGAATATTGTCAACCCGGAGGATAAGCTTTTATGTCTATGATCATGTTTTCCATACTAAGTACTCAACTGTTCCGGTCTTGTACTAAATGGAACTTTGTATACTCTTTGATGGTTATTTTTACTGTACAATCTTGAACTCTCTCCCACTGTGTGTGTTGCATCCACTTGTTCGATCATGTTATGATAGGTGTTTTTCTTGTTTCCATGTACCTATGTGTGTTTTTTGCTTCGTTGCTGTGAGTTCAGTTATGTTATTTGGTTGGTATCTAGTTTGTTGGTTCTTCAGTATTGGATTGGTTCACTGAACATGTGAAATACACTGCATACCTGTAGTATTTTTATTGTTCAATCGTTAGAATTATTTTGGTTTTGCTCGTGACCATTTTAAAGACTCGTAAACATTTTAGTATTACTATATGTATATACACATGTAATTTTTCTGGAGCAATATATATATATATATATATATATATATATATATAAACGAGTGTAATACTTGACAGTAATCGCTTTGTACGAATAATGCTAAATGTAAGGTAAAAAGTACGAAAGATTATTGTAAGTGGAGGCATAATCTTAAATAGTAGATAATTATAGTTACTTAAATAAAAAATACAAGTAACTATGAGAGAGAAAAAAAAATTGAAATAATATAAATTACTTATACCTTTATAAATAGTATGTATATATGCATATATATTTAATTTCCCTAATTGCTCGCTTCTTCTCTTCATCACTCAATCTGTCGTCCCGAACTGTGGATCTGTGAAATGTGAAGTTACTCACCGCCTACCTCTCCTCGCTCCTTTCATTGATTAAAGCTCTTCCAATATGTATACTCCTAAACTTCATTGTTTTGCTTATGCACAGGGGCGGAGTCAGGATTCGAAGTGAGGGGGCGGACTGTTAGCTAATTTATTTATGTAACATGAATAAATTTTAAATAAAAAAATATTCACAAATTAATATATATGTGTATATATTACAAATATATAACTACTTAAACTATGGCCTATTTGCTTCAAGGAAAAAAATTCTTGACCTCTATCTAATCATAAAAAAATATTATTAATAATAATAAACCAAAAAATTCATGACTTAAAATTACTATTATAGTTGAATTCTAAGATTTATTAGCGAATACAAATTATCTTTTTGAAATAATTTTTGGATCGTTTTTTTTAAAAATAAAATAAAATTTCAGGTACATATAAATATGATTAGTTCATTTACCAATTTCAAGTTCATTGAGAGCTATCTTGTTGACATGAACAAAATGCCATTCATTATAATTGATTCTTTTATTGAAAAATGCTAAACATTTTGAAAATAATTTCATGATATAATCATAAATAATGTGAAAGATTATAAAATGAAGATAACAATTGATTGTTCAATGAGAAATGCTAAACATCATAAAATAAATAAAACAAGAGGGTATGATTTGTTTTGGTAAATATAAATTAAAGTGATGTCAAAATTGGAATTCAACGATGTTAGAATGGAAATAAATTAATATCAGAATATTATTATATCCTGATTTATAATATATTTTTAGTATTGTCTTTTTACTTTTCTTACTTTTTAAATTGTTGGGCCAGCCATGTAATTTTTTTTGGAGGGGGCAATTATAAGCATAATCTATTTTAATGCATAAATTTCTATATGGTAAGAAAAAAATTTGGAAATTTTGGTTCGAGAATAAAATTGGGAGCGAAACAAGAAAACAACGTTTCATTTTACAAAATTGTTATCCTCACTACCATTTAATTTAATCCATCTAAATTAGTTAATTACATATATGGAAAAAGTTAAGACCTATGAGATATAACTATTTAAAATTAATGTTTGGTTGATATTAAAAGAGAGGATATTCTATTATCATAAGTTTTTGTAGTTAAAATACAAGGCATATGATTTGAGGGGTGCATTGACCACGTGTGGAAATTCTATTGGTCAAGGCTAGTTGGAGATAGTAACATTTGGGCCGACCCAACACATTCTATTGGTAAAGGCCCAGATATAGTTGGACATAAAGAGTCATATATGGAAAAAGAGTCAAGTCGGGTCGGGTCGGTTTAAGTGAGAGGGGACAGGCGGTCAGTCAATCTGATGGAATCTAGCTAACCAATCAAATTGAGGACAGGGCATACGTGTAGGAACAAAATTCTACTGTACGGGCCTCTCCAATAGCATCCAAAGGCTAGGAACAAGACACATGTCCTAAAGTAAGATTGGAAAAAAGTCAACAAATGTAACTGAGCTCTGTTCAATTTTTTTATCACATTTCATGTTTTTGAGCTTTATACGTATTTAAATATATATATATACTGTGATAGATATAGACATAAGTATACATATACATCCCAAATCTGTCTCCGAAAAGGACTCCGAAATCTGCCTATACATGAAATAAATTTCATGTTTTTTTGCCCCAAAAGCAAACCAAACGAAGCCTCCCTAAACCCGAAAAGAAAACCCTAAATTTCGAACCCAATCTGTTCGAATCTTGGCATGTTCGTCGCAGTGTTCGTCCCTAGGTGGTTCAATGAAGCCCGAAGACCATGATCATCAACCATTGCGCTTGATGGTTCGACGAAACCTCCCTAAACCCCAAAACAAAACCCTGAATTTCGAACCCAATTTGTTCAAATCTTGGAATGTTCTTCAGAGTTCGGCGCAGCCTTCCTCCCTAGTTGGCTCGACGAAGCCCTAATCGCCGCCCCCGCGCAAAAAGCTATTCGTCCTGTATCGGCGATCCTTTCGTCCACTGACCGCTTCATTGCAATTGATTGAACAACGTGCAGGTAATCATTTTGTTTGATAACTAAGTAGATGAAACAACTTTCATGGTTCTACTAATGTTAATATATCAGTACTAATAACAAACCTATGTGAAAGAAAAATTAATTTAATTTCCAATTTGTCCTATAAAGTACAAATAGTAATCAAATTATGGATCTATTTTGTATGATAACCTTTTAACATGATACATTAGTCTCAAAAAATTGCTATGTCTTTTTGTTTAGGAACTAACAGTTAATTTTATATGTCCATGCATTCCTCATTAGATGGCCCCTCCAAAAAAAGGTTCTAAAACCAAGGAACTTGAAGCAAATTTCATTGAAGTTGAAAATAAGCGTAAGGGGAAAAACAAAATCCATGGCAGTTGTTCTAAACCCCCCACGAAAGAACTTGCCAAACGCCCAGCTGGTGTGTTCTGCTACTACAGGTAATTTCTCCTGAATATGATTAGTCCAAATATGATATATCCTAAAAATTCAACAACTGTACAACATAATTAAGCAACAACAAGCAATATTATATTTTGATTTTTTAGCATCTGGAATATTTTATATATATATATATAACATCTTGGTATGACATTCTTGAGCCAATTCTCAAATTTATAAGTTGTTGGTATATAAATAATTTATTTGTCAGTAAAATAAAAATTATATCTTTCAATTATTTGGCACCATCAATGAAGGACCTTTGTCCCCCAATGTTAAGAACGTTCATGAACATGCATAAAAAATAAATATTAGTGTTGATGCAAAATTTCGCACCATTCGAGCCGAGTATCCATCCTAGGTAGCGAAACCCGGGAGCATCTCTATAAAACAATATAAAAGAAGTGACCCACGGCATGGTGCCGATTGAGGTCACTCCGACGGTGAAGTTAGTATTTAACCGATAAAAAGAGTAGAGATTTTGGTGATAGGTTGTGCCATACCCTTTGATGTGCCATCCTCCTCCTTTTTATAGGAAAAGATTTAGTATCCGTGGTCAAATAGGACACCCATTCAGTTACCTATTTTTATTCAACTAGAACAAATATCAAGATATATTGATAAGGTGGTTGTCCTTATCTCTTAAGAGTAGCTTATCTATTTCCTCTGAATATTTTGCTCTTCGGACTTCATATGAGTTTAAATATCCCCTATCAGTAGCCCCCCATTTCCGGGTTTGCTTGTCAAACTTAGGAAATGTTAATGTTGTAGCTTTTCTTATGTCGTATGCTGACATCAATTCTCACCCATTATTTGATACACATCGTCGAGGCATCAAAATATAATCTTTTATGAGATCATTTTATATACCAAGTTGGGCCTTTTGGATTCAAACCAATTCATGGAGTAGTATGGCTCTTTTATGAGATCATTTTATATACCAACTTGGGCCTTTTGAGTAGTGCCCTTTGTAGTAGTGTGGTTGCTCGGGTTGTATTAATCAATCACCTTTCCTATTTAAGAGTATATCATTTGGGTCGGAAATATCTATCATAGGTGAAGTTGAAGCTCTAACCTTTGTGGGTCGATCTTTTAACAAGATAGTAATTATCTTACACTTTTTAGTAAATGAGTACCTCTAATATGACCATTATTAAGGAAGTAGTCTTCTTAGCTTCTTCAAATAAGTAGTGCAATTTTCTCGAGCTTCACTCAGTCCCTTTCATAAGCGACGTATATTTTTCCGAGCTTTACTCAGCCCCCCTCTAATTAGGAAGGAATATTTTACGAGCTTCACTCAGCCCGTCCCTTTAATAAGGAAAGTATTTATCACGAGCTTCATTGAGCCTGTCCCCTTAATCAGGGAAGTTGATATTTTTTAGCTTCGTGAGCTCACCCTTTGATAAGGGAGTGGAATTGCCTTGTTATCGTCCCTTCGATAAAGGGAAGTAAATATTTTTGAGCTTTTGGAGCTTGCCCTTTAAAAAGGGTTTAGAAATTTATCAAGCCCATCCTTTCGTAATGGAGGTAGCTATATTAGAGCTTCGTCAGCTCGCCCTTTAGTAATTGGGTAAATTTTTCTCTCGTTCATCCCTTTGATATAGGGTTGTTGTCATTATCGAGCTTCGTGAGCTCGCCATTTAATAAGGGAGTAGGGTTTCCTCTACTTCAACCCTTTGATAAGAAGGGTTGAGATTTTCAAGCTTCATGAGCTCTGATTCCTTTACAAATTGATGTAGACCCTCGTGGATATTTTGAACTCATCCCTTTTATGAAGGAGATTAATTGAATTTTCTCAGCATTGTGACTTTGTCCCTTTAAAAAGAGATGAAGATTATCCTCAATATTCTGAACTCATCCCTTGTATAATAAGGGAATTATTTAATTTTTTTGTGAGCGCATTCCTATACAGCCAAAGACCAATATAGAGTCCCAAACTTGTAAGCATTATTGCATGCCATGCCATTTCTATTGTAAAACAAAAGACCAATGCTTTTGTCAGCTCATGTCAACATGTGAAGTTGACATTATAATTTTACAGCCATCCCTTGAGCTTGTGAATGATGAAATAAATAAACCAAATGGTGGAAGTTTCCAAAAGTTGATCATTGTTTTGTTAAGTTGTATTTCGACAGTGTATCAACCGATTCTAACAAGTGCTCATAAGACTGGTGGATTCATTTCAACAGCTTAGCATATTGGTCATTTTGAATAACAATCCTATTATTGTAGTACTCCACTATTTTTTTATAATGCTGCCCAATCAATCCCCGCTAAACATCCACTCAAAGTCACCATTCGATGAGCCCTTATCCTTTAAAGCAAATAATAAACCACATTAAAATGGATGACTAATTCACCGTATAGAAAAATAACTTCGAGACCTCTTAGCATCAGAACCTTCTAAAGGGTTGATCTAAGGTAATGCATGTGTGTTCTATTATGACATCCACATGACAAGGTATGAAGGAAATTTTGATGCAGGATTACTTTGCTTTAAATCAAATTAAGCGTAAATAATTAGCAATTACCGTTGCATAAATTGATACTATCATCCTTGTTAATATTGGAGACTTTAACAATGATTATAGAAATACAAACAATTAGAGACTCTACAAGAATCCTTATATTCTCCAAGATGCATGTAATAATACTCACTTTTAACAATAATGTTCAATTTCTTTATCAAATTTAGCAGGACATATCTAAGCATGTTTCGTTTGGCTTTTCATTCTTGGGTATAAGAGCATGCATGCAAATTAATTTTTCAAGTGTTACTACACATGTATGAAGTTATAACGACATGCTTGGGAAGTAACTAAATACAGTGCCATTTATTCATGCGTATATATATAGAAAATTAATTACAGTGATACTGTAACTAAAAGTAGCAACATGTTATTAACAGTGACTCTGTGACCATGCCAACAAGGAGGTCTTCGACTCATTACTAGTAGTATTGATTAAACAAACTACTAATAGTATTTGTTATTAACTAATGGACTGTGTATTAGTAAGATCGCTTATCCATGGGCACAATATTATAGGTTGCCCGCAACTTCACCGAGCTTAAAATTACAAACAACTGTCGAGGTACACACATACAAGTTCTTAGAACTGTGGAGTCTAATAAACTCTATTTCAAATAAGTGTTATTCCATATATATGTATACGTAAATTGAAGTATTCTGTGAAATGAGATCATGTCTACCTGACTTTGAAGGAACTCAGAGCACATGCTCTTGGATGAGAGCTAGATTTGGAGATGTTTCGTGCGAAGTTGTCTAAGTCCAACTCTGCCATACAGATATATAGACATATCTATATATACACACATTATCTATATACATACGTGGAGGTATTGAGAGAGATTATCACTTTGTTCTTTTATTTATAAATATGACAAATGTATGGAGACAGATGTAGGACTCCACGAAGAAACCACACAATTATACAGTTACAATTGTTGAAAATGCAAATACTTGATTTCGAATGATAAGTAAATTGCTACGAAATATTAATTAAACAAAAAAAATAATAATACGTATTGGGTTTGGTTACTTAATATTTACATTGATCGTCTACAAAGATTTAGCTAGCACATTACCAATACAAATATAATCGAGTAGATGAATTTACTTATCTTTGTGAAGAAGCGTTATGCCCCAATCAACATCTAATATTTGTTTTGGGTATTGCCTCTGCAGCAGTTGTTTTGGGTTGTGCCTTCTAGTACTGTACTGCTTTAAGCAGCCTCCTTTTGTGTTCCATGTTCGGATCGGCAACCTACAAAACGTGTAGGGGCTATGAGAATGATTTAGAAAATATTCTAGCCACTGAGTTTTTGTGTTTTTAATAAGCGTAGTTAACCGCTGGTAGCAAAACCATGATTTCTTCGATATATTTAGTAGACGATTCTCACAGATGGCGCCAATTGTTGATGCAAACTTTCGCACCATTTGAGCCGAGTATCCATCCTAGCTAGCGAAAGCTGGGAGCATCTCCTGCAAAACAATAGAAAATAAGTGACAACCTATATGGTGCCGATTGAGGGCACTCCGACGGTGAAGTTAGTATTTAACTAATAAAAATAGTAGATTTTTTGTTGATAGGTTGTGCCATACCCTTTGATGTGCCATCCTCCTCCTTTTTATAGGAAAAGATTTAGTATCCGTGGTCAAATAGGACACCCACTCAGTTACCTATTTTGATTCAACTAGAACAAATATCAAGATATAGTGATAAGGTCGTTATCCTTATCTCTTAAGAGTATCTTATCTATTTCCTTTCAATATTTTGCTCTTCGGACTTTATATGAGTTTAAATATCCCATATCAATTACATTGTTTGGAGTATGTTGCAAAATTTACACTCACATGTATCAATCTTTTAGTGTTTTAAAAATTACCTCTACTTTGAGAGAATTCACGTGGTCATGTTGCCATAAACATCTATAATGTATATAATTGGGGTACTTTCATAATAGTTATGCTTACACTCACATGTATCTATGTTTTAGTGATTTAAAAATCTCATATACTTTGAGAGAATTCACGTGGTCATGTTGAGATAAACAACTGATAATGTATATAATTGGATTGTTTTCATAATAGTTATGTTGTAGGGAAATTTGTTATATACCTAACTTAATTTAAAATTTTAGATTTTTGCATTAGTGCCCCATTGAATATTTTTAAAATTATTACCTTAAAGCACCCACTAAAATTTTAATATGATAAATATGCCCTCACTGACCCGTAATTCTAAAATTTAAGCGGGGAAATGTCTTTTTACCTAAAATAATTTATAATGTTAGAATTTTTCATTAGTGCTCCCACTGAATTATTTAAAAATTACCCTAAAGCCTCCATTACATTTTGAACATGGTAATTATGCCCCCACTCACTTGAATTTCTAGATTCGTCACTGCAACCATACATGAAGCTGGTGCTTCCTTTGGTTCAATTTACATTAGTGTTATAGATAGGGTATATTTATAGTTATATTGACTATATTGTTGAGAATGTCATCAAATTAGGTTGAATATAATTATGTAACCGGGCTGACCTATTATTGAGACTTTCATTTGGAGAAGTTGATCCTCTAAAGTGGAAGCATATATATATTATAATATTCACAATTAGACTTGGACTTTATAAAAAATATAATTCCAGCATAATAGGCGCAGTTTACTAAAATTTTTGTCACTATTTGATTGAAATATTCATTATAATTTAAAATTTTTTAGGGTATATACCTTTCTAAGATATGATCATAAGGTGTTTCTGGTAATCCATACATTCACTTAAAGATTATATGAGTTTAGTTGGTTGCCAAAACGCGTTGGTCCAGCTAAAAGTATAATATGAATCAATAAATGTATAAAGTAAATTGAGAAAAACTAAGACTTTTGAATGTTGATACGACTGAAAAAAGTATTCATTAATTTTTTTAAAAATGTTATATTCATCCACTCATCTCCTGTAGAAGCCCTCTCCAATTACCCAACCTAGATTATGTAATAGTTTCTTGTGTACCCATCCCGGTGTTTTGTTTGCAGATGGGTTCATGAGTCCCTGTGTTGTTGGTTGCATAAAGTGAACTAGCGTGGACACTTAAGCTAAAACAATATAGGTTTCATTTGTAATCATAAATTTGTTTAATAAATTTTTATGAAACCACGCTGGTGTGTTCTGCTACTACAGGGAATTTTTTTTTTTTTTTTTTGTTAATGTACTTGTATATTCTATTGTGTTATATATCATACATGAACTGATAGGGAAAGATAAATCATACAATTTATTTCAACTTGGATGGCTATATATGTATATGTGTGGTTGTTCGTGACAATGATGGATTTTAAGACATTATAGGGTTAAATTATGATTCAGAAATCCAATATACCATTGGAGAAGTATTAATATATATGGCTACATAGATCTCGTGGTTAATGTAATTGTATATTCTATTGTCTTCTATATCATACATGAAGTGATAGGGCTAGATAAATCATAAAGTTTATTTGAACTTGGATGCCTACATATGTATATGTGTGGCTGTTCTTGACAGTGAGTCATGTAAAGACACCATAAGGTTAAGTTATGATTATGAAATCCCATCTACCATTGGAGAAGTGTTATTGTGTTTTATAATGTATATGGCTACATATATATTTCAGTATTTAAGTTGTTTTGTATTGGTTGTTACCACATGTGATATAATGTTTTTTTTTTCCAATTCCTCTGTCCTCACCTCTCTCTCTTTCTCTCTAAAGTAGTATAACTACAACCCTTTTCAATATATATTAAAATTATATCTTTCAAGTATTTGGCACCATCAATGAAGGATCTTTGTCCCCCAATTTTAACGCAAACATTCATGAACATGCATAAAAAATAAATCTCTGATTGTTTGGACTATGTTGCAAATTTAACACTGACACGTATATATATTATATTGATCGATTTTTTTTTTTTGCATATATCTATCTTTCATGGCATGTTTATATATAATTTTGGTCCTCATTCATTGTACCATAAACTAATTTTGACTCACCTAATGGGGCTTTCCTCCCCTGCATACTATATTGTTTGGCTTCATTACATAACTTATGACTTAACTGGAATGAATGTATATAACCGTAAATACATACTTTAGATTTGTAAATTGATTTTTGCCATCACAAGATTTAAATTCCTTAAATGACATTGACTCCATTCACTTTAGTCTCGATCTCGTATGAGGTATATCCGTTCGCTGAATTTATTGTATATTTTTGGCTGCTATATAATCCTATTTAATTAACTTCCTATGTAACAACTTCCATAAAACTTTTTCGTTGACATGATAAATCATTAGATGAAATTAATTTTCTATCAGTCCAACCAATATTGGAGGAATGTAAAGCTTATTTTGGAAGAATCTGGTGACTATATGTCATGTTTTGTTTTGTTGTTATTTAGGGCTCATTTGGTTAAAGAGTTCCGTTTGAAATACGGGCACAACAGAACTAATGATTCCAAGTACAGAGGCATAATGTCGAGTGCCAGAAGTACTTGGGAACGAATGACAAAGGAGGAAAAAGCTCCTTTTTTCGAGCAGCGTGTTGCTGATATGGTTGCTTATAATAACCTACCTGTTGAAAGGAAGTTGGAAACTCATTGAACGAAGGTGAACTTTTATATTTTACTATGTAATTGTTCTTACTCTCCAATTTTAACTATTCTTGCAATTGAATTGATTTCTTCATTCTGTGTATCTGCAGGCTAAACACAGCAGTGCCTGGGAGTTATCGGTGAAGTTAGTCGGTGGATGGCATAAGAATGGACTTTCTAAGTTCATTGAAGTAGTTGGGAATTTTGATGTTGAGAAGCAAAATGCAGTGAAGGAGATGGGGTTTTCTCAGCTTCTAAACCTGAAATGTGATTATTTATCAACAGATTTATTTGCCTTCCTGATATCTAATTTTAATCCAGTTCACTGTCGATTTAAATTCATAAACAGTGGATATTTACCTCTAAGCGGGAACGATGTGCTATCAATTCTGCGTCTCCCTGCTGGATCTACCAAATTGTCTTTCAATGTCCACTATACCCAAGCAGCGTGGATAGGCGAAGGAGGTTATAGTGCAACTACCAGCATGAAGCTAAAGCATCTTATTTCATTGGTGGAGAACCTTGAGGCTGGTGTGGACTTCAAGGGTGCCTTCGTCTTATTCGTTTGTGCAGCTGTGTTGTCTCCGAATGGAAAAGGTGAATGCCATCGCGGATTGTTGGCAGCCGTTGAAAATGTGGAGCTTATTTCGACCTACAACTGGTGTGCCTACGTTGCCAACTACTTGATAAAGACTTTGAAGCAGCCAGTGAATGGCAATGTTAAAAGAACCTATGGTGGTTGTATGGCATTCCTTCAGGTGAGCAATCGTTATGTAATTCATAATTTAATTATGAAGAATCTAGGCGTATTAATAATTCAATCTACTATGAATAATTACCTTATGTGGGTGGTATGGTTTTATTTCCATATTTTCTACTTGATGCGCATGTAATATATATGGCCCGATTGCCCTACACGGGGTGATAAGCACGAAGTAAGTTTTTGGAAGTCGGATGTAGTGCATTCACGTCTAACAATGGAGTTGCAGATGGGAGGGTTTGGTCTCGGAAAGGTGTAATATTGTATTCTTTTAAAAATCAGCTTTACATACTGCTTATACAGCCTTTACATACTGCCTATACATGAATGCCACGAATACTAAACTTTATTATGTTTTTATTAATCCATACACATCCAGTTAGTCGAGATTCGTCCCCATCTACACTGCCTAAACTGCTCAATTCGTGTTGATGAATCATCAGATGCAAATGTTTCCAAGGTCTGGCTGCTTGTTCTATTCTTCGTACATGAAAAGTTTCAATCATTATTGTACTTATATTCATATGTTATACAACATTTGATGTTCCTAACAGTTGAACCTGAAGAGGCTGCGTAGCGACGTTGAAGCACTGGAAAAATACGTAGCGCGAGTTAAGTGCGGTATTGCACTTATTGAGGAAGGAAATGATGATAAAGGCAGCACACAAAGGACTAAGTCAGCTGTTGGAGATGGTGACTCTGAGGGAATGAATGGAGAATAGCAAGCTCAACGGCCTTCGGACAATTGCCATCACAAGTCAGGAGTTGAAACTATCAACTGCGTTCGGGCAGTTCACTCTGCAACCTCCTCTGATCAAGAAGAAGAAACGAAATCAGAAGATGCTTCAATTCATAGCAGTAGGGAGGAAGAACAAATTGTGGACGGTGATAATTCTTCTGATTCCAAGTCACCCGAATCCGACCGCAGCATGCCACATGCATCTGAATGTAATTACAATCAAGACAAGGGGACTGATGAAGAAGAATACGGAGGAACATGGATGTATGCGAGCAAAGGGTCTGCTCATGACAGTTGCAAGGTGGGCAGAGCAAAAAAGAGCGTAGGTAGGTAAATGCAATTGGTTATCTTAAAATATAACATTTCAGTTAATTATCTCAAAAAGGTTTGGGAGTAGATGTTTCCTCAAGTAGTTAACACAAATTATTTACTAACCTACCAAATTGAGCAACCATGCAAGAACAATAATATATATGAACATATGTAATTTTAATTAATTTTTGAAATTTGATCCTATTTAATCAAAGTGTGTGTTGTTTATATATATTATATATTCTCACACCGTTAACTCCCTTTGAATGAGTAGTCATTGGCTAACAAAAAATTCTTCTTGGGCAGCTGCGGTGGGTACCATATATAATGACTCTTTTCGTACGGATTCGTGTACTGAGAAGCTGTTGTCTCCAGAACATGGACCACATTTCAGCCCCCTTGCAATGGAACAAACACTAGCTAGCAGTGTCCTTCCATCGGTATTACCAAGCCGCCAGCAATTGATATGTGATGATGTCTCTCACATAATTGATTCTGTAGTAGGTGTTGTTGTTGCCAAGGAGCTTGGTGATACCACAACACCCTCTGCAATGGTTACTCCTATTGCTGTTGAGGTTACTCCTACTGCTGTCTCAACAGAAGACCTTGGTAGTGATGAGAGTGAACCAACATATAATGTTGTTGAAGCAAAGAAGCGAGGAAAGTCGACGAGGGTTGTGAAGCCCTCTAAGTATGTGTTTTCCCTTTGGATATGCTTTGAGAAGAACAAGTTGTCTCTTTCCGAAAACCAGATTATATTGTTGGAGTATGCTGCACTGGAAGATAAGCGACCCCGGTAAGAACTTTATTGGTTCAATTCATTTTACATTAACACACTTCTTACACGTGTTGACACAAAAAATACTTGTTACAGTGATCAGTCCATGGTTATTGCTTATGACGTGGAGTTAATAAGGTGTCATCTCCAAACTCTGTTTCATCCAGGCTGCGTTATAGATTCGGTGTGAATTTTTTTTCCTTCTTCATTCAACCCTCTATTCCGAATCCAAAGTCTTAATGTGGAGTTTGTGTTTTTTTGCATATATTTAGGATTCATCTAATTATTGTATTCTCCTAGGTAATTAACATGTTTAGGACAATGCTAAACCACTAGAATGTTGAGTCCTCCGATAGCTATTACTTCAGTACTAAGGCTATTCAGTTACTTGACAACAAAATAGGCTCCAAGCCAATTAAAGCGGCAGAAAAAAAGAAGATGATTGCAATTGTTTGGAATGATTACAAGAAGGTGGTTAGATGCGAACTCTGCAATGGTGCCTGGGAAAAGAAACTGGTATCATCTCAGAAACATATTTGATTCATCTAGTCAACATTTTTGGCTTGGCATTCTTGTAATAGAAGTGAACATTTGTTTGCCTACTGGTTAATGACAGTTTTTTTTCCCAGGATGCATCAACGATCATTGGGTTGTATTAGTAGTAAACATCGCTCGCAGCAGAATTGACTACCTTTGCTCGCTTGACAAGCCATACAGGCTGAAATACATGGGAGTTATACTTGTAAGTTTAGTATCCATTACAAAGTGCATATTTGCCTAATTCCTTTGACCTCTAAACTATCAAAACTTTCATTACGCTTTAACTTTTTTTCTGTTGCTTCTTCGCAGAAACAGTTCCTTGAATTTGGATTTGGATTGGATTTGGGCACTTTGGATCCTCACTACCCCACAAACATACCTACGCAACCCGATGGGTAAACCTTGATATTCTTTTTCCCCTAACTTTAACATTATATATCATTTATTTCCCTGCTGTAGTAATAGCATAATTTATAAAATATACTATTTTTTGTCATGTCACCAGTGTGGCTTGTGGAGTTTTTGCAATAAAATTCATGCAGCGGTGGACGGGTGATGAACTTCGACCACAGATTATGAAAGTATGTGCAACCCTTTCTCCTCACATTAACTGCAATGTTATGTACTGATGTTGATTCAATGTCAATGGAGAAAAACTTTTATGTTTCACAGGTAAGATCAGAAGACATTAAGGCCCTGAGGTCAGAGTTAATTCTCGAACTTCTCAAATCACCAACCAACCGTCTCCGGGATGAACTATATGCTGATGCGGCCAAATGCAAGTCCCAGCAATGAATTCCACTGTATGATGCAATCTTTTGGTAATTCGCAAATTGTTACGGTACTGAAGAGTTGTTAGAGGTTTTTCTAAATTTTTATAAATTGATCCTACCATACCTCATTATGGGAGTCTTCCAACAATTATGTTAAAGCCCTTAAGCTCATAATATTGTTAACAGCCTTTCTAGGGGGTATTCTGTAGTGAAGACTTAGGTGTATGCGGTTAAGGTTGACGGGTTATTTTTTTTAAAATTTCACACCTTACTTCATAAGTCTTCATTACTTTTTGTACAGGGCTTAAATTGTGTTTTCTTTCTCCTATGTGGACACAATCTTTCTCATTAACTATATAAATTTAACCCCATTATATGCAAACTTTTACTCCATGTTTTGCGTTTTTGCTTTATCATATGCCTTTGTAACCAGTTTATGATGCAATCACTAAATCGTTACTTAACCGATTGTAGATCAAAATAGACAACTTTAACTCAGGTAAATCATACTTTTGTTACATAAACATTATATTTCAGTGACACCACATTTCACAGTAGTTTCATAAATTTGCTTACTGGAATTTTTTAATAAAACTGATCCTAAAAATTCAACACCTACAGTCATACTGAACACCTACAGTCATTGTGACTTAAGTGGGCCAGAAGTGGATTTTACCAACTACAGGTGGATATTTTATACTTTTACCTTGTAAGGCTTATGGGTTGGCAAATCAGCATAGTTATTGCTTGCAGACTGATGTTTATAAACCGGGTTCAAGTGTAGGTAGTTTGATAGTATACTTTGCAAAACAATACTCTATTTTCTCCCAAAACCCATATCATCTCTATCACTCACAATCCTTCCCCGTTATCGATTTCCACCCACATGGATACCTTACCACCTAATTGCTTGACAACAATTATGGCGAAGTTGGCAAGCACGTCATATAGGAGCTTAACGTCACTCCGTCTGTGGTAATCAAAATACATCCTTTCATTTGTTTTATTGACTTTCACCAACTGCTAGGTTAATTTTTGTGACTTATAACATATTTATCTCTATTGTTGTAGTTCTTGGACCTTGTACAGTACTTGCCTTGAAGCTCGTGTACTGTACAAGCTTAGCTTCATTGCATGCCTACACATTGTATGCCAGGATCCCAATGGAGATTTTATTCATCGAGTAATGGCGTCGAAAAACCCTAACGCCTTGTACTTGACAACTTGTGCAAACTTTGTTTCATTGGACAATCTCATATCCAATAATGGGTATAGTATGCTTGAGAGGCTCAAGAATGAAGGTCACAGACCCAGTTTATTCGCATGGGCCATTGCATCATTGTTTTACAACAACAATAGGCTGGAGGCTGTGAGAGTATTGGAGGAAATTGACACTTACTCTAGATGTGAAGTTAAAGTATATCGTTTAATGCTGCGTCTATCAATGGTGAGCCTCAATGACAGGTTGGTAGTTGTCGAGAAGTTCAGCCGATTCAATAATGTCTGTGATGGAAGTGGTCTTCACCAATATGATGGACCTTTCATTGACCCTTGGGGAACTAAGATAGGGTATTGCTGTAAATGCTTTATAGATTACCATGTTTGGTCATTAACTTGTACTGGTTTCTGGGG
Source organism: Cornus suecica (assembly GCA_963922005.1). Lineage (NCBI taxonomy): Eukaryota > Viridiplantae > Streptophyta > Magnoliopsida > Cornales > Cornaceae > Cornus > Cornus suecica. The sequence goes on from OY998246.1 coordinate 17,042,512, forward strand.
TTTTCCCTCTTTCGAATACAGGCATGAGTTTTGTGCACACGTCCAACAAGGGGTTGTCGATTGACTTGAGAACTGGGAAAAAAACCCTATCCTGAATGAGGTGTTCGATTCCGACGACGACGATTCTGAAGACGACAATTCTAACCACGATTGCCCTTTCTGAGGTTCACTAATACATGGTCTACTATGCCAAGTAATTCCCCAGCCTTGTATCCCTACTATTACAAGTAATTCCCGATCCCTGTAGCCCTTGTTTGTTTAAAACTTCGTCACATTTTGCATGGCCGTTATGGTGGAAATGTATGTTGTATTCTAAATATTTCAACTGAATGTACTATGGTTTTATTTATACTTACAAACTGCCTTCGTATTCGTATCCATTTACAACTATATTACTGAACATATGAAGCAATTGGTTTGCAGGTTTTATTTTTTAACTTCCATTCATAAGACCTTTAAACCATTTTTGGTCGGAAAACACATAACATTGGTCGGATATTATGTCCTGCATTACACAAAATTTAGTTGATTACAACGCCTCATTACGCGTATACTAACGCCGTTACAACATAACATTATAAAAACAAACGCAAACACCAAACACAAACTTCATGATAGATGATGATTACACACATACTGACCCTTCACGCCTTAACAGACTAACACGTAACACCTAAGTACTGAATAAACGGACTTATACCATAGTTAACCAATTATAAGTGAGTGCACCATGCAACAATAGTAGACAAATAACAACCCGACCATCTTTCTAACTCAGAGCTCATATTTTGGGAGACAACCCTTCGTCAAAGTCCCCGGGTGTCCCGGGTGGTGCTGAGTTGGCGGGAGTTCGGGGACTAAGCTCGTCGATGTGCCGGACAAGATCCCACACCGCCAGCTCCAATGTGGCCAACCGACTCTCAAGTGCCTCTATCTCTCTCTGCAGGGCATCCAAGGACTACTGATGTTGTTGGTCGAGGTTTCCACCACCATAGACACCATTGCGGCCACCATAGTGACCATTTCCATTGGAGTTTGACATGTAAAGATGGGAATTATTTATCTGCTATAACCCTACTGCTGCAATGTGGGAGGGGTGCTGAAGTAGAAACACAAAAGGCATTAACACCCATATATATAATATAGCCCTGAAGATTTCTGTAAAGATTTTCACTCATCCAAACGTATTACAATTACTGTATTGTTATAATTACAACCAGTAACATCCACTTTCACCCAGTAACTATGGAAGGCAATTCGTGTACATATTTCCAAAACGTGTTGGGTTGACAACGTGTCGGGTTGAAATGGGTTTTCTTGAAAGAACTCCATCACAGAACATGTCGCAATTATTAATTTCATCTTTCTTAATTTACTTACCCTTATTTAATTGAACAATTGCTTGAATGTTAGGTATATTTTAGGAAAATCTTACTTTAAAAGTGCCATAATTTTTATTGTTTGGGGGATAAAATTCTATACATATTGACAGATAAGTGGAGAGGGACGTCGAATAGTTCATTTTATGTTCCTAATTGTGTCTAATTTAAATTAATATATTTAATAAATACGGTAAATGGATTACATGGATCGACACGTGGGTAATTTCATGTTTACGATTATATATACATAACAGGATCCAAAGGCATTTATGTTCATAAGGACCAATATTTTATAAGAGTGGTTTTAGAAGGTGTTTAATTGTTGTTCATCACAATTCATGCATACTAATATATACACTCCCATCATTCATACTGCAAACCATATATACTTATACTACTACTCACGATATGTCACCCTATCCTATAGAGATCTTACAGAGAAGGTGATTAATTGTTTTTCAGCATAAATCATGCATACTACTATATATTCCTGTCATTCATACTGCAAACCATAATGACTTAGACTACTACTCACGATATGTCACCTTATCCTATAGAGATCTACAAAGAAGGTGATTAATTGCTTTTCAGCATAATTCATGCATACTACTATATGCTCCTGTCATTCATACTGCAAACCATATTTACTTATACTACTATTCACGATATGTCACCCTATCCTATAGAGATCTACAGATAAGGTGATTAATTGCTTTTCAGCATAATTCATGCATACTACTATATAGTCTTGTCATTCATACTGCAAACCATATCTACTTATACTACTATTCACGATACGCCACCCTATCCTATAGAGATCTACAGACGCAATGTCCCATGTCAGAATCCACTTTAGTGCAGAGATATCTACCTAATCTATCTGCTTCTGATTTTATTTGTCCAATAAAATCTTGGCTTTTATTGTTTTTTCCTTTTATATTCCTGCGTACTACTTCATTGCGGCTTTGAAACTACTAAATATATCTACATCTAATTCTTTTTTACCATGAAACCCTTTCATGGTCTTTTATTCGGCATACAATATATATCATGTCAGAAACTTTACGTGGGGAACAAATGTACCATGCCTGATAACATATTTTGTGGTGATCAAAACATTATGCATGAGTAACTGAAGCTAGAAGGCTTAATTACGTTTTCACAAAGCAATTTCAGGCCTGTCCAAAGTGCCATAATTGCGTTTGGTTTGCCCAACTGCTAACATTGACATGTTCAATGGAAGGTAAGCTAAGTAAATGTTTATCTTATTGTGTTTTGTATGGACTTGGGGCACATTCCAATATGAAAATTGGTGAACATATATATTGCTTAAATATTATTGTAAGTAACAAAATTTTCAAACCATTTTAAGGAATATATAAATTATTTTTATTTCATCATTATGACAGTAAACTGTCCTAATCCATAATATCATTTATTTTAAGCGTTTATGGTCCTATAAAAATTCAAAAGTGTTGGGATGATACTACACATTATAGGAGGGGCTGAGGGACTTAACCTTCTCTCAAAGCTATAAATCTCTGTGTTTTAGTTTCCCAGGTATGGATGCTTTACCAGAAGATTGTTTGCACTTAATCATGTCCAAGGTGGCTGCAAAGTCATACAAGAGCCTTACCAGCCTCCGACTGTGGTAAGCTATACTGGTTGCTTATGTTTCGTATTTGAGATACTATTGCGAGTTTACTTTCCTAACCTCTCCTGTTTTTAATAGTTCGCCCTATCTGTACGAACATGGTTCGTACCCAACAGTTCAGAATGCAATTTCCTTCATTGTTTGTCTACGAATTAGTCGATTAGAAGCGCAACGGCCTTTATTCGACTCCATACTTGCATCGGGAAACCCCAGCGCTGCGTACATCAGGGCTGTGTCAATTTTTTTGAGCACCGACTTTCGAGTGCAACAGTTAGGGTTTGCTACGGTGAAATGATATGTTTAGATGGTCATAGGCCGAGTCTTTTTGCATGGGCCATTGCATGTTTGTTCCGGGGTAAGTGGTGGACTCAGCAAGCGATCGAAACCCTAACTACTATGCATGAGCATTCCATACCCGAGGTGAAAGTTTACCGCTTAATGATGAGGCTTGTTATGGCCAGTTGTATTCCAGAACTTATGATATATTATCTCTTCGAACCATTAAACTTTGTGTGTACCAACACTCATTTAATTTCTCCCAATTCCCTTGAACCCTTGGTAATGGTCTAAGGCTTTTGCCACGGTTGCCTTATAGACTGCCATATTCTTGTGCTCTGCTCCGTTAATCAATGGGGCGTGCCGGATCTCCATGACATGGAGGATTATTATGCTATAGTGCAGCGTGGTTTTGTGGACGTGCAGGACTGTGTGCAAGGAAATCCTTTAGTAGACTATGATTACGTGCATGCCAATTTGGGTGATATTATATTCTGATATAATATGTATCTTAGTGTAAACGAACCTATGGTTACGTTTTACTTTATCGATCGTAGACTATGTAATGGTATGTATTGTCCGTGGAACAGTTGTAATATATTTCGCGTAAGTTTTCTATGTATCTGAATGACAGCCCAATATGGAATTAATTCATCTAATTACGTATGCTTTAAGCATGTCAAACTTTGTTGCTTAAATATTAACATTGTGTTTGGTACGTACCGAATGAAGCAAAAAATATTTCAGTTTTTTCACTTAGGGGTTACAATTGGAGTAAGTAATATGCGATATGCATTTATGTAATAAAAATTACCATATACTGTTGTACAAGAAAATGTTAACGTATTTTCACCATTTTGAAATTAATTTTTCAAATTTAGGTTTGCCTTAGTCCACTAAATTAATTACTTAGTCGCCTAAACCCCAATAGTTAGTCGACTAAACACCTATTCATTTCACAACTACCCTATGTCCTTTTTTAGTCGACTAAACCCCAATATTTAGTCGACTAAACACCTAAATACCTACTGCATTACACAACTACCCTGTGTCCTCTTTTAGTCGACTAAACCCCAAGAATTAGTCGACTAAAACTCAAGAATTAGTCGACAAAAACCCAATAATTAGTCGACTAATTTCGGTCCAAACCTTTTGCTCCCTTAGGCGACTAAATCAAGTTATTTAGTCGACTATACACCTATTGGAGATGGCCTTCAAACTTAGTCCACTAAACACCAAGACTTAGTCCACTAAGGGATTCTTATAGCCTCCTACTTAACCTAGCCTCCACTTCATCTTCTTCATTTGCCTCTCCCACAACCCTCCACCAAACCCATTCCCTTTCCTTTCTATAACTCTGAAACCCTCATTTCCACATTCATTCCATCTCTATTTTTCATTTATTTCGCATTTCCATCCATTTCCCTAAATTATTCACCCAATTTCTTCATTCTCATTCTTTTACAGACATATATATATATATATATATCTATATACACCACTATATATCAATACATATATATATATATATATATATCTATTTTCGAACCCTCTCTTCTACAATGGCACCCAAAACTTGTGGATTGAACCGGAAACGATCACGATTTGAAGATGGTCAAAGTTCCACCACTCCATGTATACCACCTGCTGCAGAGGAAGAAGACTCAAATGCACCTTTGGTCCTTGAGGATCTTTTTGTAGGTGAAACTACTCGAACTCGATTTACCACCACATTTGATCATCGTCCTCCTACCTCGTGCCGAATTGTCAATCAAGCTCTCTGCAATGAAATTGGGGCTCGAACGTTCGAAATGTTCCGAGCAATTGGTTGGGATTTCTTCATTTCCCTCAACATCTCGGTTTTTCCTTGTGTTGTCAAAGCTTTTTATGCTTCTCTAGAAAATCACAAGGATTACATTCTCCCACATCTTCGGATTAATTTGAAGGGTTGCGAAGTGACTTATCTCGACAGTGAAATCAATCGCATATTTTTGCTTCCTGATGACGGTGTCCGCTATTTTTCCAACCAGGATTGGTACTCTGCTGATGGGTTCGATTGTCTTGAGGCTGTTCGGACTATTTGCATTGACAAAGAGACCACCTAGACAGCATGCCTTCTCGCATCTATGCTCCTACCCGAGGCAAGGTTAATTCATAATGTCATTACTTATTCTATTTTGCCTAAAATTGGTAGTCGTAGTAGTGTGTCGCGGAGGGAGGCGTTTCTTGTTTACTGCATCATGACAGGAAAAAAAGTTGATTTAACTACTATATTCCGCTCTGTTATTCTTACCTGTCAGCGCAAACCATCCGGTCCGCTTTTCTTTCCAGCCCATATTACATATCTACTTCAGCAGGATGGTTTTTCTTTTCCCAATGAGGTGTCCGAGCATCATCCTATTTTTCTCAACCCTACTCATCTCAAGCATATGCAAATCAGCTATGATGCGGAAGGCAATTTAATTGCCGATAGTATGCCTATTCCTCGTCCGCGCCCTGCCACAGGCACTTCTGCACCGCGCCTAGAAGCCTCTTCCTCGGTTCCTCCTTTGCACAGTGGTTCTGCTCCACCTGTTTTCGAGAGTAGTGCTCATGCTGCTCTTCTCAACCAAATTCTTGGGGTTGTTAAGAGCAATGCGGACATACTTAAGCAACAGGAACAACTGTTTCATTGCCTAGATGATACTGTCACGAAGAATACGGAAGCTATTGAAAAGGTCACTGAGCAGCTTCATGAATATGATCAAGAAATCTCTGGCCGTATGAATGCTCTCACATGGTCAATTGATGAGCTTCGTCTTGATCTCGCCCCCCGTCGCTGGCATGGCCCTCAGCGCTGACATAAAGTGGGAGAAATTATGCAATCGTAGTATGCAGTACTTCATTATCTGTCATTACCAATTTCAGTTTTTGAGTGGGTTGTCGTTGTTATTTTGTGGCTTATTGTTGTTATTTCCTGTTTCATTAGTATAACAACTTGTGCTCAATTCAAATCATGTATGAAACGCTGTTTTAATTATCTCAAATGTGCCTAAACAGTAGTTGTATACAAATCCCCATTAATCTACAGCTGGATTTGTTTACAAAGCCTATAACAAGACAAGAATGAAAGATAAATGAATTTAAAACACCATTATTTTTTGCTTCATTAGGGGTTAGGGCCTGTATGAAACTTTCATTTATTTTGCCTTCATTTGTGGTTCATACCAAGTTTCCCAATCCCTTCGGGATTTTTCAGAAACACAACAGCGTAAAATTTAGAAATGAATATTGATAACTTCATACAATATTCATGACTTATAGATTGATAGTTGATTGGGACAATTGGATTTTAGTAGAAGAATAAAAATGGAAAATAAATTATCATATACAGAAATGAAAGGTTTAGCTTGCATAATATATGTTAATTTCATATCATAGGAAGGAAACTGCGATACAATTACTGCTCCACTAAGACAGGCAGTCAATTAGATAAGCATTCTAAGTCTTTAAATGGATGGGAAAACACATAAATGTTAACAATAGTACATCAATGCCTTTTCCTTTGCGATGTCGGGGGCAGAATGACAAAGTCATCATCGCCGAAATCTTCGTAGTCGGACATGTCTGGATCTGACATAAGACCCGGATCATTGAGGATCCGTGCATATTGTTCGGATGGATGTTCTAGTTTATCGGTGGCTTCATTAAGCCTCTGGATCTTTCCCTATCTCACATATAGCTGATGCAGTTTTCTGTTGAGATGAAACACGAACGTCTTCATGTTTTTTTCTCCTATCACCTGAAGCTCGGCTGCCCGACCTTTAGGTATCGGCAAGCCAATGCGCCTGAACTCTGCCACAATAACACTTCTTGCTTTAATTAGTTCCTTGTATCTCCACTTCAACCAATTCATCGTGACCCTTTGGGTTTTGGGCTTCATTTCAGGAATCCCACCAGATGACCCTCCTACCTCTGCGTTAGGATGTTTGCTTTCATGGAGAATTTTCCACCTTTTTAATGCTTTCCGGGCTTTGTCAAGACTGTTGTAAGAGTAGTACAATCCACCGGGATACGTACATGTTTGCTTCTTGGCATCATTGAGATTATCAAAGACACCAACTTCATGCCCTTTGAATACAGCAAAAAACCCATTTTGTGCCATGTATGATGGACAATAGGTATCCCAGCTGTAATAAAGTTATGTGTGAGTTCTTTGACTCTAGTTTCATAAAGTTCAAAATTAATTACTGAACCCACCTATATAGTTCATATATTTATGAATTCACTTTAATGATTCAACAACCTTCACTCCCGTCATTCAGTCTTTAATGATTCAACCACCAAATAAGACAGATTAATTTTTGTACATATTTTTTATACATATCTACTTGTTGCAGTGTAACAAGTTCATTTAACATAATTTAATACAAAAATTGGGTTTTATATTTGAACTATAGATGAAAAAGTAGTACTTTCAGTTAGCAGAAAATATCAGTACGTAAATTGTAAACTAATAACGGCTCAAACAACATAACTTAATATTACTCCATTTACAAAAAAGGGGTGTAAAATTAGTTAAGGCACATGTTCGGAACCCTGGTGATAAGTCTATATAAAAGTTGAAAAATAAGGCACATGTGCTGGATGAAGCCCTTGAATGTTAAAATTAAGTTAAAAGAACAAAATCCTTAGTCGTCAAATAGACGAAAGGGAACAAAACCTTGAGAGGTTGGGCCTTGTTTAGAAGGCATTGGCATTGTCGGCGAGGGCTCAAACGTGAAGACAGATTGCCGTAATATCTGTGGAATCATCAAAAAGGGAAAAAAATATAATTACGGCTGCTTTGAGAAATTAAATATTCCAGAACCATAACCAACAAAAGAAGCATTAAATAATTGCAATGGATCGTTAAATTATGATGTCATACATTATACTGAGATGCAGAAGCTGATCTAGAATAAGAAGAAGGCGTGTTCAAGAGTCGAGTTGAAAATGTTTGCGGTTCCAAGTTGATGTCCTACATATTGAATGCAAGGACATGGTTAAAAAATATGGTACTATATTATTTAAATTTCGCACAATTGCACATCACAAATAACAAACCTGGGGACAATTTCCCAGCGGAGTGAAAGATAGATTCAAAGAAAAGTCATCCTCGCTCCGTAAATGGCACTCGGAGGATTGGGGTACATCTCCACCGAAAATACGAATTCCCTCCAATACTTGTTGTCGTTGTTCACAAGTCTATCACATAAATAAGGGAAGTCACATTATGCGTGAGTAATTTTTTATTTTCCAATAATAACAACACAACTATACTCATTTTGTAATGAAGAAAACTACTCACATCATTGAAGTTTAGTGCCGGATTTGTTCCGTGATCGTCCGAATTGGGTATGACACCGGTAGTATTGGGAGGGGGAATCTGGAATAAAAATTAACAACTTACATATATATTAACCATAAAACCCATCAAGTAAAAGTATACAGAAGAGTAATAAACTACTCAATTGTGTAATATTGTTGACCAGATATTTGTATAGCACCTTTTTACTATGACATGCCCTCTTCGTACGAGCTACCGCTTTCGACATTGGACCCGTGTGTCTTCGCCTCTGTCCTTTTGAAATGTCCTTCTTGGCAAAACAGTAGGGCATTTTCCCATCAGCATTTAGGACATGCGTATCTTCATCGTCGTCTAAAACAATCGTCGATGTCCTCGTGCGAGATTTTGGAGGAGGAGGTGTGACCTCTGAAACTGAAGGTACAAAACCTTCTGCAATCTTTTTCAACTTATGTAAATGGCACATAACATTCTTATATCCTTCCTCGTTGCAACTAGCAATCGATGAAATCTGATTCATGTAGCGGCACATACTACTGTGACATCGACGTATTTCGAGTCTTGGGTAACAACTTGGTCACGTATGGGTACCATATCGGATATGCCCTCCGTTGCCTTGATGGTCCACCTTTTAAGTATGTACCGCTCTAGTATTAAGTCAATAAACATTACGTCTTTCATTACCTTCAAGATATGTCTACATAGTACGCCAACCCTTTCAAATTTACCACATGTACATAGCAGCTGCTCGTCAGGAGTCCTTGTCACCCTGCACGACATTCGCTGGTCATCAGTGCTGACCTCGTATACCCAAATACCGGATGGAAATTGGGTCGAGCTTTTCAATCTTTCGTTTAAGCTGGCAAATAACAACTCTTCCTCAAAAATAGCAAGGATCTTGGCAGTGTACAACTCAGAAACATGGTTCAGAATAGGGCAGGGGTGCTTTAACCTTGGGAGTTTCTGCATCAGACCATATTGTGCTTGTGATTCCTTATAACGCTTGTCATGCAATAAATTTTCAAAATGCCTAAAAAAGTCAGGGAGTTTATATTGTTGCGCTAAATATTGCTTCAAACTAGCATTGAAGCTTTCACTAAGTTGAGTGGTGCGGATACCTCCAGTCCATACATGTTTTATATATGCCAAACCCCATACATGTCTCATTGAGAACAAAGTAGCCAGCCAACTATTATTCTGGAGTTTGTAATTTTGATCCAGCTTTTTCCATTGTATTTCAAATTCATTAACCTCTTCAATTGTGTACATTAACCTGGAGATAACACATTTAATTCCCACATTCTCATAAACCAGGTTGCCTAAATTTTTTTGGGCATTCTGAAGCAGGTGCCATGTGCACAATAAGTGTTTTGTGTCGGGCATTACACAAACCAAAGCCCTTGCCATCGCTGCATCTTGGTCGGTGAAGATCGTTTTCGGGTATTGGTTTTGCATGGACTTAACAAATGTCTTAAACAACCACATAAAGGAATCAGCGGTCTCGTCGTACATAAATGCAGCTCCAAATATTGTCGTCTCTCGATGGTTGTTCAGACCAAGAAAAACACCGAATGTTCGGTTGCCATCAACTAATTTGTATGTGGTATCAAAGGTTACCACATCCCCAAAGTTTCTGTAGTCACTCAGCATCTTTGAATCTGCCCAAAACACAATGGTAATAAGCTCCTGGCTGTCCAATTGAACTGTATGTATAAAATGAGGGTCCACGCATTTTTGGTCCTGGAAGTAATCGGTTAGACACGAAGCCTCTCCCCTTTCTAGCTCACGCTGCCTTCTCGTGCGAATGTGGTTTTGTATGTCTGCTCTCATGAAACCAACAACTTCTCTTCCACCGGATTCACGTGAATTCAACTCGTACGATTGCCGCACTGGAATCCCTGAATCTGCAGCAAGTTCCACATCTATGGCGTTTGCAGAAGTTATTTGCCTCTGGGATCGCAGCATGTGGCTGCATTCCGGTGCCACCAAATGATGGTTGTGTTCAAGATGCAATTCTGTAGCAAAGTACTTTTGTAGGGCGGGGTCGTATTTGATTTTCATGCGAGCCTCGCATCCAGTGCGCGTTTCTGCCCATGCCTTTTTCGTCTTGAAGTCACGCTTGTCCTTCGGCCTAAAACACTCTTTGGCGCACACCAACAGTCTTGAGGTTAATTTGTTGTCAACACGGCTGTTGTTTTTGTACTCCCGTCGTATGCCAAAGCCAAACCTCAAGCCGTAGGCATTGTAGTAATTGTAAGCGTCTTCCTCAGAATCAAAATGCATGATTGCTGGCATATTCAGTGTCTGATACACTGTCCGAAATAAGGACTACAAGTTCAGGCTCCATGAAAACCTTATAAATCTACAAAACCAAAAATTAATTTGGCAGATAGGAAATTAATTATGTGATGAGTGGAGCATTATCGCAAAATGTTGTGGCAAATGGAGAGGAAAAAATTCAAGTATGCAAAGGCATATCATGCTACCTGTTTAAAGGCATATTATCGCAACGTGAAATTCGTAATAAATTATAACATATCTCTATATATTCATATCTTTATGTATAATGAAGGTCACAGAGGAAGAATGAATTCTTTTTTAATAAAATAATAAATTATTTTTTACATGTTACAATAACAGTTACTACACATAATATGGTAAAGTATTATGAATGTCAAAGCTAAGGGACACGTCTTGGCTCTATAAACACAGAGACTATGTGGACGTAAAATACCAAGAATGGAATAAACGAATAAATGTTAACTGCTCATATTTTTTTCTCACTGCTCAATTGTTAACTGGTCAGAACAACATTGATATATACATCAATACATATGGAATTAATTCATACAATGGGTTGTTCAGTACGGGTCTATCTTCATTCAATCAATGCTTTAATAAATTCCGTATTTGTACTTAAATAACATATCATCTTTCAAATAAACAATTATTAAATTATGCATTTTATAAGTAATCGAAACATTTGACTCATGTTATTATTACACAATTATATCATAATCGCATCCATCGTTGAAGATGATCTCGTTCGTTCATACTACACGAAACTGTCATCTATATGGAAATTGCAGTAACATTCCAAGTTACAAGACATTAGGGATTTAATTCACCGTGAATATTTTCAATGAACATCATATATAGCAATTCCAACGAATGTAAGGTTACTACAAGGATTCACATAACTTTCCTGTCAATAATACTTTAATGATGGTTCAAAATAATAAGCAGCTATTATTTCGCAGGGGTAGTATCATTGTAGTTTATGAATTATGAATATTCCACGATACTGCATAGTGTCACAAGTTATTTAGTCCATACAGTGTGATAGTCCATAACATGTTCTTATAAGTTTGTAAAAACTGACGATTATGTAGCATAATATCACACTATATGTTTAGTAATAAAAATAACAACAGATGTTATAGTAAGTTAAGAATTGCAGAAATGATATGCAATCAATATAAGAGAAACCAGTTGAAAATTGAAAATTTTGAAACCTGAAAATGATGCTTCGTAGTAATTGAGTACCCGAAAAAGAAATATGGGTTTACTCCAAAGACAACATTAAGGCTCCTGATATTTTTTGGAAGATGAAATTCAAGCCCAAAGAGAAAAGCCAACCAATTTCAGCCCCAAATTGAATTGAACCATGGAAATGATGGTTCATAGTCTTTGAATGCCCTAATTTGGAATCTGGGTATACTCCAAAGACAACATCAAAGCCAAGCAATTTTTTTTGGAAGATGAAATTGAATCACAACACAAAGAAGCCAACCAATTTCAGAGAATACCAGATGTCTTTGAAAGCACCAAAATTAAAATTGGGATTTAATACAAAGACGTAATATTTCAAAGGCAAGCAATTGTTTTTGAAGATGAAATTAAAGCCCAAACACAACCAAGCAGAGAAATCCAGAAGTCTTTGAAAACCCGAAATTAAATTCTGGGATTTAATTCAAAGACTGAAACTGAAAATACAAATAACATCAAACAAAGAAGGCCGACTCTGTTTGAATACCCGATAATACAGCTGGGTTTTAATTCCAAGACCCAAACCACCCAATTTCATGAGAATATTTATTACAATTCTTCAACAAAACTATCTTCAATTGGTCCCTCCTTTACCCAAATTTGAAGAACAATTTAAAACCCTAATACATAACTATTTCTTCATTCCACTACGAAGCAACCAGAACAGCACGACGACGAACGATGCTTGCTCTTCAACAGTCTGCAAAAACACCCCTGCTCGATCTTCCGTTTTCTAATAGAACACCAATGATTCGAACGAAGCACACTCTCTCTCCCTCTCTCTCTCTGAAAATCTGAAATAAGAAATAGACATTGTTTAAACCACTTGGGGTATATCTTCATTTTGGTGGGAAAAAGTGAAGGAAATTGGAGGGAAATTGTGATTTAACTTTGAGAAGATTGAAAATTTTGAAATTTTCGGAAATTTGGAGAGGGAAGCTTTCGTCTTTGATTATTCTCTTACCGTATTTGAAGCTGATATATATATATACGGATATATATATATATATGTATATTATATAAGTTTGTGGAGTTTCAAAATTGCCAATGATATTTAAGAATGAAGTAATTTATTTTTTATATTTACATAAATAAATAATTCTAATACCCTCCTATATTATTTAATTTAATGAAATTATCTATTTCGCGTCCACTTTTTCCCCTATACTATCCAATTTCATCACTATGCCCCGTCCACCTCACAGTTGGAGTCAAAATGTCAAAATTACCCCCCCCCCCTTAATATTATAAGGGGGTTTAGTGAAATCAACCATAAAATGGAATTTTCGACGGAATATATAATTTTTTTCATAAAAACTATAAATTTCAAAATATATATATATTTCGGAAAATATTATTGTTTCAAAAAAAAAATTTATGTACAGAAATTAAATATATTATGTTACAAAATATTAATTTTTTATGAGAAATATATATTATTTCCAAGATATGATTTTTTTACCCATGTATTAAATTTTTTGCAAAATAGTATATATTATGTTCCTAAATATGACATCACATAATTGAGTTGACTTGTGCATATTAGTAATCAACTAATCAGTACCCTCTAGTCACCTAATTTTCCTCCATGTAGTCCACTAATTCCTCAGTTGATTTAGTCGACTAAGTACCTCCATATAGTCAACTAATAACCTTGATATATGGTCGACTAAGAACACAAATATAGTGGACTAATGACCTTGCTGTAGTTTATTATACCAAGACAAGGAATTGTGAAAATATTTGTGTTTTTCCACATAGGGGTTAGAATTGGGATCTGTAATAGGAAGTATGCATTTCTGTAATAAAGATCACCCTATACTGTAATACATGAAATCCAATGACTAGTGTAATAAACGTCAACAGATTTTGTAGTACATGTATATGATTCTGTAGTATGCGTTAAAAAGTTCCAGAAAGAACGATAAATTCGTAATTGTGGGGATGGCGAATGCAAGTCCCACTCCTACAAAAGGGGTTTTGATTGATATAACTTTCGAATCATCTTCACGGGTTATGAAACGTGGTACCCTTTGTACACCACTTTTTTTGAAAACAAGTGGATTTTACGTATGGTCATGTAAGTTGCAATGAACTATGGCGGGATGGTCACCGTGGTTGCGAATAGGACCGAAGGGTTCGGGAAACTTGATACATGGCCTAACCCCAAACGTAAACACAAAGAATATTTGTGTTTTTCCGCATAGGGGTTAGAAATGTGGTCTGTAATATGAGGTTTTCATTTCTATAATAAAGATCACCCTATACTGTAATACATGAAATCCAATGACTAGTGTAATAAACGTCAACAGATTTTGTAGTACATGTATATGATTCTGTAGTATGCGTTAAAAAGTTCCAGAAAGAACGATAAATTCGTAATTGTGGGGATGACGAATGCAAGTCCCACTCCTACAAAAGGGGTTTTGATTGATATAACTTTCGAATCATCTTCACGGGTTATGAAACGTGGTACCCTTTGTACACCACTTGTTTTCAAAACAAGTGGATTTTACGTATGGTCATGTAAGTTGCAATGAACTATGGCGGGATAGTCACCGTGGTTGCAAATAGGACCGAAGGGTTCGGGAAACTTGATACATGGCCTAACCCCAAACGTAAACACAAAGAATATTTGTGTTTTTCCGCATAGGGGTTAGAAATGTGGTCTGTAATATGAGGTTTGCATTTCTATAATAAAGATCACCCTATACTGTAATACATGAAATCCAATGACTAGTGTAATAAACGTCAACAGATTTTGTAGTACATGTATATGATTCTGTAGTATGCGTTAAAAAGTTCTAGAAAGAACGATAAATTCGTAATTGTGGGAATGGAGAATGCAAGTCCCATTCCTACAAATGGGGTTTTGATTGATATAACTTTCAAATCATCTTCGCGGGATATGAAACGTGGTACCCTTTGTACACCACTTGTTTTGAAACAAGTGGATTTTACGTATGGTCATGTAAGTTGCAATGAACTATGGCGGGATGGTCACCGTGGTTGCGAATAGGACCGAAAGGTTCGGGAAACTTGATACATGGCCTAACCCCAAACGCAAACACAAAAAATATTTGTGTTTTTCCGCATAGGGGTTAGAAATGTGGTCTGTAATATGAGGTTTGCATTTCTGTAATAAAGATCACCCTATATTGTAATACATGAAATCCAATGACTAGTGTAATAAACGTCAACAGATTTTGTAGTACATGTATATGATTCTGTAGTATGCGTTAAAAAGTTCCAGAATGCAAGTCCCACTCCTACAAATGGGGTTTT
The DNA here is from genome assembly GCA_963922005.1 of Cornus suecica. Lineage (NCBI taxonomy): Eukaryota > Viridiplantae > Streptophyta > Magnoliopsida > Cornales > Cornaceae > Cornus > Cornus suecica. The sequence continues at coordinate 17,057,984 of OY998246.1, forward strand.
GATTGATATAACTTTCGAATCATCACAAAGGATTATGAAACGTGGTACCCTTTGTACACTACTTGTTTTGAATACAAGTGGATTTTACGTATGGTCATGTAAGTTGCAATGAACTATGGCGGGATGGTCAATGTGCTTACGAATAGGACCGTAGGGTTCGGGAAACTTGATACATGTCCTAACCCCATACGCAAACACAAAAAATATTTGTGTTTTTCCGCATATGGGTTAGAAATGGGGTCTGTAATATGAAGTATGCATTTCTGTAATAAAGATCACCCTATACTGTAATACATGAAATCCAATGACTAGTGTAATAAACGTTAACAGATTTTGTAGTACATGGATATGATTCTGTAGTATGCGTTAAGAAGTTCCAGAATGAACGATATATTCGTAATTGTGGGGATGGCGAATGCAAGTCCCACTCCTACAATTGGGGTTTTGATTGATATAACTTTCGAATCATCTTCGCGGGTTATGAAACGTGGTACCCTTTGTACACCACTTGTTTTGAATACAAGTGGATTTTTAGTACGGTCAAGTAAGTTGCAATCAACTATGGGGGGATGCTCAACGTGCTTGCGAATAGGACCGAAGGGTTCGGGAAACTTGATACAGGCCCTAACCCGAAATGAAGCAAAAAATATTTGTATTTTTCTGCTTTGGGGTTAGAATTGGGGTCTGTAATATGAAGTATGCATTTCTGTAATAAAGATTATCGAATACTGTATTACAAGAAAAGCAATGACTAGTGTAATAAAAGTTAGCGGATTTTGGGGTTAAGGTCGATATCATGTTTCCCAATCCCTTCGGGGTTATTCACTGAAACAATCAAATAAAGTGCTAGATAAACTATCAATGGTAATCCCCACATTCCTCATTACAAGTTGCAAAACGAATAATAAAGTGCATGTATTGTTATGAAATGGTGTATAATCGATACTAAGTTTCCCAATCCACAAATCTTTTCACATACACAATCAAATATAGAAGCGTGTCTTGCATTGGTAATCCCCACATTCCTCATTGCAAGTTCATTGTTATAATATTTTTACTCATACTATACTATATTGTAATGGGTAGTACAGAAAGCTATATAGTTTATTACACTAAAAAAATCTTACTTGTACTGGAGTATATTATAATTCTTATTACAGGATGGCATATATGATATTATAGTAACCAATTTAGATAGAGAACGAAGAAACACTATTTTTTTATATCAAAATTTGGGGTTAAGGTCGATATCAAGTTTGCAAATCCCTTTGGGGTTATTCACAAACACAATCAAATAAACTGTCAGATAGACTATCAATGGTAATCCCCACATTCCTCATTACAAGTTGCAAAACGAATAATTAAATGCATGTATTGTTATGAAATAGTGTATAATCCCCACTATTTTTTAAATGTCTTTGTATCATTCACTATTACAAAAAATAATAAGAAAATAGATGCCCAAGTCCTTCTCATGCCCAAGTGAAAACCTACAAGAATAAATAAGAAAAGAAATAATTATTATCATAATAATGCTCACCGTAGACAAGCAAAGTGGGCAAATAAACAATTTAAAAGCATATAAATGATTAATGCAATTTTATCCCTGTACTTATTTTGGATAAGATAGAGAATTGAAGTTGAGAAGATAAATGAGGACAAATAAGAGGTCTTTCTCAAACAGTGGATATTTATGAACAAGGGTAATCTGTATTTGCATTGAAAGTTGCTTTTATATTAATTACAAATCCAGAGAGTAAAGATGGGTATAGAGATATGTATATATCTTTAATGTAATGCTTATGGATTTCCATATTCTTTTACTTCTGGCTGACCCTTGGGCTTGTGCTCTAAAGATTCTCTTAATTGGATCCTGCCTAATTTCCTTATCAATATTTCCAAGAATAGGTTCTTCAGCTTTTACCATTCTTGTTAAAACAACAATCTCGCTTTCTGGTATTCTTGAGAATTGATTATTAATACATCACTACATGTGTATCTACTTGTACAAGCAGGGGAAAAAAAAATTCAGGTTATGTTTCACCTTTAAAACTCTAGATTTCTTCTCTTAACTTCTAGTTAGCACTTGTTACTACTCTAATTTGCTAGTTTACTCAATCAAATTTTATCCTGGAAAATAACATATATGATGCATCATGGAACCTGATTATCTTTTTCATTACTTCACCCACAGCTGAGGATCATTATGTATAGATCCTATATGTTTTTCCTGAATTTCTTCTTAGGACATCCACAACCATCATATATTTAAATAAGATAACCTGAATTATTTTACTATATAAACCTGCAATGAGACAATCTAAACTGAAATTAGATTAAATTCCTCAATAAACAACAACTATCTGAACTACCTAAACCATAAACCTAAAAACCGCCATATGCCAATTATGATAATGTTGTGCATCAGAGGGATCCCCAAGACAAATCATCATACTCCATTGTGGAGTTCTGATGTCCCTGTCTATTTATTTAACATCAGTTGCACAAACTAAATACCCTAAAAAAAACATTTACACTCTGTGCAAGATGAGTGAAAAAAATAATTTCCAAAAGAGGTGCCTTAGATTAAATTTATTTTTATTATTAGACATTCATAGTATATGTAAACCCATCATTGGCACCCAAACTAATATAAATTAACAAGCCCTAAATCTATGCATAATAAGGCATAGATTGGTTTCCAGATATCATGTAAAATCAGTATCTATTCAAGCAACAATAGTCCATCAACAACCAAAAAAAAAAAGTCTTCAAAGATTTCTTTATCCTTTCATTTGTTAGTCTGAATTTATAAGTGATCTACCAAACAAATCTCAGTGACACCAGCATGAAGACATCTTGGGAACACAAACAAACGAAGTCTTAAGTTTAACATTGAACCCAAATTTATGCCAAGAACAATAAAAAATCTACCAAGAACCATCTAAATTCTCCCAACTTCCAACTTTCTACAGGGAAAGGGGTATTCCAAATTTAAATTGATTCCATATCTAATCCAAAATGGGATTCCAAAATGTAAGAATTGTACATGAATAGAGAAGAGAGTGCTGCTAGCTTACCGCGACATAGTTTCCTATTGTCTTCGCACTTCCCGTACCACCAGTTGTTGACCAATGCAGTTCAGATTCAATCACCAAATTTATCGGTGCCAACCCTTCCTGGTGTTAGATCAACAAAATATAAAATATAGGACTTTCCCTACGAAAATAATGTGTAGATGATAAATGAAGTAAGAGGTCGAAGAGTAAACACAGTGCATATAATCTTGATCGCAAGTAAGATCTACACGAAATGTTGATTTTATAACAAAAGAAATAGTTATAAAATTTCATTTGCAGAACTATACACAACCAATTTTCTAGAGTAGGCCCCAGAATGACAAAAGACAGGAACCGGGAAAATAGGGTTTTGCATACTGCATTCCAAGAATTGGTTAGAAAATGGACTTTTATATTTAAAGTTATACAAATAATTGTGATCATATCATTGAATGCAAACAGCCCCAGACAAAACATGCCACAAACGTATCAATAAAAGAAGGTATTTATAAACCTTGCAGCAGACATCTCCTGCCATGCCCATGCGGCTCTCTGAGAACCACCCTGACACGGTCCAGAAAAGGGCAAGGCATGAAGTCCGCTGCCTTAGAGCCAGACATTAGGAGCATCCTAAGGTGATCATGTACAACAGATTTCCTTGACCTCAGCTCAATACAAAGATTCTTCCAGGCTCACAAATACCCAAGGCAGTAACGAATGCTTTAGGTTGTAGCAGGGCCAAGGAGCCTAAAGCTGCTCTACGAATGTTGCGGGTTCCTTACAGAAGCTCTTTATAAAGCTTGCAGTAGACATCTCCTGCCATGCCCATGCGGCTCTGTGAGAACCACCTTGACGCGGTGCAGAAAGGGGCAAGGCATGAAGTCCCCTGCCTTAGCGTCAGAAATTAGGAGCATCCCTAAGTGATCATGTGCAAAAGATTTCTTTCACCTCAGCTCAGTACAAAGATTATTCTAGGCTCACAAAACCCAATGCAGTAACGAATGCTTTAGGTTGTAGCAGGGCCAAGGAGCCTAAAGTTGCTCTATGAATTTTGCGGGTTCCTTAAAAAAAGGTATTTATAAACCTTGCAGCAGACATCTCCTGCCATGCCCATGCGGCTCTCTAAGAACCACATTCACACGGTGCAGAAAGGGGCAAGGCATGAAGTCCCCTGCCTTAACGCCAAAAATTAGGAGCATCCCAAGGTGATCATATATAAAAGATTTCAATGACCTCAGTTGACTACAAAGATTCTTCCAGGCTCACAAAACCCAACGCAGTAACCAGTGTTTTAGGTTGTAGCAGGGGCAAGGAGCCTAAAGCTGCTGTACAAATTTTGTGGGTTCCTTCATAAAGGGTGGGGGGGGGGGGGGGACTCAACTTCTTTTTAATAAAATTATTAACAACAGCCCCCGGAGATTGATTAATTTGGCAAAATAAAAATTACAAATAAACCAAAACACTCAAACTTGACCTTGATATAAAATTCCTAAAAGTCATTTTTACTCTAAAAACATTTTTTCTTCTAAATCCCTCTCTTTCTCATACATCTATTATTGAATACCTCATCCTCCCCCACAACCTATATTTAGACATCTATATGTGTACTGAAAATATTCTAAAGTTTTATTTTATTTTATTATTTTTTTTCCCAGAAGTGTAGTATGTTCAAATGCACTGAAAAGGCAGTGCATCCCATATACAGCTGCTATAGCCAAAAAGAACTATAAACTAAAGCCATCTACATAAATTATAGGAGTTCCATAGTTTATGATTCCTCCCGTTACTCCATAAAATTAAGAACCTAAGCACATAGAATTTAAGAACCCCTATAGAAGATCGCTTGATGTATCTAACGTCAATGTTTCCATTACGATATCTGAATGATTGAAATGAATTCAATTGTAGCCAAATTGATGATACTCTAAACTCTCTGGCTCCACTATGGATGCAAAGAGAATGAACCAAGTGATGCATAAATGGACGGAGTGATAATTAATCCAATGATCTGAATACCAAAACATATTATTGCAAGTCGGGAACACCTGGTCAATACGTCAACTTTCACAAAGGCCCAAAATTGCAGAGTTTTTATTCTACATATCTGGAAACAGACTAGAAATAGAAATCCTCAGTGAATACAACTATTTAAAAACAGATGTTCCGTTTAGTTGGAGGGATGGAGAAACGGATGTAAGGGAGAACGGGGTGGATGGATACACATCCCTATTAAAAATGGAAATTATATATCAGTTCTTAGTTATCCTTTTATCTCGTCTCTCTTCTCCCCAATTGTGAGCAGTTAAGAAGTCAAAAGGCAAGGAGAGAGCTTCAGCATCCTTGTTTTATCCCTCTCTTCCCTTCTCTCCAACAAAACACTGAAGTGTTGTTTAACCACTCCTCTCATTCATCCCTCCTCAATCCTTCCTCCCCCCCTCCCCACCCCAAACCAAAGAGACCATTAAACGTACAGTAATATTTGTTGATTGTCTACTATATAAATGGGTAACGAAAGTGATTAACGAGAGATGCTACGATGCAATAGTAGCAAGACAAACAACATATATCAATTGCAACACCTAAACTAAAGACAAACCTTGAAGTAGTTTCCAACAAGTTAAACATATATCAGAAATGTATACTCAGGAGCTGGAGCAAGATCGAGAACAGCTCCACTCCCCATAAGCAATGGTCTTATGTATAAGGATCGATAACCCTGAGGTGGAATCTGAAATGGGACAATGAACCAGATGAGTTACTAATCTAACATGTATGACATATGATAGAAACATATTTGTATCACAACTTATAGTTCTATATTACCCATCTCTTGTTAGCTAATACAATATCCTTCACAACCTCCATAAACTGTTCAACAGTTGGCGAAGGCATGCACATACACTCTGCACCCATCCTTAATCACAAAGCATTTTCCTCAGGACGAAAAAGTAGAATAGTATCATCTTCTTTCCTATAGGCTTTTAGACCTTGGAATAATCCCTAAAAATAGTACCAAACAACAAAAATAGTTGATATTTGTAATACAACCACATGAATCAAAGTTAGGTTAAATTAAAAGGTGCTCAAGTAACTTTCCATGTCATTCAAAGTCTTTGTTAAACTGAAGACAAAGCCTTAAACATTTCTTTTACTCTGTAGCTCAGCAAGAGATGAATTACATATAAACCAACCCTCATAACTGGTAAAGGGAGGAGAAAGGAAAACAAATATCTTCATAATTTTCCTTCAACTTAACATCTCTCTAGTACCTCCTCGTGCCTTCTATCGATCTTAATCTTTTTACTTACTGACTTTGATATCTCGTTTCTTTGCCTTTTCTATTGGCTTTTAGCACCTCCAAACTCGCAAGCCCATAGTGCATTGATGAACCTCTCTTCAGATAAACTTCGTGTCCTCCATTTCTTTCCTTAATAGTTTTTTTTATTAATTTCATTAAATTCACTGAAAGAGGGAAGCCTGCACCAAAATAAGATAGCTCAGAAAACGACATGCTCTCCAACTACCAAAAGCGCCCCTCTACTACTAACCTATCCACTAAGACTACAAATTCTCCAACATTCTACACCCTCTCATATTAACCCAGTGGAACCGTACCATGAAAGAAAGTAGAACCGTATAAGGAAAGGATCAGTCCATACAAAGTCAGAAGTACTACCTCATAATATTCAAGGCCTTGCAAAAAACATTGTACCAAATAAATAATAAACACAGAAACATACAGTTTGAAGCACCAACCTGCCCATAGTTGAAGACTCCAGAAGATGGACTCAATTCAATGTTTCCAAAACGCTTTAATTCACCTTTTGAAAAATCACCAGCTTCACAGCATTTCATCATATACATATAATCAGTAGGCCTAAACCCAAAACCAAGGTTGTCCCAGTCTATGTCAGCTAAATCATGTGTTATGTTGCTCTGACATAAAGGCTAATCAATATATGAACATTACAAACAACTAGAGTCTCATTCAACTACTTATATAATAAAAGAAAAGAAAATAAAAGAAAAAATAATGATAGGAAGTTAAAATGAGAATAGGACCATGATTGTCACAGAACATGTGTAGGAAATGCCCAGCTTTCTGGCACCCAAACTTTTCAAAAACGTACTATAGCATTAACAAGGCTGAGTAAAAGAGCTAGTCAATGATGTGACATCGAACTCCTAAAAAGTTCGATTTTAGAACCACCTCAACGGGCCACACTACTGCTTATATGAAGAAACCAGTATAGGTCATGGCAATATAACTGTGACGTTGTAGCAAATGCTGGAAGTATAGATGCACTATCTATTCTTTATATCCACTATTATTAAAGCTAAAACAACACTAGATCACAATGGTATCACATTCTCTACAATTACTTCCGTTTAAGTACCTTTGATTTTTATAACAAATTCTAAATCAATCCAAAAGCCCAATTTCTACAACTTACTGCTTCTGACAATGAAGGGACAGAAGTATGATATGAATACAGGAAAATTCTTGTTTTAAGCACTTCACAATTAACAAAAACTATGTATATATAAAGCGGAAGAGCAGGAAAATAACAAGTATACAAAAGAAATAAATTTCGCCGCACATGCTCCCACCAACTCCTTGACCCCCTTACTCTGCCTTGCCAAATATCAATCCAAAGGATTTTACCAAAAATTGTAATTCTATCGCTATCCAATAGTGTAGACAAAGATGAGTGTGCCAACTTGCTGGTATTGGATTAACACTACACAGATAATCTACATAGATAACCATCTAAGTAAGCCCATACCCAGCAGTCCCACGATAAAAATCTTTCTAATATTCTGAACTAGTTCTGAACATGATCAACACCCTATCATGACTTGTAAGAAAACATTTAATATTTGTTTACATCTCATCCTGACATAAAATATACATAAGCATTGTGAGCCATTTTCACATTAACGTAATTCAATTGCACAATTCACCCGACCAATTCCACAAACCATATTTGCATTCCTGAACTCCTTAGACCTTTTTTAAAAAAATCAGTCGACTGATTTAACAAAACTTACCAGCATTGCACATGGCCAAACATTTCCAACCATTTTATATTCTAATCAAACTATCTCTCGCATAGTAAATCTAACAGGTTACAATGAAGATCTTTCATATTAGCTTTCTCAAGCTATATGATTAAAACATTTTCACAAGTTGAACTACCCGGAATTCATGGAAAACTAGTATCAATTAAGCACAAACCGTGACAAAACTTAAAAATTCATATCACAACCAGTTTCTCTTATAGATCGAGACAGACCATTTCATAAAACAACATCAAAACACACACATATATTACAACCATGTCATTAAATTGACCAATTCACATATAGTTTTCATGAATTAATATTACAAAATCAGAACCACCCACATTCTAAAATCGAATTACAATATTTAAAAACACAAACACACATATATATAGGCCACACAAGCATTATTGTTATTACTAGTGCCATAATAAGTGACATGGGACCTCATTTTGTTATTCAGGAGTAACATTTTTAATATACTACCCAAAATTTTTTAATTGATAATTAGTATAAATAAGCAATAATTGCAGTCAAAATTAACTAATCTCATGACTAACACACAGTTTCTCATGGTAGATTAACACAAACCATCTCATAAAACAATGTAACCAGAAACCAATTCATGAAAATATTACAAAAACCACCCCCAAACTAAAACAGAATTAAAATCTTTGCAAACACACACACATGTATTTACAAATATATATACCCACCTGGGAGGAGAGGCCACACGAACACTATTGCTATTAGTAGGCTATAATAAACGAAATGGGTCTTCTTCTCTAGCTGTAATGCCAAAAATTCCACAAAATTTCAAATCCATTTCACAATTTTCAATCACATTCATTGCATTGAACCAATCGTACGCGAACGGAGAGAAAAACAAAATAGTACCTTGAGAGAAGGAGGACACAACTGTCTCTGGTGGTCGACGAAGAGAGGAGAGAGAAGGGTCTGAACGCCGCGAGAGTTGCGGACGAGAGCGGTGGTGGGGTTGGCCTGAAGCCCAGTGAACACGGCGGTTCTCTAAACTCCTCACCTTCTCTCTCTCTCTCATTCGAACAAAATTCGTCTTCTGGGAAATGATTCAATTCGTCTTCTGGGAAATGATTCAAAATTTTGTGGATTCAAAAACTTAGGGCTATTTCTCTTCTTTCCAAAGGGATATATACATATAAAGAGATATATTCATAAATATAGGTATATTATATATGATTTTAAAGTTACAATAATGCCCATGTAGTAAATTCTCATTTTTTCATCCGAACCGTACCTCTCCAGTGAGAAGGTGTCCGGAGAGGATTTTTACCCAAAAACACATGGAAAGGCCATCAATTCACCACCTCCAGCTTGTGTCATGGTAACAGTGTACTCTCTCTGGATCTCATCTACCAAATTAGGGCAAGTTCCCTCTTTCTTTGTCTTTGAATTATACATATATGTATATATATATATATATATAATTTTCCCTTTTCCTTTGTCTTCTTTTCGAATTGTTATTAATTATACAATCTTATATGTATATATAATTTCTATTACATCTTGATTTGTAAAGATGTGTTTTTTTTCATAGATGGAGCTTTCTTCCCCACCTCAACACTTTTATCTTTTATATGAATACCGGGCTTTCACCCCTGGATGAATAACCAAGGTCTGGATCTATCAATTCTGTCCTCTTTTTGGGTAATTTCCCTTTTTCTTTTTCTTTGGATTGTTATTAATTGTACTCTCTTTGAAATATATGTATATGTATATATATATATATATATTTCTTTTTATTATCTCTTTGATTTGTAAAGATGGCTTCTTTTTTTATAGATCGAGCTTGCTAGGCTCTCTTCCTCGTAGAACAAAGCTTTTCCTATCATAAGAGGTAAGTCCTTTCTGCAATTTGGTGTTTTATTGATCAAATTCCTAATTGTTGAATTGAAATTGCAGCATGGATTGTAAAAATTATGTATTTCGTCTCATATATGTCTATATGTCTATATATATATATATATATGTTTATCTCATTGAGGTGTTTGTTATGCTCAAGTTCTTCTTGTGTTCTGCAAAAACCAATCCCGCTCAAGTAACCTGTTTTTCAATTATTTGATTTTCATGTAGACTGAATTGTTGTTATGTTAGAAGAAGAAATAAATAATATATGCTTTTGTTTATTTATTTCTGTATTTTATTTTTTTGTGGTTGTAGCAACTAGTAGATGTCCACTGACCAAATACATTAATTTTTTTTTGTTTTACTACTTTTGGTGTATATAATTTCCGGAAGTTGACATGGGTACTCTACCTTTTTCCCCATTTGGTTCAAGCTCTCTTCGGCGTTACCCTTTAACCTATTTCTCCTCCACTTCTCCCCCATTTTTCCCACTTGTCTACAGTCTCAAGCCCTTAAACAAATGAGCCGATAATCAACTCCTTTAGTTTAGTAAAAAGAAAAATTTTCTTCTTTAAACAGGTAAAAATTGTACGATAAATAACTATTCTAAAACTTGGAAACAGGAAAATATACAAACTGGAATCTACAATTTGTTCCTATATTTCTGCCATGCCATTCTAATTACAATCTGCCATACCAAGATAGTGTCAGTCATTCCAGTTTCACAATCAAAAAGTGATAAATCAAAAAGGCGCGATCTGGATTCCAGAAATAACGCGAAAAGCATGCTGTCTGCAATTTCAAATTCCTGGATTTCAAACATCAGTAGGGCTCTGAACCAGAAAAACAATGTAATATATCCATTTTCCATACGGATTTTACCAAACCACATCCTTGTCAACAGAATTAGGTATATAAAGGCTCCTATCATAATGGAACTGCTGAAACTAATGTTTCGTGGACTCAAACAGCGAAGTGTCAAACCGGAACTCTTACAATGATGTAATAGGATTTGAAAATTGAACATTATGTATCTGGCTCTTCGTTCTTCTCTTTTCACAACAGGAGTTCCATCTTGTCAGGATTGCAACTGATAATCAAGAGTATAGGCAGAGATATTAGAAGGGCTTGTTCTAGACCTGTCAACAACCATAAGAAAAGACTCAGAATAAATATATATATATACAAACGTATAACAAGCTTAAGTATAGATTATCTGAAACATCTAAGCCGCCTTCTTAAAGGTGTATAACCTCCTACTGAAAATTCACACTTCCTCATGACACACACAACTCCAAAATAACACTATTAATGGATATAAAACATCAACCCAGGTGCAAATAACCTCAATGTAAACCTGATCTTTCAATTTCCAGTATTATGAACCCATTAAGAACATTTCTCTTAAAACACTTCAACTAAGCCAGAATCATAACAAAGTATCAAATGAGATGCAACTTCAGACTGTAAAAATTTGAATCCCTTCTATACCAACTCAATCGAGGGAAATTCCCATCCAGATAGATTCATTCCACATCCTCTACTTCCATCTATAGGCACAAGAGTGTGATAGCACAGAACAGGGGAATTCAATAATTCTTCCTACGAAACGTGATGCATTTAGCAGGAAGTAAATCATTCTATTAAAGAAAGACCTATAATCACAACATTGAAGAAAAATAGTAGCAGCAAAGATACACTATCAGTTCATTGTATGGTGGTTACTGTATGAACTTTAGCACCCCAGAGAGAGAAACTTGGTAAAACCTAATTGACCGAGATACCCCTTGGGGACATACGGATCAGTCCCACCAAGAAAGAATGAAATTCCATATTGTATAGGAAGCATCCAAAACCGATGCCTTACTTGTCACACATATCTATGTAAGTATAATAGCACGAATCACAGTAATTTGACAACTGGGGGACTTCTCTCAGCCAACCGAATGTCAGAAGTTGAATTACTTATGAGCTCTGAAAGAGGAGATGATCCAATGGAGTCTCTCTTGCTTAACTTTCTTTCAATAGTCGGACCTTCTGCCTGTCCTATTTGCTAAGGCATGACAAAAAGTTCAAAAAAAAGAAAAACAACATAGCAAGTGCATTCATTTTGTACAAGGCAGAGAATTTGAAAGTTCGAATTCAATTTCAGATTAAGGACAAGAGAGGAAGCCTAACCCATATTCTTTTTATCCATCTAACATGAGCAGAAAAGATAATGGAAAGAACAAAAAACTACCCTATAAACCAAAGCAATTGGCAATTATAACCTTCAATTATTTACGAAATGACATTACAAAATTATACAACCTTTAAAGGGAAGTATAACACTTCCCCTCTCCTTGCCTTTAACCAAGATGTACCAGTGACTTTTGAGTATCCGAGAGGGTATGATAAGCCTCTCTTGAAGTGTAGTTGTGGATCAATTCTCGGATGTTCCGAGAGCAGGATGGGTGCATAGGTCGTCATACAGTTCTAACGTTTTTGAAAAGTAATCACGGCTTTCCTCATTCAAGATAGCATCTTAATATTAGCATCATTAACTAAAAATATTGACTAGTTAAGGGTAGTAGAGGGTGGAGTTGGTAGACACTACAATGAGGAGCGTTACTAGCATATTAGGATAAGCAAAGAAATTTTAGCAAAGCAATTAAGAATTTGAACTGGAAACCGAATCGGAAAAATAGGTCAAAAAAATTGGAAAAGGGTAAATGGTTATTAAGAACTTTTATAGATGATGTAACCTACAAAAGTGAAAAAATGACTTATGCAAAACTTGTATTAAGAAGAAAAGTTATTAATATAAGTAATGTATATTCGTTGTTAGTATGATTAGATAGATATAGTGAATACAATGGAGGACCATTTGAATTACTTAATCCAAGGATGGCGTTTTTTATTTAGATTAGGGACAATTTGTATTGGGTGAAAAAAGCACTCAAGTTAATAGTAATCATAGTTGTTAAAGGCGTGAGGTGACCCTAGGCGCTAGGCGCCAGGCGAGGCGCTCGCCTGAGTGAAGCGAGACGCTCAATAATAAATTATTAAAAATAACAAATATAAGACATTTAAACTAATAAAACATTGCTAAGAAAGTTAAAAGCCAATAAATTAAAATGTAGAAGTACAAAAATATCAAATATAAGACATTTAAAAACATTCACCACAAAACAGAAAAATAAATAGGCGCGCCTAGGCGCCCCAGGCGAGCGCCCAGGCGACGCCTTTTAAAGGTGGCCTCGCCTAGCCTAGGGCGAGGCGCTAAACCCTCGCCTATTTTTGGTTTTGGAACGGGTTGGGTTGGATTTGGTTTGGTATGTTTTATTTTGATTCCAAACCATGTTTGGTAGAGTTGGTATGGGTTAATATTCTGAAACCAAACCATGTTTGGTAATTTGGAATGGTTTCACATTTTATTTATAAATATTAAAATTTATAAATTAATATTAATATATTAAAATATTAATTTTTAGGAAAGATAATAAAACTATAATATTAAAATATATTAAATTTCCAAAAATATATTTTAATATTAATATATTAAAATATTAATAATATATTAATTTTTAAGAAAGATAATAAAATTATAATATTAAAATAACTTCCAAAAATATATTTTAATATTAAAATATTAAAATATATTAATATTAATATATTAAATTATCATATATATATATTTTAATATTAATATATTAATTTTTAGGAAAGATAATAAAACTATAATATTAAAATATATTAAATTTTCAAAAATTTATATTAATATTAATATATTAATTTTTAGGAAAGATACTAAAACTATAATATTAAAATAACTTCCAAAAATATATTTTAATATTAATCTATTAATATGGTGCAACTATTTGGTTTTGGTTTGGGATGAGATGGTGCAACCATTTGGTTTTGGTTTGGGTTACTATAGTACCACACCATCAAAAACCATCTCATTAGATGGTTCCAAAATCATGGGTTGGTACCACCATTTGGTACCATTGGTTTGGTACTGTTGTACCAACACCAATCCTAACAAATATGGGTTGGTACCACCATTTGGTACCAAAATAAAAAATCTAGTACCAAAACCAGTTACAAAACAGGGCCTTAGGAGGCAGAATTTAGCTAATCGAGTAGCATTATTTAGGAGGATGTGACTGTAGTAAATAATTCAGGAATAGAACATTCACAGATTGGTAGGCTATTACCTCCTTTCGTTCTTCTATTATTACCCCTCAACGCACCCACTCGGATGGGACGTACTGATTTGATTCTCTGTGTGTAAATTGCTTTTAGGATGTGAGAGTGAGCACGTGCTTGTAGGAGTATAATCCCAATTCAATTAAAAGGGGATCAAGTAAACATAAAGCCCGCTGAAGAGCGCTCCTTTACCACTTAATTGGCTGCATTTAACTTATCTAATAGCACTATTATGAGGAAGTGACTAAAGCTGAAAATTCATGAATAAAATACTCACATCTTGGTAGCGGTTGTTTTTATTGTTAATTTTTTTGTTGTTGTCGTTGCCTATTATTACACACCAGTCAACGTTTTAGTTTATTAGCCCTCACTTGGTCCGGCAACCACCCACTCGGCCAAGTCACCTTGTGATTTTGATTCTGATATGTGTGAGTAGTTTCCAGGATAAAAGTGAGTGCAATAGAAGGACCAACAAAATACACATAACCTCCATTCTATTAAAAGAGGACCAAGTGAAAACAAAGCCCTAGTTTGAGAAAATTTCCCACTGTAATAGTTCCTTCCCATTTTGCTCTTGAATTTGGTACTGAGGCTTCGTAGACTTCTGGATTCCATTTGGCGAAGTGAAGTTACTAGAAAATGAGGCAAAGGGCTATGGAATTTATGGCAGCCATATTGGACTTACTATGTTTGTAAGAACAAATTCGCCTTAAGTCTCCGCCCCTGTTTAGATCTGATGCAGACTTCTCTACCAGTTATTCCTGTCAAAAAAAAAAATCATCTCACCTCTCTTCTCCCCTCTTTTTCTTTCTTCACAGTCTACCTCACCAAGTGCCCTAAAGGTTTTCCTGCTATACGAGTGGATAAAAACTATTTCTACATAAGGGACGTATCCATGAAGTTTCGTATATGTCCATGGAATGGCATGTCTTGTCCGCACCTTTATAGAAGTTTTCGTGGTTATGCCTCCAAATTATCTAAAAAAGATATACGATTCGATCCTTAAAACTTAAAAAAGTAGAGAACTGAGTATAGAGAATTAAAGACCAACCAGAATATATAACCACATTAAAGGATCTATTATCCCTCTTTCTACATGATGCCCAATAGACAATATGCACAGAGCAAGTCAGCCTTCCATGGATCCTTGAGACCACATTGAACAACCTCCTCAATCATCAATCAAGCATAAGACTGACTCTGGCATGACCCTTCGGATGTGGAAGCTATCCTAGATATCGCGGTAGAATTTATAGACTAAACCTCTAATAAGAGAATAGAGATGAAGTTTAGATGCCTTTTAAAAGTAGATTAAGCGTAAGTTGGACCGAATTGTTTATAAACAGAAAATTAGGGAGCAACAATTTCCAGTTGCTGATTGAATGTTTGCTCATGCTTAAGGACTCATATTCCCTCTTTGCCAATTTACCAAATGTTTTTTGTTTATTTTCATGTTCGAACTATTAATACAACTATTGACAAGGTATTTTGTCCTATAAATGGTGTGTCTACTACATGCTGGAATCATTAGAACAAGCAATGCCAAGCCATAAGAAATTATGACACTACCACTCTTCAAGAGTATACACGGTGAAATCTACTCAATGTTGTCTTTCACTTGTATATTCACAACTATTCTTTCAACGAAAAAAGAATAAAGGGAAGCTATGAAACTTAAAAAGGAATAGACAAGAGTACAAACCTACTACTTGAGACAATCGAAACGCTTCGCAAAATCTGTAATGAGTGTTTGCACTTTAAGTTGGTCCAGAGTGTCCAGAATTTCAGGAAACTTAGGAATTGCAGTAGCTTGAGCACCTTGGGTGTTTGATCTTATTTTGGTTCTCCCATTGGTGCAATAGAGTGCTAGGGTGGTTATCTTTTCCGCATCTTCCAGGCTGCACCCTTTTCTTATAAAGGTCTTGTGGACCGCATTCCCTTTTTCCCGAGCCTCATCCTTGGCCCAATCTGGGATTACCGGGTCTAAAATTATTGGTTCATTTACTCTGTGAGTCCTTATTACTTTTTCCTTATTCATAATTAGCTGGAGGATTAAAACGCCAAAACTGTAAATGTCGTTTTCTTTTTTGGCTAATCCTTCTGCCAAAAAAAAGAAATGTGGAATTACTTATGTTTGTAAAAGAAAGCATAAAAAAAACAAAAGTTAGTCATCTCATACTAAGGATTTTCCAAGGAAGTAACATAGATCACCTGATGCGAATGAGGGAGGCACATATCCAGGGGTGTACGCCAATAAAGGTTCATCCTCTCTTGTCATCGAACCAAAATCTGATAATTTCGGCTCACCATCCTGCTCATTGAAGATTTTTAGTAGGATTCTTTTCTTTTCTTTGTTTTTTTTTTTTTTCTTATTTCCTATTTATTTGAATGGTATATTTCCTATTATGAAAATTTACCTCTACTGTTTATAGACTACAAAGTCTAGTTGGTGATTAAATTCTTTTTTCTCTTTCATTTCCTCTTTCTTGATTGACATGTAGGGTATGAAAGGTGGGAAGGATGATTGCTTGTTACTCACCAGGCCAAACAAAACATTCTCTGGTTTCAAATCTCCAAATACCATTGGCCCCGGTACACTGTGGATATACTGAAGATCCCTTGCGATTGCTTTTAGAATCCGGAGGGTCTCAGCCCAGCTTAGTCCTTCAAACAAAACAGGTATTGGTGGAGGAATGAAAATGTATCACGCTTAAATAACTATTTAAGAGAAAAAAAAGAGTTAAAGAACTAAAATTAAGTTTTTACCTAGAAGGCGATCTTGTAAAGTTCCGCTGGCCAACTCATAAACAAGATAGAGGCTGGTTGGCCCCTCGCAATATCTTACCTGTCGGTTGATGTTAGGATGCTCAAGTATAGTTAGCCAGTGAATTTCGGCCTAAATGAAATACAATAGCACAAAAAAAAAAAAGTAAGCATTTTATCATTGTGTTTTTTTTTTATGAAAAGAAAAAGTAAATTAGTAAACGACAACCGATCTCCCATTCAGTTCTTCGACGCATATTTGTGCAGACTTTGATAGCTACGTCTTGTTCTTCAATCCCATCAACTATTCTTTGTAGAAGTCTTCCTCTATACACCTCTCCGAAGCCCCCACTTCCTAACAAGCTGCCCCTGTCACAAGTGCTCATTGTGCGTATTTGTTGACCAGAAAACAGGTGTGGTGCCATTTCCTAAAAGATTGACCTACCTGGTATACAAAGAAAACAATTTGTATGCATCACAAACTACATTAGAAGAGCAATTCCAACATAAGAAACACATTTGGAATATCACAAACTACACTGAAAAACAACTTGTGAATACCATCTAAAACTAAGTTGAACTAGAAGAAAAGCATCACAACATGAAGAAGAGCATTTTGCACATATTAACTAAAATACAAAATGGCACAAACTACCCAGAAACAATCAGCAATCACAAACTACACTAGAAAAGAATTTGTCAATAAGAGAATTTTTAGGTAGGCATTCTCATGTGATCGTTTCGTGGTAAATTACCTTCTCTGTGTTTCCACATGAAGGGATGCCTCTAAAAATAAAGATAAGGACCCACCATGGTAGCATGCGATAATAAGTGAATAGTTGTGATTGTATAATCACGTGCTTCACTGATAGATCATAGTACCTGTTATTAAAACCTCCCTTATTGTCCACGTGTGGTATCACAAAGGTGAAGATCAAATTGAGTCATTGGATAAAGGAATTTCAAAAAACCCATATAGTTGACTATTTGCATTTTCAATTTTGCTATGGAAGGTCATTTGCTCTATGGACTGTGGAACGGAGATGGAAAATTCATTGATAAGGTTTAGCCAGGGACGGAGATTGCCCCTGGTTGAGACAGAGAGATGCAGAGATATAGTTCTTGTGATTTTTCACTCGAAGACAATTTTCTTCATTACGGGTGCAACCTACTTGTTGCACACAAGAATGGAAGATTAGATTTATTAGTTCATTGATGTTGTCATTTTTCATTTCAATTTCATGCTTCCATCAAGTGGGAGATAGGACTGTAAATGAACCGAGCCGAGCTTTGGAATGTTCAAGTTCGGTTCAATTACTAAACGAGCTTAAAAATTGTGCTCAGGCTTGGTCCATTTATTAATCGAACGAGCCCTAGCCGAACTCGTTAAAAACTAGCATTTGAGCCCGAGCATGCTCACGAATGGCTCGGTTCAACTGCAACATATATTACTCTTGCCAATAGTAGCCTAAATTGAGGTTTTGCATAACTTGCATAATTGTTTTTAATGTGTTTTTATTTTTCAAGTACCACGTTCTTTGGATATTGTCTATTTCTTTTTCTCTATATGTTTTTTTCACCGGTACATATTTTTTTGAAGTAATTTCTATGAAATAATTGCTTAAGTCCTATGATAATTTTACTATTTTCAAATTTGACACATTTCTTCAGGATTATATGATAATCTTACTATTTTACTTAAACGAGCCTATTCATGAGCTTGACGAGCCGAGCTAAGAAATGTTAAACTCGGTTCATTTATTAAAGGAGCCTAAAAGATATGCTTCATTTATTAAACGAGCTTAAAAGATATGCTCAAACTCGATTCATTTGCTAGACGAACGAACACGAGTCGATCTTTTAACAAGTGAACGACTCGGTTTATTTGCAGCCCTAGTTGGAGAGCCTAAGTTTGCTACACACACACACACACACACACACACACACACACACACACACACACATATATATATATATATATGGTTTTAAGCATATACCCTTTTCCCCTCCTTTTTCCATCATGAGCTGGATTGGGTTGTTTTCGAACTTCAAAGGATTATTTTTTTAAAAATATTAATAAAAATTTCATCAATCTTGTACTCAAATTCTTAGGATGTAAACATTTATCCCCTCACATATATTTTATTGGGTAAGGGCTTGGTGCGTGGTAGGATGTCAGTAACATGCTCCAATTCAGTTCAATCTCAACAAGTGAATGTACAGAGGCTTTTCTTGCAACAATTAACAACCCTATCGATATCTTATCCAACAAACGTAGGGAAAGAAAATCAACATAGTGGAGATCCTATACAGCAAGTGTGTAGTGATATTTTACCCCTAATATTATGTAGTGCCTAGGACCTCTTATACCGTATAACTTCTACATGTAGTATTCTTTTAATCTAAAATGGCTAGAGCGTTCGCTTTTTGAAATATGCATTAATATAATTTGGATTGCCATGTAATGCAACAAAATTTTTGTCAACTCCAATTTTGTCTTTTATATGGTTTTAACCAGTGGAGGAATACTTTAAATAATTAAATTTGATTCCTGATCCCTACTTATGTAGGGAGCTTTATAACTGTTTTGATATAGTTAGTTGATTTTGAGGTATGATTTATCGATTCTATTGGGCATTTTCTTGTGAAATCTCTTTACGTTTGTCAACATAAAGGCTTTGTGGTAGAACCCCTATCAAGTGCATAAAAGTGAAAACTTTCAGTGCTATCAGTTTTTGGTAATGGACTCAGAGTTGTCCTGGAAACATGTTTTCCGCTAAGATATGGATAGATTTTTTTCCATAAATCATAACAGACACTTTTAGGTCTTATGAAAGGTATTTTTCAATTGAATTTAAATATGCATGTCGATTCTCAACTATGTTTTATCAACTCAAGATTTTTTATCCTTATATAACTTAGCCCAGAAGTTTTTGTTACTCATCACGCAGCAGCTACATTAACTAGGAACCCTTGCTTTTTGGCATGAAAAAGAGTTGGCATCACTTTTTCACTTGAGAATAAGGAATATATCTCTTTCTATTAAGCGATCGTTCTTCCAACTGTATAGGATTTAAAGCAGTTCTTATGGTGAGTTTCAACTCTATTCTTGCTTGAGGTTACATATCTTGGATGAATTGATTTTATTCCAGGAAGGTGAGAACCTTTGAACGGTATTCTTGTTGCATCTATTGCATGAAAATGTATGCTAATTGTATGTATTGCAATAAAAACTATGTTGTTGGGGTGATTGTAGGCATTCGTTTATTTATTTATTCATTATTCTTTCTGTTGAGGAAGGGCACCCTTGAGAGAAGTCTAAAAAAATGTATTGGAACTGGATATAACTCATATTTATTGTGTGGGAAGTTTGTAAATTTTGGTTGAATGAACAGTCATTTGTAATCTGTAAAAAGTAAACAAAATTACAGGAAAAGAAGATGGTTTGTTCTAGTTGAGTTGTTTTTTAGCTTCTCCTTTGTATGGATTATTGTGGTTTAATTTGTGATGGTCTTTGTTTCCTTTTCCCAAAAATCGTTTAACAGGTACATGGGGGATGTTTGACGATACCTTCTCATTTGGTTGTGTGCTTTGGAGCTCATATCCAAAAGAACCTCTACGATCTATGACCCTATATGGTTTTGGGCAACAAGCAATTACCTTTGCTCCCACTCCAAGGAGTTCTCTCTCGTGGACAAAAGCTTTGAAGAAGATTTGGGATTCAGTCATCAGGATGGGTGTAAAATTACTGAGCTTGCACTGAATTGTGTGGACAAGAGTCTAAAATTACGTCCATCCATGAAAGAAGTTGTTGAAAGATTGGAAAGCTTACAAGCTGTTCGTTGTCATGGTACGGGGGATTACCAATCTGACATTTAGGGAATATGATGGGGCTCTGCTGTCTATTATAGGTAGAAAATTTACTTGCCTTATTACTCTAATCTACTGATCTCCAACGAATAATTTTAAGATACTGTAAACTCTGATTTTCCTTTCCCTATGTTGTGCTATGTGACCAAATCTTCGAATTCTGCATTTCAACAATTGTCCAAATTCCGAGTCATTGGCAGACCAATCAATGTTGCCTCTTTTTCTGGCAGTGTGTGCAAAATTTAGTCCTGTGAGAAGGCTGGTGGTTTGATGGATTGTTCTAGTTGATTTGTTTTTTATAGCTTCTCCTATCTTTATATGGATTATTTTGGTTTTGTGATTGTCTTTGTTTCAGGTCGATGGGGGACGTTTGAGGATAGCTTCTCATTTGGTTGTGTGCTGTTCTTTTTACTTCTTGAACCAGCAACCATGAGTTAAATTTGGTTCATGTATAGAAAGTTAAAAATATTTATTTGTACACTACTAACTTATAATTGAAATTTAGTTAGATATTTTTTAGCCTAATAATTTAATTTTGCACTTAATATTAAATTAGTACATTATTTAATTATTAAGTATGTTTAATAATTTAGTTTAAATTTCATCAAGTACCATTTTAAAATTCTTGGATGAGTAAATAAACAATTTTTTTTAAATGAAATAAAATAAATAAATCAGTTTCCAAATATTTGTTATGCTTGTAGTTCAGTTTTTGATTTTTTTAATACCAGCGCATATTTTCTTAATTTTCGTTTTACAAAAATTATTTTGTAAATTATCCAGTCAAGCGGATTTAGATTATGTGAAAACGGTTTTTGAGAATAATTTGAATTTTCGTTTTACAAAAATTATTTTGTAAATTATCCAGTCAAGCGGATTTAGATTATGTGAAAACGGTTTTTGAGAATAATTTAAAAAAATGCATTGCAAGCAATGCCAAATCTTAATTATGAATTTCCTATTTAATTCCTTTTTTGATAACATTACCTTATAAATATTCAATTTCCCAATTATTGCTATATTTATTAAAAAAAAAAATTGTAATATAAATTTATTTGGAGTGTAACTCGTTAAAAACAAGTAATATAAATTAGATTTTGAAAAACAAATTCGATTAACATGTAATGTTTTGTAGTAAAATTTATAATATGTTTACTTTTTTTTTAACGAAACCTCCCGTCTCACCAAATTAAAATAAAATAATTGGAGCCAAATTGCCAAACAACAAATGTGAAATAAACTATTTGAAAATTGAGGATAATTTAGGTATTAAATAAAAAATTTATAGTGATGTCATGTTTGATTTGATTTGAATGTGACATTAGAAAATATAAATAATACATGTCAGAAAAAGTAAGAGATTTGATTGAGGATGGACAAACATCGGGTGTGAATGGAATTAATCCTTCAAAAATATGCTTTTGTATTTTTGACAGAGAGAGTTGTATAAAATATACTTTTTGGCACACATTCCTAACAACAAATAGAGTTGTTTAAATTTAACAGGCTTAGCTTTATTTTATTAAAAGAGTTAAAAATAAGATATGAAAATAAAAAAATGCAATTAATTTAACACATTTATGTTGCAAAAGCTGTAGAGAGACGAAATTGCAAAAGTTATTTGTCATTCAAAACTAATTAATGGTTTAATTAGGTCTTGGTGCAGTGTGTGTTTACGGAGAAGCTGTAGAGAGACGAAAACCTAACCCTAACAGTAGGTGAGAAACGTTTGATTTTCGTCGTGTAAAGTTTATATATGCATTCCCCAAAATTTGACCGTAGTTTTGTTCTATCCATTTCGTTTATTCTTGTTAGTAAATTATTTTCTTCAAAGGGAACTTGAAATCCATGTTGAATTGGTATATTGCAATTTTTGTTTGTTTTCTGAATCTGGATTTAATTTCTCATATACGCTTCTTATTTTTCATTTTCAAATTATTATTTTTGCAATTTTATAATGAAATTAGAGGAGAATGGTTGATATTGCGTGCAATGTGAAATTCAATTTGTGGATGTTGAAGTTTTGCAGTATTAGTGCTTTTAGGTTGATTTGTGTGCACATTGGTAGAATTATTTTAGATGCCCAGTAGGGCTTCTCACAATATTGTAGTCAGAAACTAAAGAAAAAAGAAAAATAGTTGTCTCTTTTTGGGAGTTGAAAATTTGCATGTAAATATATTTAGTTTTGAATTGTTTTCAAAACTTCAACCATGTATATCAAAAGATGTGACAAATACTCTTTGGAAAAGGAAGGAACTATGAAGCAAGGACTCAGCAGTATGGCAAATTCCGAAATTTAGGACAGGACACGCTGGGACACCTGTTCGACATGGGTATGGTATACCAGATGAAGTGTCCGTGCTTCATAGGAAATGACTCTTGTTTTCGGACAGCTCAGAATGAAAATATGGACTTTCTTTTTTGGGACAAGAGGGAGTGAACATTTAGGGCACATATTTTTGTTTATTGAAATGGTTTCTTATGAAAATAACAGCTGTATCTGACCTTAGGTTCTGACATTTTAAGATTAGGTCCGGCTATGGATGTGGTGAAACGGTTAAATCACATAAGATGCTCCCCTGAGCACTTGGAAGAATTGACCAATAACTTTAGTGAAGAAAACCTGATTGGGGAGACGTAGTTTGGTAAAGTGTACCGAGGAAAGACTCAGCAAGGTCAGAATGTGACTGTGAAGATTTTGGAAGATGTAGGACGCTTACATGTAGACCGGGATCATCTCCTTTCCCAATTGAAGGTAGTAACCACTAACCATGCTTCTTAACTTTAGCCTTCATGTAGTGTCGGTTTAAATTTGTAGCGTTACATATGTTGTCCTTGTCATTTATCAATGTGGTGTGTTTCGATCTTACCAGAATGAAACCATCTTTCTTATGGAGCCAATTATGTACTATAATCCAAACCTGGCCAATTTGATTGGCTATTGCTACGAAGATAGTCTGTTGGGTGTTGTTTATGATCTTCAACCCATGGATACAGTGCGCAACCTAATTGATAAAGGTATTACATATTTTTTCCATTTGATTATTCTGTTACAACGTGACTCTTCTAATTATTCTCTAATCTGTTGAGCACATATGAAGTGACAATTAGAATTACAAGACGGTCTGATTTTTCGGTATTTGGGATTTTTGACAACATGTGCTACTTTGGCTTGCTGTCCACACAAATATTGAATCATAAACCTAAAATGGTTGGTGATTGAGACCCAGTTCTAAAATTCCATTTACTAAAATGATTTATTTTTCTTCTGTATTGTGTAAACGTAGATAGCTTTTCCTGGATCCAAAGAATCAAAGTGGCAATTGGTATTGCAAGTTTGCTCGGGTTTTTGCATCATCGTCGTACTCCGCATTACCTACTTCGCAATATTAGTGCTGCACATACAATGCTTGAGCAGGTCAGTTCTGGTGTCATACTGTTGAAATGTAAACTTGCTCAATAATGTTAGATCAAGAATGGTGGCTATTTGATTGGTGATTAAAATTCATGCTTTGAAGAATGGTGGATCAACAACCAGTACACTAAATAAAGACGACAAAATTTGGAGCATTGTTGTTACGTTGTAAGCTACACATTTGAACCTCAGTAAGCCTATAAATAGGATTGTGATAGTATGTTGTAAAGCAAGAAGCTAAGAGTGAAACAAGAACAAGTGTGAGAGAGTGTGAGAGAGTTTGAGAGAAAGTTGTATTTTGTATTGTGTGAGTTTGATTGAAATAAAAGTGAGTGGTGTTTTTATTTATCTCTCAACACCCATGGGTATTACACAAACCATCATAAGTGTGTTTGTGTGAGTGTTTCCTCTGCCACCAACAGTGGTATCAGAGCATAGGAGAGCTAAGAGAGTGATCCAAACAAAGCCTAGAAAAACAGAGTCAAACTGTCCTGCCAAATTCGTATCTTATAAGTGTCCAACCATAAGTTTGAGTACACACCTAGCTTCTTCGTTCAGAGACGAACGTAACGCCGAAAATATCATGCCAAACAAAGCTGCCACGCGCCCGTCCATGCCGTCCAAAGTTATGCCATCCAGCTGCACTTGCAGCGCCCCACTTGCTGTCGACCCTCTTTTCGTAGCTATAAACTGATCAAACCAGGTCGTATAGCATATCGTTGGAAAGATATTTCGAATACGAATGCACCTTGTTCATAGTGAGGACGTTAGTGATTGAATTGATCCCCTTGTGGATGACATCGTGAGGTTGATGTTGTGGCATCAATAGTGATATTGAGGTGAGTGTGGTTCGCCTTTGTGAAGAGATTGATGTGTCGTATGTGTATTGTGTATATATGTATTGACGATGGTTATGTGGGTACGTAAGGACTTGAGAGTTTCCTTAGTACTGGTTATGGATGTTTATGGACATCGTGGTGATCTTAGTTCATTTGGATCCTATGGTTATTGTTGTGGCCCTAGAGTGATTGACTATGTTACACTAGGGTATTGTGTACGGTTATGTGAGTAGTGTAGACTACTAGTGTTGGATTGGGGGTACGAGTTTTAGTGTTCTCTTGTGAGGTTAGAACTACATGACTTGTACTTATTTGTTGTATCTCTATATATATACACACGTATAGATATATATATATATAGGTGTGCATTTGCCATATGATGTGATATTATGGATTCCTTATATGCTAGTTGCCTTGATGATGCATGGTAGGGGACTAGAGGGATTTGTTTCAGGGGTCTCGTATTGGTGTGATTGCCATGTGGGACGATTGACCGGCCTAGGGTAGATGCATGTACATGGGTTAGTGCACACTAGGTTTGGACGGTCGGAGGATGTGATGATTTTGATTTCCTTTCTCCTACGGGCCTCAATGAGCTCACCCCGGCGTTGGTTTGCCCTGGTGATTTACACCAGTTTGCAGGTGATGTTTTGGCTAGGTATTAGGTTTTCTTGCAGGATGGCTCATGGCATGAATACTGTTGCAGGTTTTGGGACGTTGCACTTAGTGTTGTTCTAGTTTAGTTTCCTTTACTTGTCCCCTATATTGGGACTGTTGTTGTACTTCTTGGGAGTTAGTCTGTTGGCATATCCCTTCCTTATAATTGGTATTGTTACATCTTTGTAGAGATGTATTCTTTCGGCACCTCGATATGCCTTGTGTATCATTTGGTGTAGCTTTCGCTTTGTTGTGCATGGAATTATTGTTGTTAAGCATATTCCATTCATTTTATTGGTATTAATATTCTTAGTTTGTCGCTTATTTTATGGATCACAACCCCGGATTCCTCGGATGTCCCGGTTCGGGAGTCTTTGTAAATTTAGGGCGTGACTGTTTGTTATCAGAACACTAGGTTTCACTGTCTTAGGGACGACGGGTGAGGGTCGGTGGTGCGTTCAACGCTAGATGTTATCTATGATTTTGATTTGCGTTTTCTCTATATGCTTCCGGGTTCCTGTGTTTTTGTTGTGTGGCGTTGAAAACATGTCTTGCTAGATATATCACGTTATAATTTAATCGCAACGGAGTAGGAACACTCTTCAATCGCTTTTTCTTTTCGTACTCATATCATGGGTTAGTTACCGATGAATGTGAGTAGATCATTCGATATGATCAACCGGATGTGTCTCGCGGACTAAGGTACTCCTTTGATTTCGAGGATGAAATCTCCTAAGGTGGGAAGGTTGTAACGCCCCGCGTTTTCCTTTCTCTTTTCTGGAATTCTTTTCCAAGTGTTAACATTTTGTGACGTCACTTATTCATGACGTCTTGTGTATTCTCGGTACGTGTAAATTTTTCGCATTTGAGTTTTGGACTTAGCGGGACGACTTCGTGGTAGTTTGTTTCCGGCTTTGTGGATTTGTGTTTCGTCGACGACTATATGGGTTTGTCGTAACGTTCTCGTTAATGCTTTGACGATCGTGTTTCGTGTTCGAACGTGTTACTTAGTTTATTGTAGACGTTTTGGTGTAACACTTATATGATTATGTGCTATTTTTATTTTTTGAACTTTTGGGAGTGAGGGGTATTCTCGGTATTTCACTTGCGTGGGAGTTGTTGAGAAGTATGAGAGTCTTCCTCTGTGGTTTGGATGTGTCCCGGATTGTTTTGGAGTTTTCCGGTGTCATCTTGGGGCCTTGGAGTCTTTTCTTGCAATTGCAGTTTTAAGGTTACCGAGTACTCAGTAACTGTTCATACCGAGTACTCGATGTACAACTCGACAGATTTCACAGATTGCCTATATAAGGAAGTCTTGACCTAAAACATTCTAACTTTTCTCATTTTTTCTCCAAACTCAGCCTACTCTCTCATTTGGTTTTTCTCTCTATCATTGCCTATATCATCTATTTAGGCTTGGATTTTGGTCACGGTTTCAACACGGAAGTTGATCGTGGTAGTCTTGCCTTCGGTTTGAGCCATGAATTGGTAAGTGGTTTTCTCTTTTTGTGAGTTATTTCTCTTAAACCCTAGTTTTGGGTTTTCTTGTCAAATCATATTTTGATTCATGTTTTCTTTGTGGTTTGAGTCTCGATTCATTCTTAGGAGGCTATGACGGAGCTTTTCACCGATTGGTTTCGTCGATTTCAATTTCGGGTGAAAGCTAGGGTTTTCATAGGCCTTGGTTGGAGACTGGCTTGTTCTTCATTTGAGGTAGGGGAAAACATCTTTAATCTCTCGTTCTTTGATTCGTGAGTGTGCGATTTAATTTCCGGACCTTATAACCCTAGATATATTTTTGTTAAGTGTGAACTTAAGAAATATGAATTTAGGGTTTATTGGTATTTATGTGCTATAATCCTTGTTTATATCATTCTTGAAATAGGTATATGATGCATGCTAGATGGGTTATGAGTTGTGGACTTTTGAAGTGGGAAATATACTTGTATGTATATATATATATATATATATATGAATATGAGTATTGAGGTGTATATGTATAAGTGTAAGTATACATATAGGATTTCGGGTGTTAGTAGTGTAGCCTTGATAGCGTAAGTAGGCTAGCTACCTTGGTTAGTGAATTGAGATGTGGAACTTAGAGTGTTAATCTACTTTCCCCATTCTTGTGAATTTTGAGGGCTCTATATTGAACATTAAACTTATGCTTGAAAATGAGTTAATGTGTTGATTAAATGCTTTAATTAAAATAAAAGCATGTTAAATGAAAGGTAAAGTTATCTTTGTGAATTAAAGGGTAACTTGATGTTTTGGAACATTATTGTGCATAATAATGTATCCTTGTGAGATAAATGCTTTAATTGAGATAAAAACATGTTAAGTGAATAAAAATTGTTATCTTTATGTATTAAAGGATAACTTGATAATTTGAGATCATGAATGTGCATAAGAAAACATACTTGTTGATTATTTGCTTTAAATAAAATTTAAAAGCATGTCGAATGATGAAAAGAATTCGTGTTGACATTTTGGGAATGTTGGTTATAAATGTGATGTGATACATATTTATGTTGATGCATGGGTCATTGAGGACATAGTGCATGGGTACACCTTTTGTATTGAGAACTCAATTGGTGTTGGGCTACATCCAGTCGTGTAACCATGGGTGTGTAGTCTTGTGTCGGATCGTCGCAACAACTGGCCAGGAGGTGTCCCCCACCTACAGAACTAAAAAGCCAAAAATTATTGATATAGGATGGGTTGTCCCATTCTCAAAGTCGTGGGTCGTCTCGTGCATTTGATCTCCGGATCTTAAGTTGCGGGTTGTCTCATGCAACTGATATTCCTTGTTGAAAGTGAAAAAGAGAAAAATCACTTGGGAATAATCGGTGCGTACTCTACATTCCTTCGCGAGCAAGGAGTGAATGGTAGAGATTCTGGATCCGTTGACCCTTAGAGTAAAGTGTGTGGTCATGTGTGTATCACAGGTGGTGTTGAGTCACATTGCATTTGCGTAACATTTATGTGACTCCATTTGACATGTATATCATGATCTTATTCAATGTGATTGAGGAGCATCTTTAAAGTGAATTTTGTGATATAATTCATATGTTATTAAAATGCTCAAGTGGAATTGAATAATGTGAGAATATGATTTGCATGTTTATTTTGAAGTATAATATGAGATAAATATTTATACTTGTTGTTATGTGCTTATATGCCCTTAGGTGGGGTTATGAGTTAGGTTTTTATGGCTCTCTTGTGATAAGTTAAGTCGATAGTGAATTATGGGGTCAATGGCGAAATGATACCTTAGAGAAGCGGGTGATCACTTGTAACCTCGGTTGGTAGTGGGGTATTGACCACTTGGTATTTTTGCACCTTTGAGGGGTGTACGATCCTTGATAGTTTGGGAATTTTGGTTGGCTATGTAGTGATGGTCATTTGATACTTCCTTTACATTTGAGGAATGTATCGGTTATTATACTTTGAGGTTTTGAGTTGATTAAGTGAGGTTAGGATTGATCCTAGTCACTCGTGTGATAACGGTCTCTTGATTCCGTTAGTAATTTAAGAGAAGTGGTATTAAGTGTTGATTGAGGTTGGAATGGATCGGAAGTGGTTTTGATTGAACCTAGTTAGTTTCCGAGTATTGACTGCTAGGTCTTGCTTTTCATATCTTAAGCATATGAGTGTTCTTGAGGTGGTCAACTTAACCGTCTTGAGTGGTTGAGATGAGTTGTTGATTTGAGAGTTGGATTGAGTTCCATGTTGAGAATAAGGTCATGGGATTGTTTTTTCCTGGTTTTATTGAAGTGTTGTCATTTTTGGACTTCATTCTTCATTCTCCGTTCTTTGTGGTTCATGTCGGATGTTGAGTCACTCCGCATGGTGTTGTAAATGTTTTGGTGTGTTCGGGTTTGGCTCGGAGTCGTTCGGTTTCGTTTCGGAGCTTTTCGAGTTCATTCCTTGACTTTGCATTCTAGGAGCCACCGAGTACTCGGTGAGTGTGTAAGTGTGCACACTTGCTTGCGAGCCTCATTTTTCACGCGAGAGTTTTGGGTATAAAATGTTTACCGAGTACTCGGTACGATGAAAACTGATTTTGTATACTCTTTTTAGCTTCTTTCTGTTCTCTCCCTTGTGCTTCACCACTTCTCCTACTATGCTTAAGGCATTGATTAGTGGTCTTTAAGGATGAGTTTTGTTAGGTTGAAGGATCGGCTTAGATCCACCTTTCTTGAGTGTTGGTCACGGCGTGATGCCGAGCCACTCCTTTTTGTGTCATCATTTGATCTGTGGGGTTGGAAACGGAAGTTGGGTTCTGTGGTTCCAGCGCGTTACCTATTCTTTCTTCACCCTCATGGGACGTCATAGAAATCC
The DNA here is from genome assembly GCA_963922005.1 of Cornus suecica. Lineage (NCBI taxonomy): Eukaryota > Viridiplantae > Streptophyta > Magnoliopsida > Cornales > Cornaceae > Cornus > Cornus suecica. Next base: position 17,088,070 of record OY998246.1, read on the forward strand.
TAAAGTAGGGATTGTTCGATTGACTTGAGAGTGTTTTTCTCTCGGTATGTGTATCTCATACTTTCTTTCATTCCGAGTTTCGGTTATGATGTATGTGTCTTAGTGCACATACATATTAGTGATTTTTCTCATCACGGGTGGATGTCTCTTCTTTTTGACGAGATGTTCCAGTTATTCTTTTGGTTAGCATTGGAGTTTCATCCCTTGCTTGATGTCATGGTCTTGTGTGGCCATTCTCGAGGGCAGTGTTTTCGTACCCTTCGTGGTTGAGTAACTATCATTCATTGTTCATAGTGAAGACGTTAGTGATTGAATTGATCCCTTTATGGATGGCATCGTGAGATTGATGTTGTGGCATCAATAGTGATATTGAGGTGAGTGTGGTTCGCCTTTGTGAAAAGATTGAGGTGTCGTATGTATATTGTGTATATATGCATTGCCTATGGTTATGTGGGTACGTAAGGACTTGAGAGTTTCCTTAGTACTGGTTATGGATGTTTATGGATATCGTGGTGATCTTAGTTCATTTGGATCCTATGGTTATTGTTGTGACCCTAGAGTGATTGATTATGTTATGCTAGGGTATTGTGTACTTGATGTATGGTTATATGAGTAGTGTAGACTACTAGTGTTGGATTGGGGGTACAAGTTTTAGTGTTCTCCCATGAGGTTACACTACAAGAAATCTGGCTTTTAGCGACAGTCCAAACTGTCGCTAAAAGTTCAAAAACCGTCTCTAATGCTCATCAAAGACCGTCGCTAAAAACTGCGTCACAAAAGGTCACAAAAGGTTTTTAGCGACGGTTATTTTATACCGTCGCTAAAAGTGAGGTTATTAGCGACGGTCAGACCGTCGCTAATACTAGGACTATTCGCGACAGTCTAGACCGTCGCTAATAATAACGACTATTCGCGACAATCTAGACCGTCACTAATACTATTACTATTAGCGACGGTTTAGACCGTCGCTAATAGTCATAATTTTTAACGACGATCTAGACTGTCGCAAATAGTCCTAATTTTTAGCAATGGTCTAGACTGTGGCGAATAATACTTATTATTAGCGACGGTTTCAAATTGTCGCCAAAAATCATGTTTTAGGAACGATTTTACTGTCCCTAAAACCCATTTTTCTTCTTTTTATTTTGTCCCTTTTTTTCTGGCATTAGACTATTTTGTTAGTGATGTACTTCCTTATTATTATTATTTTTCAATAGTTGGATATTTTGATTTCTTAATTGCTAATTTACATCATTTTTCACATTCACATACAAAAATAAAAGAAATGCTCAAAAATTGAAGGTAAATACAAAAAAACATTCAAAAACTTTGAATATATGTTAACTTTATTCAACAATAGAATGCTTGTACGAACATCTAAATTAGAACCAAATAAAATCTTCAACATTTTAGAGATTGCAAAGAATGAACTCTATCACAACGAATTTTTTACGATTGGGTATCGATCCTTGGAATAGAGAGGAACATGCGAAGGCTTCATCATTCTCCCTGAAATACAAATTAAAACTTATTAGGGGCATCAAAGTTTCAAGAAACATATTTGAATCTAGTGAATTAAATACCAAAAATAATATTTTTTGTAAGTGCTAAGAATTGTATTAATTTCTAGTCCACCCAACACATGCCCTTCAAAAAATATAAGTATAATAAATCATAAAGTTAGTTAGTAGTTTGAGGGAAAATAAAATGAATCAAAATTAAAGTGTAACCAATGCAAATATTGCAAGTGACTATTACTTACCATTTCATCCTCTTGACGAGCAAACCCCTTTCGACTTGTTGTTTGTGGCATCGTTTGCATATTTCGTAGTTCTTGAGATTTTTGTCTCTTTGCCTATTAATACATAAATAAATATGATCATTAACATACATGCAAAGTTATGGAACTTGATCTTTGCGCCAATGACCAACTCACAAGAATGGTATATACTTGTTCATAAATTCTAGCAAAATTCTACTTTTCATCTAGTTATTAGACAAAATGCATCTACTTTTCATCAAGTATTCATCTAGTTATCAGACAAAATGCATCTACTTGACAACTAGTGAAGAAAGTTATGACCTTCTAGGAAGATAAAGCAGAAAGGGAATCACAACTGCCACAGATATTAAGATACTAAAATAATACTCGATTGTGGAACCATATTTGCTTCAATCAAATACTTCTGAAAATGCATCAGAATACACCATATAATCATTGGGTCCTCCAAAATACTATTACCAGATTGCAAAACCTAATCTTAATTACCGAACAGCATTGAAATAGAACACCATCAATATCAGACTATAAAATACTCACACAACACCATCGATATAAAACTCATAAATACTCAAAGCACATAATTGAAATGGGGGGGGGGGGGGGGGGGGGGGGGGGAGGGGAGGAACAAATTATGGTTAAGAACAATACTTGTGAGAAATTATGTCTAGGACTCCAACCAGAGTGATGATGCTGAAGTCATTCCTGCAAAAGGAAGCAGCTGAGTGACCAAGCAGTGATAGACAATGATGAGACCATTTATAATTATGTTTTTAGTTCTTAACCACCAAGGTTATTGAATAGAGATAATTACAAGAGGCAATTAGACATTTTAACAGCATATATAAATCTAAAGAAACCTGAGAAAGCAACTGTAACTCTCAGCGTATATACAAATTTTTCAATGAAAGTTGAAAACCATCTTTTGACCATGACTCCTTTCCATTCACGAATGTATATACAAAGAAAAGACTGCACTCACTTGATGCCTGTGATCATCTGATAAGAAGTTAACCTTTTTTCTAGCAATAACCGGCAGAGTACTGTAATTTAATTCATTAATTTAGAAGCAGAATGGTGCAGTCAAATGATGCATAGTAAGTGCTTGAAGTTCAAATTCAAAAAATCATCAGTAAATGTAATTAATTCAGAACAATACCTGAATAGACAGCCAGATCGCAAAATTACACAGACCTTCCCCAAAAATTACAGAAGAGGCACAATTTCAGGAAAGGTAATGTTTTACCGACCTTCCTGAGGCCTGGCAAAATTACACAGACCCTTAAAAACAAAAGTTGGTAATAGTTACTGTCTGCATCGGCCAAAAGGAAATGTTTTTAAGTTAAAAAACAATAATTTCTGGGAAATTTTAGTACTATCACATTAACACTTAACCTTGTTAAGCAACATCACTGACAGGGAAGATTAGTGTAATTTTGGAAACAATTGCCCAAAGAAATTGAGGGCACTATTACAAGTCAAGAAGAGGCATCACTAGCTGTGCATAGTACCCACCCCTCATATTAAGTGGCCTTATGATCATCAAGCAACCAAAAAAATCATCACGCGCCATAAGGGTATGTATTTGCACCATGAACGTCTGAATTATCATTGTTCCTCAATAAAGGTTTAAACAAATTCTTTTGAAACCTCCATACAGGGTCTACAACTTTTCAGAAGGTTCTGTGACAATCATCACTCGTTTCATGAGAGAATCCAATTCAGAAATCAACTTCAACAACTAATTTCTAAACTATAATATATATATGTACCTAAGGCCAAAACACAGAGCCAAAAATCACAATACAACTTCAAAAAATCCAACATCATGAATTTCTTTCACAGTAATATCATGTAGAATATCCCCCGTCTGTTCATACCAACAAAACAAAGAACCAAACTAACTCAACATACATTTGCATTTATCTCTTTGTTAATGTACTGACTTCCAATTAATTGACAAATTGCAAAACAGAAAATGAGCTAACAAATTATCTTCCAACAAATTTGTACATGAAACCCTAGCTATTCAACAACACTATTGTAACCCACATGCGCATATGCACAATCAGATCACACACTGGAAATAAGCACAATATTCATGGACAACAGTATATTTGATGACAAGCCACAAAATAGAAACAAAATATATAGGTATTTTATGAAGAAACCGAGAATAAAATAGGAAAAAAAAATGATACCTCTCAGCAAGATCTTTGATTGAGTACTGAATCAAGTTGCCAAAGTGCTATAAATCCTGTATTGAAGTGTTGATTTAAAGTTGAATGGCGATTCCTCCAAGATATTGAAGATCCGAATCAAATGGCGAGAGATTTGTTACCCAAAATCAGATCACACACTGGAAATAAACTCAAACACCTCCAAAATGAACCACGGACAAAAATCGATATAAAGAGAGAAAGAGATGGCGAACGAAGTAGAGAGAGAGGTGAGAGCTGACAATATATATACATATATAGAGAGAGAGAGCTGGAAGCTGACGATATATATATATATATAGAGAGAGTGATAGCTGGGAAGAGATGGCGATAGAGAGAGCGAGAGATAGAGATGCGAGAGAGAGGGTTGAAATTAGGGCTCAAATGTAACCCCAATGTTTATCTCACATATTTATAATTACATTTTACACAAATATATTATTTTTCACAAGTTCTTAAACTTTATATTTATTTACGAGGAAAAATAAGTCCCGTAAATATATTTTGGTGGGAGAATAAACATTTTTAAGAGTGATGAGTACTTATTCACGAGTACAAAAACACTCCGTAAATAAAATTGTTATTCAATTATTTACGGGATGTTTTACCTCCCGTTATAACAAAAAAATGCCCTGTTAATAATAAAAATATTAACGAGATGTTTGACTCCTCGTGAATAAATGTATTTATGACTATTTTACTAGTTCCTCGTAAAAACTACAATTTTATGAATTTATTACGGGAAATAATAAATTTTAGAAAGGAAAAAACTAAATTTTTGTAATAAAAAATAGTATTTATTACGAAAAATAAATTTTGCAACAAATATTATTTATTTGTTAGAAAACATTTTCATAGCAAATAGAAGAAAATTAACTACGAAAATAAAAAATTCATAAAAAATTAACTACGAAATTAAGTAAGTCCCCCGATTCAAAGTAATTTAATATAGTAAAATTGATAAAATCATTAATTCAAAATAGTGAATTTGAGTGAAATTAAGTTCGATTAAGTAAATCCTTAACTCAAAGTAGTGAAAATGACTTCAATTGAGTGAAATTGATAAAATCTTCAATTCAAAGTAGTGACTTCAATTGAGTGAAATAAAGTAAATACCTAATTCAAAGTAGATTAGTTCAGTGAAACTGATAAAATTCTCATTTGAAAGTAGTGAAATATAGTAAATTCTCAATTCAAAGTAATTGAGTTAAATTGATAAATCCCCAATTTAAAGTAGTATAATTAATTGAAATTAAGTTCAATCCCCAATTCAAAGTAGTGAAATTGAGTAAATCCCTCAATTCAAAGTAATTTAATTGAGTTAAATTGATAAAATATTTAATTTAAAGTAGTGAAATTGAGTAAAATTAAGTTCAATTGAGTAAATCATCAATTCAAAGTAGTGAAATTGACTTCAATTGAGTGAAATTGATAAAGTCCCAAATTTAAAGTAGTAAAATTGACTTCAATTGAGTAACGTAAATCGACAATTTAAAGTAGTGGAATTGACTTCAATTCAAAGTAACGTAGATGATGAAATATTAGAAATATTTTATATTTTTTATAATAGTACTAGCCAATAACATGTGCTAATGTACTATGCCCGGACCAAATTATTTTTTGGTTGTGTGAGAAATTAATTAGAAAATGAGGTGAAAAAATGGGTCTTTTAGTGATGGTTTGATTGGACTGTCCCTAATGGACACCCTTTCGTGACGGTTTATTTGGACCGTCACTAATAGACACCCTTTCGTGACTGTTTATTTGGACTGTCACTAATAGACACCCTTTCGTGATGGTTTATTTGGACCGTCACTAATAGATACCCTTTCGTGACAGTTTATTTAGACTATCACTAATAGACATTCTTTAGTGACGGTTTATTTAGACCGTCACTAATAAGCAACTTTACCGGATTTTACCGACGGTTTTGTGCCTTTAGTGACGGTTTAAAAATCCGTGACTAAAAAGTATGAGTATTAGCGACAGTTCGACATTTCCGTGACTAACAAATATGACTTTTAGCGACGGTTTTCTACCTTTACCGATGGTTTTAAAGTCTGTGACTAAAAATATGAGTATTAGTGACAGTTTGACATTTCTGTCACTAAATAATATAACCTTTAGTGACGGTTTTATACCTTTAACGACGGTTTTAAAGTCCGTGACTAAAAATATGGGTATTAGCGACAGTTTAAAATTTCCGTGACTAAAAAAAATGACCTTTAGTGACAGTTTTGAAGCTTTAGCGACGGTTTGAAAAACCGTGACTAAAAATATAACCTTTAGCGACGGTTTTTGTACCTTTAGCGACGGTTTAATGTCCGTGGCTAAAAATCTGCACCTTTAGCGACGGTTTAAAATTTCCGTCGCTAAAAATGGACTTTTAGCGACAGTTCGTGAGAGTGTCTCTAAAGGACCGTCGCTAAAAGTCCGATTTCTTGTAGTGTTAGAACTACATGACTTGTACTTATTTGTTGTATCTCTCTCTCTATATATATACGTATAAATATATATACATATAGATATGCGTTTTCCATATGATGTGATATTATGGATTGCTTATGTGCTAGTTGCCTTGATGATGCATGGTAGGGGACTAGAGGGATTTGTTTCAGGGGTCTCGTATTAGTGTGATTGCCATGTGGGATAATTGACCGGCGTAGGGTAGATGCATATACACGGGTTGGTTCACATTAGGTTTGGACGGTCGGAGGATGTGATGATTTCAATTTCCTTTCTCCTACGGGGCTCAATGAGCTCACCCCGACGTTGGTTTGCCCTGGTGGTTTACACCAGTTTGCAGGTGATGTTTCGGCTAGGTATTAGGTTTTCTTGCAGGATGACTCCTGGCACAGATGTTATTGCGGGTTTTGGGACGTTCTACTTAGTTTTGTTCCAGTTTAGTTTCTTTTAGTTGTCCCCCGTATTGGGATTGTTGTTGTACTTCTTGGGAGTCAGTCTGTTGGCATATTCCTTCCTTGTATTTGGTATTGTTGCATCTTTATAGAGATGTATTCTTTCAGCACCTTGATGTGCCTTGTGTATCATTTGGTGTAGCTTCCGCTTTGTTGTGTATGGAATTATTGTTGTTAAGCATATTCCATTCATTTTATTGGTATTAATATTCTTAGTTTGTCGCTCATTTTATGGATCACGACCCCGGATTCCTCGGATGTTCCGGTTCGGGAGTCTTTGAAAATTTGGGGCGTGACATTCAGATTATGTGAAAACAATTTTTGAGAATAATTTTAAAAAATGCATTTCAAGCAATGCCAATCTTAATCATGGATTTCCTATTTAATTCATTTCTCGAGAACATTACCTTATAAGTATTCAATTTCTAAATTATTGCAATATTTATTATTATTATTATTTTTTGTAATATAAATTTATTTGGAGTGTAACTTGTTAAAATGAAATTAGATTTTGAAAAACAAATTTGATTAACATGTAGTGTTTTGTAGTAAATTTTCTAATATGTTTACTTTTTTAACGAAACCTCCCGTCTCACAAAAATAAAATAAAATAATTGGAGCCAAATTGCCAAACAACAAATGTGAAATAGGCTATTTGAAAATTGAGGGTAATTTAAGTATTAAATAAAAAATTTATAGTGATGTCATGTTTGATTTGACTTGAAAATGACATTAGAGAATATAAATGATGTGTGTCAGAAAAAATAAAGGGTCTTACTAAAGAGAGTGTGAATGAAATTAACCCTTAAAAAAAGTAAGTATATGCGACAAAAGCTTTTGTCACTTAGAATAAAATATTTTTAACAGAGTTAAAATCTACTTTTTGGCACACATTGCTACCCATCCAAATTTTATAGGAAAAATCCCACTATGCAACAAACATAAAAATATAAAAATATGACACTAAATACAAAAATTTTGTCAACAAATTGAAAAATTATTTGTCATTCAAAACTAATTAATTAACAACAAATAGAGTTGTATAAATTTAATAGGCTTAGCTTTATTTTATTAGAAGAGTTAAAAATAAGATATGAAAATAAAAAAATGCAATTAATTTAACACATTTATGTTGCAAAAGCTGTAGAGAGACGAAATTGCAAAAATTATTTGTCATTCAAAACTAATTAATTGTTGGACAATGCTTGGATCCTGATTAGTGATGAACAACTTGATCCTCTGATAGGTGTCAAATATTAGTCATTTTGACCCCTTAACTCACTATTGTTACGTTCTTTTATTCTATTATTTGGTATTTTTTATGTTGTTTGCGTGTTAAAGCATGTTTCAGGAGCTTAATGAAGAAATGAAGCTAACTTTGGTGAATTAACTGAAGAGTGTGTTCTTTATATCTAAGAGGAGAGTCAAAAAGGCAGTCTGAGACAAAATGGCTCCCGGAGGGCAAAAATGGCATTTTCAGAAGCCGTCATCTTCAACAAAAAGTATCATGGGTTCGAGACGGATGTTCTAGCGCATTCACGGAGAAAATTGGTTTTCCATAAAAACCCTACGTTTGTGCCTACGTTTCCAGTACCAAAAAGTGGCTAGAACTGCAAAATCTACGCTTAAAGCGTAGCCCCCAAGCGTAAGTGCGACAAGTTTCTACTGGTTTTGCGTGACTTTTCCTGTTTCATCCCTGACTTATTTGGATGACGTGCCCGCGACTCCAGACCTTTGTATACATGTATATACACTTATATTTAGGGTTTTGATGAGTTTTGAGAGTGAAAAGACTGAAAAGGGTCTCTCTATGCCATTACCTATATATATAAGACCATACATCATTCACGAAAAAAAAGGAGGAGAGAAAAAAAGAGAATTCTGGTGCTGATAGATAGAGGCTGGTTGGTTCTGTGAGACATTCATTCAAGAGGTTCATTCATTCAGACTTGCTGTTGTTGAGAGCCATATTCAAACCTAGAGATCCGACGAAGAAGACTATGGAGAGCGTTTCTACATCAACGATGCAGTCACCTTCTATCATGGCCAACTAACTCGGTATCTAGGGTTTTCTAGCAAAACCCTAGCCATGTAATGTAGTTATTTTATTATTTTTAACTGTAAATAAGGGGAAACTGTGACCATATGATGATGATTGTAGTAGTTAAGAGACCATACTGATTTGCAATATAAAATTATATGTTTGTTCTAAATTCTTGTCTTAGATGGAATAAATATATTATTTTGCACAATTATGATTATTCAATATGGACTGGAACTTGGATGCTTAATCATGGTTTTCTACACAATGGTGGTAATGAAACTTGAAACCCTAGGTTGACACAGGTCGTGCCTTGGCGATTTAATATAGACATGATTTAGTTTATTTTCATGCATTAGGAGTAGATTAGAGTAATATAATTGGCATGTACTAGTTAAGTCAGTCATGAGACGGGTTGTCGCGATCCGGTTAATGGTACTCCTTTTTGGGGTCGTATTTAGCTATATGTGATACGACTTGATTCACAGTTATGGATTGCCCTCTTACAGTTGAAATAGTAATGAACTATATTATGCGGTTAGTGGTGGAGTGATGAAAACCTTATGGTTTCCAAACATCGTCACTTCACCGGAGGGCAAAAATGTTATTTCCAGATATTATTACTTCAACCAAAAGTGTTAGGAGTCCGAGACGACCAGTCTAAGTCAAATATGAAAAAACAGGTTTTTATAGCAAAAGATGCATCATACCCTACGCTGTAGAGGCAAAAAGAGGCAGAATGACTCTAACCTACGTTTTGGTCTTTAGAGCTGGGAATGGACCTTACGCCCAAGCATAGGTCCCACATTGTGGCCACGTGATCACTTGTTATGTAAGAGTTGTTTCGGAGTGTTTTCGGATTTTTCCAGTTTTGTCCATACTTCGAGTTTTTAAGTGATCGGCGACTCCAAATCTCTACGTATAGGCGTATACACATTTACATCATATTTTAGAGGATTTATCGACGTATTGTGAAATTACGCAAAAGAGCAAAGTTAGGGTTTTCTTTGACTTGGTCTATAAATACCAAGGTTCTACAAGAGAAGAGGCTACGGTTTTTGACGACGATCTTTCAAGAGGGTTTTTGGTGAGAGCTTTGCAATATTCTATCGTTCATATTCTTCTACAGAGTGATACACACATAAAGATGATTATGGAGTGATCATACATATTGGTGTTCTTTCTTGTGTTGAGGTTCTCCAATCGTGCTTCTACACCGAAGTTCTTTATGCACGATTGGATGAGTGGTTGCTGAAAAATCATCACGTCGTCCATTGCAACGAGGTTGCATTGATCCATTGAGAAGCGTAGCCGTCCGAGTACGGAGCGATTCAAGGATTTCAGATCGTGAGTAGAGAAAGACAAATCAGGTGTGATTTGTGAGTCTCTCATAGTGTCTGGCGGAGCAAGCGTGCTTCATGAAGTACGAGTGATTCAAGGGTTTCAGACTGCGAGTAGAGGAAAACATATCAGGAGTGATTGTAAATCTAAAACTCTCATAGAGTTTGTACTTGTTGATTCATAGTGCATCGGTACCTGTGGGTTTTTTTCCTTGGAACGTTTCCTTGGTTTTTCCACGTATAATTCTCTATGTCATCTCTTGCTTTATTTTATGCACTACATTGATGTTTGCTTGATATTGCTTGAATGATGTGGTTTGAGAATTAGGGTTTTATGATTGGATTAAAATTGACTTTTCCGCAATTAAATATTAATTTGTCAATAAATCCACAAAAAGCTTATTCACCCCCCTCTAGGATATTTTTACTTACATATTGCTAGTCCCTTAGCAATAAACTCGGGAAACTTTTCTTGTGATAATCTTTTTACTCTAACTACTTTAACCTAATCCCTTGCTTTTATGAGGGTCGACAATTACACTTAGCACGTGTAACAAGCCTTTTAAACCCCTAGGTTACCCATAGGGGATGAGTGAAGTCTCGTGAAGGTTTCCAGTGATGGTACCTATAAATATCTCAATTTTCTATAGTCACGCATTCATGAATTCACACACAAATTTAATTAAGTCATGATACAATGCAAAAGACAGTATGGATGCAAATACTCCCACTCACTACCGGACAACAATTATATCAAGCTTCGTGTCATGAATGGTTCCTACTAAAGTGAATTATTTCGCTACTTTTTACTTAAAATCCAAACAACCTTCCGTGATTTTGTGAACACTCGACTATGATATTTCAGTTTCTCTTCTCCTACTTCATTGATCAAACTTTTTCATTTTTAATAAAAACATATCTTTCCATCTTTCCACTTTTCATCCCTTTTTGTCTTTCTAAGTCTCCAGACTTTCTAGCGGGGATTTTTAATCCCGACCAACTAGGCTCGAGCTTCTTCCATGGAATTTATGCTCATCAGTCTTCTCCCCTTTAAACGCGAACAATGATATTGTTGATATCAATGCCCGGTTACTCAGATCGAATAACTGCTTTTTGCATTTTATTTTTCACAATAAATTTTCAATTTTCTCCATTTCAACCACAACATCTCTCATTCTCCCCTTTTATTGTGACAAAATTAATTTTCAACTACATAGTAAAAAATCAACATATTTCTCATAGTGAATGTGTGTTTATGCTTATAGGTCAATGTCATCTTTCCTAATTTCAATTTCACTAATTCACTCACCCATGTAAAACCATATCACTTCACTAACTCGATCTAATCATTACTCTCATGAATGGGAACATCACATCACATTATACTCATACATCATACACATGAACTCAATAAAATTGTAATGCAAATCAATGATGCGTGAAAATAAAAAACTGGTCCAAAATTTTAAAATTTCAAATTTTCCCGAAAATTTCATTCCTTGTAATTCTATACCCTCACCCCAAACTTAAATCAGACCATGTCCCCATGGTCAAAAATAATATAAGAGAACATATACAATTACCCTTGAAGCTTAATTCTTGATTCCAAAGCAAAGCATGAATGCCCTCCCCCAAACTTGATTTGGATAACCTGTAGATAACATCAACAAAACACAAATACCCAATCATAACAAGGGAAAATAAATTTTATCATAAACATCCAGAAATCAACACATGTTTTTCAAGAAATTAAAAATTCTCTCTTTTTTTTTTTTTTTTTTTTTTCCAAATGATTTGGCCTTAAGGGCTTACAATCCTATAAATAAAATAACAATAAAAGAAAATAATAAAAATAAAAACAAAGATGAAGACGTGACCTTAAGGGTCTACTGTCTCTAGGAATTTAAAAAATGCACAAATTAAATGACCTACTATTTTACAAACCTAGGCTAGAAACTAACTTTCATAGCTTAGGACCAATACTTAACGTCGTCGGCACGACAGGACCACTCAAAGGGTTATCCAACACCCTTCCTCTCTGCAACACTTCCCCTACTCAAAGGACAAAATGTAGGAGACGACTCTCTCAGTGCTCTCACCTGTGAACACTTAGTATTATTCATGACATCAAATATAGAACAATAATCACCATATAAAGTACCTCTTTTGTCACGTTCTAACTTCACCCCATATATAGTAATATGTCCAACAGATTCTCCTTCAATACCTTATGTAATGTTCCCTCCACCAATTCATCATTCTCCATTAAACTGACAGATGCCATAAATTATGGTCCCAGATCAATCCCCTCATAAATCTTTAGCTGATGACCACGCCTCTTTAACCTTTCACTATCCAAACCTACCTCTCCATGGGGGTAAACCGATTTAACTCTAAATGGTCCGTTTCTTCTTAACCGGATCTTACCTGGAAACAATTTCAGTTTCGAATTACGCCGTCGTCCCTTTTGGCCGAGCTCAATGAACTTAAGTCGAACATGCTTAGCATGATGTATTCTTGTTCGAGCTATGTAAATTCGAACATCCTCATACGCATAATTCCGTATCCCCTCATACTCATTTCTTAATTGCGGATCTTCCCAGGCATACAACTTGTCTACCATATTTATACTCAACACTTGCTCATATGGAAAGGGGTCTTTAAGAGGGGTGTCATCCTTGATAAGCTCTATGACAGTTCGTGGCAAATGCTCAGCTCTAACATTTTTCACACCCTTTTTATCTTTCCATACATCATCATCCCTATACAACACCATCTCAGGAAGGGTACTTTCAGACATCAACTCTTGTGGAGGAATAAGTTGAGGTCTAGCCGACTCTCTTGGTGCTCTCTCTGGCTACGAGTACTAAGCAACTTCCAATGCAACAATTACTTCCAAATTTGATTGTTGTTGATCCTCCTAGTTTTCTAACTTCGCCTCCGATCTTTTCATCACTAAGATCTTCTCTCGACCTTCAGTGTCGTCATACAACTCAATCTTATAAAGTGAGTTGTCGGGTACCAATGCTGTTGGTGACATAAATAGAGATTTAGGCGAATCTCTTGACTCCTTCCATGTGTCAAACTTTGTATTTGACCTTTCAATCACAACATCCAAGTCATTCCTTGCTCGACTCCTCTGAGGTACCACTTCTTCAACCATCTTATCAATATTAAAACACTCGGCTAGTTTCAGTAATTGGTGGTTGATATCAAATACATTCATCCTCATCTCTAGATTCCCAAAAGATATATCCATAACCCCTGTCCTACAATCAACACATGTATTTGCCGTAGCCAAAAATGGCATTCCTAAGATAACAGGGATATGTCTCCTTGATATGTGGTCAGGTTTCATGTCTAACACCACAAAGTCCACAAGATAGTAAAACTTACCCACTTGAACAATGACATCCTCCAGAATTCATCTCGGTTGTTTAGTTGATCTGTCTGCCAATTGAAACATCACCGATGTAGGATTGAGCTCTCCCAACCCTAGTTGTTGATAAACTGAATATGGTAGTAAGTTAACACTCGCACCCATATCAAGAAGAGCTCTACCGATTTCCTTGTCACCAATGACACATGGAATAGTGGGAGCACCACAATCTTTCCTCTTAGGTGGTATGTTACTTAGAAGCAATGAACTCACTTGTTCAGTCATCATGATCTTCTTTGGAGTCTTTGCTCTGTTTTTCCGCTTTTCCGTACAGAAGTCCTTGAAAAACTTAGCATATGGTGGTATTTGGTCTATATTGTCTAAGAGAGGTAGATTAATCTTGACTTGTCAAAATATATTCAACATGTCTGACTCTATATCCTCATCATTTTTGGCTGGCTATCTCAGACATTGAGGAAACGATGTTTTCTCCTCATATGGTGCCCTTTCTGGCTCTTCATCTTCCTTCACTTGAGATTTATCTTTCTGGACTCTGTCAGCCTTCTTTCTTCGCTCTTCTTCAGCTTCCTTTCTTTACGCTTGTTCCGCCTCCTTTCTTCTCTGCAACCTCTCTTCATGTTCCTCCTCAACTCTACTCTCCATTTCCCTTACACTTCTCAGAGTCGTAATGGTTTGGACTGTTTCATAATTATGCTCAGCAAATGAACCACGATTCACTACTTGTTGACTCTTTGGATTAATCATTGGTTGCCTAAGCAATCTTTCCTCTTCAAGCCTATTCACCACATTAGCTAGTTGCCCTATTTTGGTTTCTATATGAGCAATGGATTAGGATTTAGAGTTCATTGATTGGATGGCTGCCTGAAAATGATTAAATTGATTTTTTAACTTCCCAAAAACTTGATTTTTTAACTCCTTCAAGGCGCTCATCACCTCTTCTTCAAAGCCATGTGGTCTTGGTGGTAGATTTTGAGTTTGATTTTGATATTGGAGATGATTTTGAGGATATTGAGGATAAACTGGATTTGGATTGAATCCTCGGATTTGGTTTCCTTGAGGCTAAGTTTGGTAATTATATGGTTGGATAACCTTATTAATTTTGAATGGTTAGAGAGCTTGAGAATTATTGGATGGTTGTTTGGGTTAGTAATTTGACTGAGGATTTCTAGCCATGATTGTTGGTTGTGAGTCGAATGATTGTTGACTCTGTTGGAACCTTGGTTATGGGTTGTATGATTGTTGTCTCTTAGTGAACCTTGGTTGTTGGTTAGATGACTGCTCTTGTTGGAAATTCGATGGTGGATTTTCAACATTGTTAGATTCGTAGGACAGGAGTGGATGATTTCTGGCATTGGAGGTGTATGAATTGGTGAAAGGAGCATTATTGGAATAGTTCCACGATGCATTGACATCAACAACCATTATCTCCTGACACTCATTGTGGGAATACTCAGCTTCTACTTCTAACATCTTTCTAGGAGGGGAATGACTTTGCCAAAAAAACTTGTCAATTCTCTCTAACTTCTCTCCTATAAATGCTATTGAATCTCTCACAGCATCATTTTTCATGCCATAAGCTTTCTCAGATCTTCTATCTTGTCCACCTCTAGCCCTCAACTCAGATTCATATTGAATCGTATTCTCACTAATATTATCAAACAAATCTAAGAGTTTTTTTGCCGGCTTCAGGATAAATTGACCTTGTGTTGATGCATCTATCAAAATTTTATGTGCATTTCCAAGTCCCATGTAAAAATTCTTAGCTACATCCTGTTCATAGAACCTATGGTGGGGACACTTATACAAGATTTTACTATATCTCTCCCAAGCATCGTAAAACTTCTCACCAGGTAACTTTCTTAAACTTTTGATCGCATCCTGGGCTTTCGAGGTCTTTCCTATGGGATAATGTTTTTCTATGAATTCTCTTTGAAGGGCTTCCCAATCAATTTTAATTGCCTCATCCAATTTGACGTACCATCTTTTAGCTTTTTCTCTCAACGACTAAGGAAATAGACGCACTCGTAAATCATTCTTAGATAGATTATCATACCAAAGAGTCGAGACAACCTCTAAGAAATTATTAATATGCTGGTATGGGTCCTCTATCCTAAGGCCATAAAATTTTGGAAGCATATTGATGATGCTTGTCTTGATCTCGAAGTGCTTTGTTCCATCTTCCTCTGGAAAATATGCATAGGAGTTATACGCATCAGGTGCGTAATATCCCTTCAATGATGTCTCTGGTGCCCTCGGCAGAGCGGGTCTGTGGTCGCCCATCGCTTCTTCTTGCTGACGATGACGCTTTTAAATAGATCGACATAAGCGACGAAGAGTCTTTTCGATCTCAGGATCGTAAACGACTAACGCAATACTTGGATTAGAACGAGTCGATCTATCGGTCATACGCTAGACTTAAAACTATTTTTTTTTATTTTTGAAATTTTTTGAAATAAAATCTAATCTAACTTACCTACTTCTAAATTACATAAATTAAGCAAGAATTAATATGAAAAAATCTAGGTAACTAAAACTCACAAAAGTTCTAGACGCAATTTTAGAAGTTCCGATCTTCCCTTTCACGTTTTTCAGAGTACCTGTCAATCACACAAAAATCCATATGGTTAAAAATGACAACTTAACGACTATATGTTTTACCTTACGCAAACGCACATATCAATTGTAGAATAGCAAAGCAGCTGGAGTAAGGGATATCGATCTCACAGAGACTGAGATTGTTCACTTTAATAATTCAAAAACACTGAATTATATTTCTGAAAATTATTTGTTTTGGTGGTCGAAAGACCAAATTATCTAATCTTAACTAAATTAACTAAAAAGCAAAGTAAATTGGTTGTGATTCAAATGATATTTAACCATAGGGTTTTCATCACTCTACCACTAACCGCATAATATAGTTCATTACTGTTTCAACTGTAAGAGGGCAATCCATAACTGTGA